>NW_004624795.1:11535208-11609667 GCF_000247695.1 Heterocephalus glaber | reverse complement strand
TAAACAGGACACACATGTGTAAATACCGAATAGTTTCTCTGGTGTGAGAAACTGAAAGTGTAAATAAGGACTAAAAGGTTTAATAGATAATGTGAAATAGGAAGAAAAGGGGCAAAGGGGAAGGGGAAATGGGAGGGATAGGGGAAAGGAAAGAAGGGAATGGAATTAATATGAGAAAATGAAAAAGTGGATACAAATTCTTTGTAAATGGGGAGGGATGGAGGAGTTGAAGGGAGGGGAGGGGAAAAGTGAAAAGTAAGAACCAAGAGAGTATGTAAAGGTGCAAATTCCAAAGATGAATGTCATTATATTGTATACCTAAAATGTACTAATAAAATAATATTAAAAAAAATTAAAAAAGTAAAAGCAAGGTAAAATCCAAAAAATCATACAAGACATGGCTGATAAATTTGACTACATCAAAGTTTAATACTTTGTAAAACAAATGACATCAGAGTGTAAAGCTTTTTCTCCCGACCTTAAGAGATGATATACATGCTTATAATTGACAGGTTTGCTCTCTCACTGTTGTTGATACCCAGTATCCATTATTCTTTTTTAGTTACAAAATCTTAAGTTTATTTGGGACAGCAACACATTCATGTAAAAGACCACTTGTTTTTTTTTTTTAGCTTTCCTTGTTTTGGCCACTGAGATAAGACTGAAAGTATGGTATGAAACTTCTAGAATGCTGCATAAAGAGAGCTGGTTTAGCTGGGAGACAGGCCATTTTGTTCTTCTTTCCTTTCACTTGTCTGTAACAATGTGTGCTGAGGCACCATTTGAAATAGAAGCCATATGGTACAATGGTGGAATTGAAAAATTGAGCTTGGGCCTTGGAGTCCATGAAGTTCATACTGACTCTTAACTTTGTAGAACTCTGGGCTTCTGCATGCAAGAGAAAAATACAGTATCTTGTATTTCTGTAACACTCATATTTGAGTTTTCAGTAACTTGGATCCAAATTTAATCCTAAATGCTACAAACCTAAATATCCATCAGTAGAATAGTTGAATAAATTGTGGGTTATCTGTGCTGTGGAATATCATCCAGCAGCTATGAAGGACAAAGTCAACCCACATGTTTAAATAATGGCTACCAATAAAGGGCTTCTTGGAGTTTTGAATTCTACTCTTGGGTTCATGGTTTTGTTTCAAACAATCTACTTGAAGAAGATTTAAAAGTCCTAGAAGGATTTTGTACTTCTCTGTATTTCTGTAATATTTCTGGCTCCTTGGCACTTAGCCTGTGTAGGCTTATATTATTAGTTATGTTTTTTTTTTTTTAATTTTGGTAACGGGCATTAAACTTGGAACCTTGCACTTGCGAGTCAGGCGCCGGAGCAACTGACCTAAATCCCCAGTCCTATTAGTTATTTTTTTATGTAAATGTAGCATATTGGTTTCCTCAGTAGACCATGAACTGTCTTAGGGCAGAGATATTTGATTCATCCGTTCATTCAACAATGAAGATTTGATATTGATTTGCTCCTTGAACAGAAATGGTAAAGATGGTCCTCAATTTAATGATGGTTCAACTTAAAATATTTCAACTTCACAGTGATACAAAAGCAGTATGAAAACAATTGAAAACTTATTTCAAATTTTGACATTTGCTCTTTTCTCAGATTTGCAATAAGTGGTCCAAGAGATTCTCTTATGATACTGGGCAGTGACATGAACCTGTGGCTCTCCAGTTAGCCATGTGATCATGGTGTTAACAACAGATATTCCACAGTGTAGGGTGCTGCTAAATTGTGATGTTCAATAGGGGAGGTATATTAAATGCATTTTTGACACTGTATTTTCAGCATATGGTAGGCTTATCTGAATGGAAACTCACTGTGAGCCAAAGAGCATCTGTATAGGTGCTTGAGTGGATATAAAATTTGTGAGAAATTAGACTGTCTCCAGAGAGTTCACAGTTTTAAGAGAAGTATAAGACAAATAGGCATCTATGAGAGCCTGTGGGAGCATGTAGGTTTTATAAGAGGAGATGTAGATTTATAGAAAAGAGGGATGGCATTCTATTGGGATTGGATTAATAAAATACTATTATCATCGCTCATTTTTTCTATCTCTTCTCTGTATTATTTATCCAGTTTCTAAAAGTGATTCAAGGCAGGTATTAATAGTAGGCAAATGATGATATGAGGATTATAGAGGGATGAGAGAGGAAGAGGAAAAAGTACACATAATCCTATTTGACTAGAATACGGGGAGCAGGAATGGGATATTTGGAAAATGAGGCTACAAAGGAAGAGTACCTGCAGTTGCGCTCTTGGAAATTTATCTTAGGAAAATTAAGCCTTATTTTCACACAGTAACAGCAACTTTATTGGTAATAGCTTCAAACAGGAGACTACTTATATGTCTGATGCTTATCATTGGATGGATGGCTAAACTGGCACATCCATACCACAGAATACTACTCATCAATATAGAGAAAGTTTTCTCTTATGTCACATTGGTGAAATAATATAATCATAGAGACAAAGAACAGATCATTAGTTGCCAGGAGAGGAATGGGGAGGGTAGGGCTATAAAATGGTCACAGAGTGAGTTTTATGGTGATGTTACAATTGAGATTATGACAATGGTTACCCAGGCCATATATGTGATAAAATAGCATAAAGGTACACCTGTGAGCCAAAGTGCATGTACACACACATACACAATGGGTATGTTTAACTCTTGAGATCGGGATAAGCGCCATGGATTGTACCCACTTCCCACTTTTGATGCTGTACAAGATATGTAAAGTGTAGATATTGGTGGGGGCAGGGAGTGAGAGAAGAATACAAGGAATGTCCTATACATTTGTGGTCTATCATGTCTCTCATTATTTCTAAACAAATTATTTAAAAATAATTTAATGTAAAAAGATAGGATGAAACCAAAGGAGACTATTAAATGCCTGAATATAAGGAGTGGTTTATTTAATGCTTATAATTTCCATTTTGCATATGAGAAAACTGGCTTATTAAATTTTGTAACTCAGTTGATAAGTAGCCCAGTAGGTACCCAAATGAAGATTTGTTTAGCTCCAAAGACTTGCTGTCTTGCCATCCATTTTGGCATTTCCACAGGGTTTTGGTGGAAGCTTCCTGAGGGCTGGGACCTGGTTCATATAATTAAACAGAATGATGCTATTTAAGCTCCCGTAAGGACTTCTTGCCTTTGGTGCTGCCAAAGAACCATGTTAATTTAGATCTTGCATTAGTTTCCTGTGGCTGGTGTAGCAAATATAATAATGGATGGCTTAAAATAAGAGAAATGTGTTTGTTCTTACTCTGGAAGCCTGAGTTCAAAATTAGGGTGTTAGCATGGCCACATTCCCTCTAGAGGTTCTAGGGGGAGAATGCTTCCTTGCTTCTTGCTCTTGGCAGTCCTTGTGGCTGCATCACTCCAGTTTCTGTTTCTGTTGTCCCGTAGCCTCTCTGCTATGTCCGTGTCTTTTCTGTTTTTTATAAGGACGTTTATCATTGGATTTAGGGCCCACCCAGGTAATCCAGAGTGATCTCTCCTCATAGTTATTCATTAATTATATTTGCAAAGACCCATTTTCTAAAGAAGGTTGCACTGACAGGTTATAAGGGTTAGCCCGTGGGCATATCATATTATCCATTCAACTCACTAGAGGACTGATAATAAAAAAGACTGAGTAGAGGCAGCCACTGAAGAGTTTGTGTCATTTTCTTCATCTTTTCAGTTCACTGTAAGGTTCACTCTGTAATGGCAACTGGTATTTTCCTTCTCGGTATATGAACACTTATTGTTTGGAGAGGACTAAGGGTATAAGACAATGAACAGAGGAGCTGCCATTCTGATATCTCACTGGGGCATCATATTTTAAGGCCCCATGCTCATTTCCTCAGGTGGAGTTAGTTGCTCAGTTCTCAGCTCTTACAGAGCTTTATTTACATCTGCATCACTACACTTAGCAAGCTTTATTGTACATTACTCATTTTCATTTGTCTCCCTCATTGCACTAGGAACTCTGGAGAGCGTGCATTCCATCTTATTCATCTCTGTGTAGTAAATTTTGAATAAGCCAGTCAATGAAGGAATGGGCTAAAGAATAAGTGAAGCAAACAGATGAATAAAATCTTCTGTATTTTCCAAATTATTGAATCTGGACAGTGGATATATGACCAGACCAGGAGGAACTGCCAGTTAGACTGTGCCTTAATCATCCTTGTATTCTTAACCTCTTGTTCTGCATGTTGAGTTGAAATGAAATTGAAACAGCTATTGAAATTTGGTAGCATAGAGTAGTGAGATTTGAATGTCCCTTAAAAACAATACTGAAAGCACCTTGAAAAGTTCTCCTTTACTTAATTGGCCATAGAAATTCCTTAAAATAATCACTCAAGTCATTTAGCTTTGTCTTTGGTGATGTTTGACTCTAGAATCAGCCCAAGGGTAGCAGAAAGAATAATTGCCATAAAATTAGATAAACCTGGGCTAAAATTCTGTATTGGTTCTTACTGTGTATATGATTTTGAACAAATTATTTAGCTTTTCTGAACCTTTCTTCATCTGCAGCATGTGGATCTTTATATTGCTTATCTTCTATAGATAATGTGAAGGTTAAATTTGTGTGTTATACTTTAAGTGACGGACAAACAAAGTATTAATATTGCGATCCTTTCCACTCTTGATAGGGAATAATTAGAAAACATGAAGATCACTGGACTATAAATTAGTAATCATTTATACTTACAAAATTTTGCTGTGAGAATGGTATTGATAATAAGGGAGAACAATACTTTATTATATGGTGTCTTCTGTTGATCAAATCCAGTACTTTATTTCCTAATTACATTCATAGTGAATTAGTAGATGATATTATTGTAACTCTTAGGAGCATGAGAAATAGAGGGTAAATCAAAGAAGACCTAGTTGTAACTATAGTAACCCAGGAGGCGGGTACAAAGGGCTTTCGTATGGAATGGTAAATATTCTCTTGGTGATTCATGGACCCACACTTGGGAAGCAGAGCTCTAGTGGGAACCTAAATATTTGATTTGCATGGTGTTTATATTATTTATTAGAAGACTTAGTGGAATCTATTGCTTAAAGTGGGGTACCTCTCCCAGAACAGGCTGGGAAAATGTCCAGGATGCCAGCCAGGGCACTGAGGAGAGTTTCCAAGGACTTAGGCCAGTGCTACTCCCTCCCTTCTTGGGAAAGAATGCAAAGTGCAGCTTCCATCCCTAGATCCAGGCCATATGCTCCATTAACCATTGTAGGCACCTTGCCCAGTGGTTATTTTAATAAACCTGGTTGTACTCCTAATTTTCCTTAGAGGCTCGCTGGGCAGGCCACCACTGGTAGAACCTTGAGTCTCCTCTCTGGTTGACCTGGGAGCTTCTAGATGAAAGTTCTGCCCATAGTATTAGTACTGGCTTAGGAAGCTTGGCTTTCTTGCCATTGTAATGGGTGTTGCAATTCTTGGTCTCTGTGGGTCAAGCCAACAACAGCAGAGTACAGTTGGGGAGATGACATTTCAGGAAAGAATAATTGATTTAATGTACTCCTTTTTTTCTTAAAGGTGAGGGTATGGCATGACAGAAAGAGAGGAATAATACATCATATTTGTCCTAAAATTCATCTTTACCTTTTCCCTCCTACTTGGAATTGAAACGAGAGCCTCTGCATTGTGCTATATCCCCAAGTCCATTTTTTTGTTTTAGAATTCTGAGACAGATTGATAGATCACTAAGTCTCTCTGGCTGGGCTTGAACTTGTAATCCTCCTGTCTCAGCTTCCCAAAATGCTGGGCTTACAGACATGTACCACCATACCCGGTTCTGTGTTCTCATTTTTAATGTGTTACCACCCAGCTTTATATACCATTTTATGCTTTATTGAGTCTATATCCATTATGTTTGGGTAGTATTTAATTTATAAATGAAAAATTTTACTAAATCTTTCCTCGGGTCTTGGGTACAACCTCAGACGTTTGTTCAACTTCTAATTTCCCAAGAGAAATAATTTCTCCAGATTCTTGAGGATGTTTTGAAATGTTTGGTTTGTCCCATAATGTTCTCAACATCATCTGGGAAAAGGTTAGCAGGAAGATTTACACTTGGCAGACCAAGATAATCTTCAAATGCATCTGAAGAAAACAATGCCACTGTCCCCACTATTGCCCACCTATGTGTCACTAGGGGAAACACCAGTACAGCAAAAAAATTTGCCGTTTACCTGTGACTGCTGTGCCCACAGAAAAGGAGTGGGCGAGAAAATACCCGTGTGATGGATCAAATCATTCTACCCCCTGCCTTGAGCTGCCTTTCTAGGAGCCAACTTTCCATCTTGGGTCCTTGGGAGATGCTTAATTTTAATTGACTGAGGAATTCTACTTTGTGTTTTGAAAACCACACAGAAGTAAGTTAAAACAGTTCCACTCCCTGCCTCCCCATCCCCAAACAAACAAATCCAAGATACTGAGCAACCTTAAAACAGAATCTTCGGCTTGTACCAGCAACTAGGTCTGTGATAGGCTATATATTTCCATAAACCTTAGAAATTAAGTTAACCATACCCACACAGAATGGAGTTGTGTTGCTAACTTTGCCCTGGGAGTAACCCAGTGGGGATGTTCCTCTAAATTGGATTTTTCCTTTTCCTAAATGATTTCCAAATAATTCAAGGTGGTCACACTTATGGAGAGGACAGAGTGTAGCAGTAGATTTCATTGCTCTGAAATGCTTCTGATTTTGAGACGGGATGGGACATTAAGTGTTTCTCCCCAGTTTTCAACAGTGCTTCCTTGTCACTGGGTTCCATTTGTCATTTGCTGCCCTCCGTGTCTTTGTTTCACAGCCTGTGGAATCTTGGCTTCAGAGAAATAAATGGACCCAAGAGAGAGCTGTATTTTAAGAAACAGAATGATGATCACTCACATTTTAAGTTAATAATAAAATCCGAATGTAATCGGTCAGATCCCCCCAGGAGGCAGTGTGTATAATCTGTGCTCAGGCCAGTGTGAGGGTTTGGCATTTCTAGGCATAGAGGAGGCCACCCTCATACAACCAGGGAGGAGCCCACTTGGGACCCTGTGGCCAAGAGAAGATTAAACACTGGGAAAGTTCTGTGAACAGAGAGGGCAGACAAACTGTGAAGGTGGAAATAAAATTGAAGAGTTGTTTGTGGAATTATGTGAACTGTGGAACATTACAGGTCATATCTTTCCTGCCTTAAAATATGCTTGCCAGTCTTACCCTGCTCTAGCTACTGCCTTTCCTACCTTTTCCCTTTCATGGCCCAGATTTTAAAAATGTGTCTTACTGGTCTCATTTCTTCACCTCTCTTTTACTCCCTAGTCTTATGTTCAGCTTCTGATTCCTTCCCTTCACAAACTGCCCTCATCAAGATTATCAATGACTTCCTTGTTGAAGAAAGCAAAACAACAGAAGACATACAGTTATTTAACTTCTATCATTTGACAATGCTTTACTTTCTGTGGTACTACTCTTTTGTTTGTTCTTTCTAGGTTGTTCATTCTAAGAAGACTTACTACCCCATTCTGTAGGAATCCACCCATAGTCTCCTCTTCTTATTTTTACCTACCCCTTTTAGGGACTCTTAAACATTTTCATAGTTTCAAACATGATTCACATTGCAACAATTTCTTAAATCTGTATCATGAGCCCAGTTCTCTTTCCTGAGCTCTAGACTCTATATATCTTGTTTATCAGCTTGAATTTGCTTTTTTCTGTGGAATATTTCAAAGCTAACTCATTCGACATTCCCAACTACCCAAGCTTATTTCTCCTTTCTTATGTATGTAGGTAGGTATGTACATATTTTGATAAATAGCATTATGATATCCTGAGACCCTAAAGCCAGAAATCTTAGCATCCTTTGTTAGTAGTTTTTTAATTGGTCTCCCTGCTTTTAATGTTTTTCTCTCTGTGGCCATGTCATGCAATAGCAAGATCTGACTTTAAAGAGTAATTCAAATCTCATCAATGCTTTCTTAAGAGTTTCTGATGGCTTTCTGTCTCTAGTAGGATAAAATAAAAACTTCTTGGGCAGGACCTGTTCTGGCCCTCTTCTCTCTACTTTATCATTTCTTTGTTTCCTTCATTGTTTGTCATTCTTTCTAGATGTAACTTTTACAGGAGTAGAGTCTTTGCTTTATTGCTATATCCCTGGAACTTTGAAGAATGCCTGGTACATAGTGGGCAACCAATAAATATTTTTTTAAATGGAAAAAAAAGAAGTGTCTTTAGATCCTGAGTCTCAACCAGATTAATCCATTTCCTGAACTACAGCACAGTTGTAAAGTCTGCTTTTTTTGCTTTATAATCCTCTTCTCATTTCTCTTTCCCTGCTCGACTTCTGCTCATTCTTAGTACTGGATCCTGTCACCTCATCCAGGAGTCTCACTTTGATCTTGTAAGTTTAAAGGTTAATATCTTCAATAGACTCCATAACCCATATACAATTAATGTGTAATTTAATTAATGTATTCATCTCTCCCACTAGACTAGCTCTGGCAGAGATGATATTTGATCTATTTCTTTAGAATTGTGGAGCTTTATAAAATGCACTCTGAAAACTCTATTTAAATAATTCTTTTGTCAAGTTAGTTGAAAGTGATAGACTACTTTGATAATGTATATTGGCTGTCTCCCAAGCTCTTCTACTTGCCAAGGTTTGATTTTTATATATTGAGATTTGTAAAACATAGAAACACATATAAACTTGCTTTTAGAAAAGGCTCATCTCCCTATTAAAGTTTTTATAAGAATACTATCTATGATATCTGTATTACCTATTATATTCCACGCATCTCTGGTATAGATTGTCTTATTACAAGAAGCTCTTCAAGGTGTAGTTATTATTGCTCTCATTTTACATACATGGGAACTGAAACTCAGAGGTAATAATATGTTCAAGTATGTACAAGTAGTAAACCTGGGATTTGAATCCAGGCCTCTTGATTTCTAAACCCAAACTCTTTCTGTTACACCATGCTGCCCCCTATGGGACAAGCCCACAAATCAGAACTGCTTATTAAAAATATGGAGATTATAAAATTGGAGTTCTTTTATGCTATAGAAGCAAGAAAGATGCTTTGAATGGCCGTTATTTTAATTAATGGGAAAAATGACACCAGTCTTAAGACTAGGGCAGAACGCTACACAGAATTGCATTTGCTTTTTCTACTTTTTCTCTGCTTACAAGCATAAAGGCATTTTACAGAAATTTGTGTTAACTGAGTCATGTTGTCCCTGATAGCATTTGCTAGGTAAAGTCAGGCTTAACCCCAAAGGAGGAGGTGCCTTTCTAGAATCTCCATCCGCTTGTCTGAAAGTTCATCATATTCACAATGAGGCCAAGCTACTTCTTTGGTCTCAGTTTAATGACACTGGTTTACCCAACATTTATCTCTTTCCTAACTCCTATCCTAGGACCCTGGGGCCATGTGGTTGGGAAGTCTGCCCTCACCTCTTACCTCAGATATGCCCCATTCTTGTCAGTTCCTTTTTATCAGAGTCTGGGCCTGTTTTCCCCTTTCCTGGTTTTGCTTGACTCCCTTGGCTGACATTTCCCTCATCTAACGCCACACCAGCCCCCATTCTGCATTTCCAGTTCCTTTCCCTTGATCTGTGTCCTTTCAAATCTTGGAAGTGTGGGTCAGCTGTGACCTGAATCATCCCTACCTCTAAATGGAGTTGATTTTAGATTATTGTTGTAGTTTCCTGCCCTTCCACTATTCTGATTTGGTTTCTTTTATGCTTTTAGGCTCTGATCAGTGTTTCCAGCCACTTTCTAGAATGAATACCTCAGGACAAAGAACCATATCAGCAGAGAGAGGATCAAGAATCAGGTGACTGAACCAAAGAATTGAATTTTACTGCTTACCACTCACTGCCTTTCTTCTGTGCATCTCGGGCGATGGCGATGGAAGACAGTCTATATGTGATGATGTAGAGTTAATTTTCTTTAGGTTCTGCTCATCTGAAGGATCTATCAGCTTAGTGATAAGCAATCCAGAAACCGGTTGTTTGTATCTTGCATATTGTAGAGCATCCATGATCCATCTCATTTCACGCCAAATTTCATCTGTTTGCTTGGGAATAAAATAGTAAAATGCATTAAGCCATGAAACAGCTATTAAAAAGGACTAAGTTTTCCTGAGAGCCTAAGATGATTTACTTTCCACAGTATTGATTTTAAGGAAGTGTAAAATATTTTCATATATACTTTCTTAGCCAGAAAATGCTTCTCCACAATCTTTGTATTTTGCATATTTTTTACCATAGAACTTTGTCATATAGTGGGAATAGTGGAAGATCCAGATTCTATTTAGCTCTGTAATTACTTTTAGCAAGTCATTTGATAAGTTTTGAAACTTAGTTGGCCTTATTTGTAAACTATGGGCAAAATATCTTCCCTTTTATATTTCACAGGGTTCCTACAGTATGGAGTGAAATGATAAACTTGAAAGTCCTTTGTGATGCTGCAGAGTATATTGCTCACACATATAAAAACGTTATTAACTCATAGCATACCATAAAATATTTCTCATTGGAGCATTGTGGGGAAGGGATACGATAAAGTATAAATTTCAGAGTATCTATGTTAAAAGTATATATTAAATATTTGTTATGTAAAAAGTAAGTACTTCTAAAGTACAAAACAGCTTATTCTTTTTGTCTTTTTTATTAGTATATGTTTTCAGTACATGTTTACATTCATCTTAGGGAGTAGCTGTGTGTATTTAACATCTCTTAATTCCTTTTATTCCCTTTTCCATTTTCTTCCTCTATTTCTAGATTTGCAAAAGATGTATCTCCCTGTGCCTATCTTTTATTTTTTAAAACTATTTATATTTTGGGTCTCTTATAAGAAAAGTTGTATGATATTTAAACTCATGTATCTAATTTGTTTACTTAACATTATCGTGTCAAGGTGCGTTCATTTTTCTACCTTGACTCATATTTCTCCTTTATGACAGAGTAGTACCCCACTGTGTATAAATACAACATTTTCATTGGGCAGTCATCTATTAATAGATATATAAACTACTTCCAAGGTGTAGCTATTATGAGTTGTGCTGCTATAAACATGAGTATGCATGTATCAGTGTAGTATGATGTCTTTAACTCTTTCGTGAAGATACCTAGAAATGGGTTAAATGGAATTCTAGTTTTATTTTTTTAAGGAATCTCTGTACTGACTTCCATAGTGGCAGTGGAGTTTACTTTCCCACAAACTTAAGCAACTTAGGCATTCTTAATCCTATTTTTAGAATAGTACATGTTAGGTTGTTACCATTTTGATTTCTGGATTACCAAAGTGATTTTAATGACATTTTCATTATAAAATACAATATTAGTTTTTCTGAAGTACATAGGTATAAAAGTCATTCAGATTTTTGGATCTCTTTTTGTGACAGATGTTCTCCAAGATCTTGACAGATGCCAGCCATGGTCTCTCTGGTTATTCTGTGGAAGAGCTGTTAGTTACACAGTGCTTCAGAGGACTTGAGCCTGTGGTTCGCTTTGCATCTACTTTTACTGGGTGGCTTGGGCAAAGCATTAACTTCTTCAGGCAACATATTTAACTGTAAAAAGAGGAGTTTGGACTAGTCAGTGGTAGTGAGCCTATGGCATATGTGCTGCAGCAGGCTGTTTATCATTGAAAGCTCTAAAAGGTTTGCCATCACTGGACTAAATGATATCTAGGGTTACATCCAGCTCTGATACTTTATAATTTATTTTTAAAAAACATTTGTAAAGTTGTCATTCCACTTCCAGGTAGAAGGTGTTCATTGTAGGAGTAGTACAAAATTAAGGTCTACTTGATTATAGAGATTTTAAAGATAAGGTATTATTCAGTGTATATTTTCAAAATTCCTTCTTAGGTCTTTAATCAGTACTCAAACCTACTCTTTAATAATATTCACAAAGCTGGTGCTCTCAAAACAAAGTAGAGTCTGAAATAGTGGCTTTCAGTCTGTTAGGTTTAGAGTGACATTCAGGCTACAATAAATTAATGAATGGGACTGTGTGGTTAATATCCACTTTCCCTTGATTTTCAATTCTGCTCTATCTGGAAGTAGCAGGACTTGGCAGACTGTTCAGGGCTGGTGATGACAGTATGAGATTGAGCTCCAGGACTTGTTAGCTTGGTGAGTTGAGGAGGAAGTTTGGCAGTAGGCAGGCCCATGTGTAGGCACTAAGCCATTTTGAAAGAAGAAATCTGAAGTCAGAGCTAAGACAATTGGGAATCCTGGGTGAGACTGAATTTTCCTGATGAAATTATTGCTTTCTCAGTTGGGTTTGATTGGCTCTATCTCATCCAGCATGCTCTTGTCTCAAAGTTATTTTAGAGGCATTACAGGATTGTGGACAGCTTTAACAGTGTCTGTCAAGGACAGGAACTATGCTTTTGTATCTTTTGCCTTCAGCTGTATATAGAGTAGGTTCCCCCAAAATGATTGTTTATTGCATGGGTGAATAATAAATGGGATATATACATAAAATTTTAGCTCTCTATTTTCAGAGTTATTATAAGGATTAAGAATATATATAGATAATATAATTAAGATAATATAAGATAATATAGATGTTTATAAATTATGCATTGCTATAGAGTTTCAGTTGTCATGACCTTCATGATTATTACTGTGGGTTAAATGTGTGCATTAGTTACTTTTCTCTCCTTGCTACAACAAAATACCCAGCTCCCAAAGTTAAAAGGGAAAGGTTTATTTAGCTCACAGTTTGTAGAGGTTTCAGTCCATAATTGATTGGCTCCAAGGCAGGGTAGCATGGCGGACAGGCATTGAAGAGGAGAAACAGTTCATGGTGGGCAAAAGGTAGCAAAGCAAGCAAGGGGCAAGACAAGCCCCTTTCTGTCCCTTATATTGTGTCCAGGCTACCAGGATACGGGCAGTGCCAAACCAATCAGTGGACTGATTTAGTAACTATCCACCCTTAATCCTAGTACCTTTAATCCTAGCATTGCAGTGTCAATCAGTCACATACTATAGATTCATCCACCTCTGAAAAAGCCCCACCTATGACTTCATGAGGCTCTAGGGGGAAATCTAAGCATAAGCCATAACAATGTGGATTCTAAAGAGTATGTTCCTAATCTCCAGAACCCATGACTATTACCTTATATGATAAAGAAGTAAATACTAATTTAATGTGAAATTAAGGATTTAGAGAAGAGGACTTTATCCTAGCTTGACACAAATTCTGATGACAAATGTCTCATAAGGACACTCATATAAGAGTGAGACAAAGGAGGACTGAGAAGGTATAAAAGAAGGAAGC
This sequence comes from Heterocephalus glaber, assembly GCF_000247695.1. The sequence continues at coordinate 11,596,358 of NW_004624795.1, read as the reverse complement.
AATGTGACTTCAGAACCAGGGAACAAAGTCATGTGGCTATGTATCAAGGAATGCCAATGGCCACCCGAAGCTGGAAGAGTCAGAGAATGACTTCTCTCTTATGCCTTCTGCAGGAGTGCAGCTCAGCCAGCATGTTAATTACACTTCTGGTCTTCAGAACTGTGAAAGAATACATTTCTGCTCGAAGGCCCCCAGTTTGTGGTAATTTGTTGTAGAAGCCTTAGGAAATTAATGTAGTTATTAATAATCTGCCTGTTCTCTTTTGATACAATGGTTTAGCCTGTTGCTTAGGATGTATAGTGTGGAAATTAAAAAATATTGTTTAGAAGCAATGTTGACTTCTTAATGTTTTTCAGTGATAAGGTGGCGAGGTCTTAACTAAAAAGTAAAAACCCATAGGTACAGGGAGGCCTGTATATTGAATTTAAAAGGACTTAGCTAAGTAGCTCCAAAAGAAGTACAGTTTTCACCCATCTTACCTTATACTGTTGATCTGAAAGTAACTGACAACATAATCCCCCCTGATTTTAAGATCCAAATTCAGCTTCTAAAGACTTGCTGACACATTTTTAAAAAAGAAAGACTATGAACTCAGTAGTCTGTTGATTAAAAGTTCTGCATCCATTTCTCACCCTGCTCTTTAAAAATTTCAGTTTTCATCCCATAAATTATACCCCTTTCTCTGTACTCAGGCAAGATAATATTTTTATTAAGATGTAAAGGTGATTGGTTTTCTCACAGCACAGCTACAAGGTGCTTGAGGGGATGATAGATTGGCTATATTTAATGAGCTGTGTTTCTACTACAGCTTAGAAACATTTGAAGCATTACAGTATATAAATTATGGCCTAATTGCCCTTTAGGCTTTAGCAGCTCAAAATTGCCACACTCCAGGCCTCCACACTTTGACATTATTCTCTTCTCTTTCTCCTTTCCATTCACTTTGACATTTCTGCTATATGTGCTGTCTATAAAGCCAGTATACCTTATCTATGCTTTTCTACGCCTCTCCTGGTCCAGCCCTCCCCCTTTCTGGCTGCACTTCTTGGCTTCTTTTCCTAACTGTATTTATATAGACTCCCTTGCTCTTTACAATGTTTGGTTTGTGTAGTGACTTCAACACTGTCTTAGATCTGGAATCATACAAATGTTCTCCCGACTGGCGGTCGCCTCTGCAGGTTATGCTGTGTGGTGGGCTGAGCTGTGAACACCAGTGGGTGAGTGGCTGCAGCTAGTTTTCATTTTGAGAGAGACTGAGAAGTCAAATAGTAAGAGGAGAGATGATATTGAAAGTATCTTCACTCAGTGAAGTTTATCCATGTTAGGTGGAGCAGGGTGGTACACTGAAGGCTATGGGTATAGTCAGATGATCTGGTTTTACCCTCCCCAACAAGTAATTTTTTGAACCCTTTAAGAATTGGCTTTTATCCAAGTCTGTGTGTACCTGGCTGGCTGGAAGGGGGGTATGTACTGGGCCTCTCAAGTTACCTGCTCTGGGAGACCAGAACAGGAGAGTACTTTGAAAAATTCCTGGCCTGGGTTGCCTTTATCCAGCCCTCTTAATAGTGTGATGAAAAGGAAAGAGAAAGAGGCAGTGGAACTGTAGGCTAACTGAGAAAGAGAAGAACAAGGGTAACGCTAAGGAAGTGAGAATGGAGTCAGGAACTCTGGGAGGGGTTCAAGACTTCAATAGACTAAAGACAGCCTCCTCATTGGAAGAACATACTGGATTCACGGAAGGCCTAAGTGGAATAAGGCAGAAACAACCTAAAGCATGGCTAGAGAAGTGTTTCACTAAACATAGTTTTGGTTGGTAGAGCTGACTAGGTCCTTAGAATTAATCTAATCCAGTCCTTTCATTCCATTCATACAAGAAGAAATGAGGCCTCGGGAGATCAGGTGAATTTTTCACCACTCCAGAGTTTATCAGTACAAGATTCAAGACTAAAATGTGTGCTCTTTGCCTTCTGGCTCATTATTGTTCTTACTGTGCTCCATTGTCTCTCTAATGATGTTTTTGGTGGAACTGTATATTGAACCCTGGTCCTTACACATGCTAAGCAAACATTCTAGCACTGAGCCATACCTCAAGGCTTTTTTATTTTTATTTTTTTAAATATTTGAGACAGGGTGGTTTTGCTATTTTCCACATTGGTTTTGAACTTGTGATCCTTCTGCCTCAGCGCCCCAGGTACCTGGGATTATACCTGTTTGTCACCATTTCTATTTGAATTTTTAAATCCTACATTCTCAGATCAAGAGAGCAAGTAACTTCTTAAAAAGTTATTTCTTCATTCTAAAAGGTCACTGAGATACTTATAGGATGAGGAAAGTAGGATAATCTTAAAGATTTATCTTTTCACTAATTGCAAGTGTATTATATTTTCTTTGTGAATGCTTCAGAGTCTCAATTCTTGTATAGTTATATTTCCAGAGAGTTTTCCTTTTTACTAGTGTATGAAAGAACAAATATACAATTTATTGCATAATTATTATGTACTGTGCACAGTTCTGAGTGCTTCACAAACATTCTTTCCTTGAATTCTCCATTTAACACTAGAGGTTAAATGATCCATATTATGATCCCCATTTTTCAGATGAGATTTGGACTAAGAGTGATTTATTGGCCCAAAGTTCACAGCGTTTCCTTATCTTAAATTCTTATTGCCCCTTGTCTGGATAGTTGTAAGAGTTTCGTAGCTGGTTTCCCTATTTAGTCACCTTCTTAAATCCAGGAGAGAGATGCAAATTATTTGGTAAGCAGGACTAATCAGAGTGAATGCTTACAATCAACAACCAGTATGGCCATAGTAACACAGAGGAGACAAGTAGCCCTGTGGCTTGAATCTATCCTACATAGAGTTGTGAGAGCCTATAATTTATTTTCTCCAAAACTTTGCCTATTACTTTCTTACCTACAAAATTAAATGCAAATTCCTTACAAGGGGCTTTAATAAAGTCCATGTGATTTGATCTCATTGCTACTTTTCAACCTTGCCTAATTTCTCACTACCGTTCAACATTTAATTTATACTCCACCTGGCCTTAACTATCATTCCCCAAATACTATTTTTCTCCTCTTTCTGCCTTATCTGTTTATACTTTCTGGCTGAATGCTCCATATTGTATTTTCTCCCACTATCATCTAATGTATTCCTACAGGCTTAGCGCAGATGTCAATGACATCTTCTGTGGCAGTTTTTCTGCTATCTACAGTGCAAGTAAATTTTTATTTCTTTGTGTTGACACAGCACTTTTTTTTGGTATTTCTCTTTCAGCCCTTAACAAATTTTACAAATAGCATTTCTATATACTTCTTGTCTACCAGAATGAATTTTAAACTCTTTAAGTTCAGAGACCATATCTGTTTCAACTTTGTATCTGCCATACAATGTCTGACACATGGATGCTTACAAATATTTTAAAATTGAACTGAATTTATACCATCATGATATTAATCGTGGGCCTATTGCTATTATACTAGATTTTAAGATTTGGATAAGTCATTTAGAAGCAATTTCAGGCCAAATCCAAATTCTCTTGACTACTACTAGTTATTACTCCTTTCAAAAGACCCTCAGGTGTCACCATAAAGCTTCTTCAGATAAAATTACAGTCAGGGAATACATTTTATTACCTTATGGCCACACATGAAAGGGTCAACTCTGCCAGAAAGAAGCCCACAACCGAGGAATCTTAGGTCTAACTAAGATTTTGGGTTAACATAAATTGGTAATTTTCCTTTCTGAGATTTTGAGTAAATTAATATAATTTTTCTTTCTGTTGGAATTATCAACAGGCTACCAGATAAGATTAATACTCTGATCATTCCTTCTGGGGCAATTTTTTTTCTGCAATGTGGTAAGCCATTGCTACCTACTAAGGTGGATGCTACAGTTCTTAGGAATAGTGTGATTTATCTGTAACGTTTTCTTAAGCCTTTGAAAACTCGGATCTACTTGAGCTCCTCACTTTAGCCAAATTACCAGGTTGCTTGAACACTGTGGTTTTTGAATCAGCCAAGATTTCTACTTTTTCCCTTGCTTGGTTCTCACCCCTCCCACCCTGCCTCTTCTTTCGTTCTGTTAACTGAGAAGAAACAAACTATTACCTGAATGAAATCTAAAACCTGCTGATGTCTTTGTTTGGCAGCTGCAACCTCGCTGTCTGAGATTGCTTCCCTCAGGGACTGTTGGGTATTCAGAGAATCCAGCTCCAGGACAGCAGAAAGGCGGCAATACAGACTAATAAATTTCTCTCTGTAGCTGCAAAAATGCACTGGAAAATGGACAAGCAAAGTAGAATATGTTAAGATCTGGTATCAAAATAGAAAACTTCATACCTTAGAGAAAACCAGTTGAATGAAAACATGATTTATTAATCCTATCAGTGGAAAATATTAGGCCATGAGTGAATTATAAATATGCTCTTAAAGGCCCAGTTGCCTGGTTTTAGTCAGACAGTATTCCCTTTTAGGTTTACCAACCCCTGGTAAGGTTTACCAACCAGTGGAAATATGATGGGAGCTGGTACCTGGAGAGACCATTTCCACTTGGAGCAGACTCGTTCTTTCCCTCTCAAAAAATTATGAGGCTGAGGTCACAGGAAACAATCTAGCCTTCATTTGACCCTTTACAGGAGGGACAGAGCAACGCAGGACTTAGCCTAGCGCAGACACCCTGAGGCACTCAGATTTTTCATACTTCTCTGACTGCCTCTGATCATATCATAGCTTCAGATTCAAAAAGGATGAGGAAAATGTCCTCATGCAGACTCCTGTAGTTCCAGTCTCTTCCGGGCACATTGTTGAATATGGAGACTCACTCTTCAGGAGCCTCATTTATTTTGTCTCTCTCTCACTTTTACCATCGTATTCCATGCTTTGGAAATAGGAGCATCTCAACAACATGTTTGTTGGAACATTTATGTCTCTGTCTTATGGGAGGAATTCTAGAAAGAAGATAGAATTACTACCCTTTACCTCTTTGCTGTCAGTTCCCATGACCAAAATCTGGTTATTTCGGGAGGCTGAATCACAGTGTCTCAGAATGGGGCATCTGATCAGCTCCACACCTCAGTCAGGAAGCCCTGGTCATTGCATATTGAGAGATTTCTGTGTACCTCACTGTTCTCATCTTACCATTACCTGCTCCCTTTCTTGATTTTCACTTTGGGTAAGTAATGTGCTCTGTTTGTCTTTCCTCTTATGGAGTGGAAGAGAAGAATTTGTTGAAGGCTTCAGGGGTTCATCCTTACCCCAACTCTGTTTCATTTGAAAGAGGTGCTTCTCAACCCAGGTAGTCTCAGGCCTGGAATTGAGTTTTATCTCTGATGTCAGATCTTTCCTTCCCATGTTTTAGCTCTCTATAGCACTTCCTTGTCTGACACGAAGAAGAGCTGATTTCACATACCCTTTCCGTAAATGACAAACTATTGCACTTTTCCAGAATCATAGAATTCTCATGTGACTTCCTCACTTAATGACCTCTGAAAGCTTCCTCTTAACTTCAGAATAAAACCCCAAAATTATCTTTGCACAAAGAAAGAAAAGGATCCTTCTTATAATGATCTAGGATTTGAATATATCTATAATCATAGCTTTCATTGTACAACCACCCTCAACCACTACTAGCTCTGCACCAATCCTGAGATTTGGTTAGATTAAACTTCCTGCAAATGCTTTATACTTCTATGCTTTAAAAAAAAATCACTGCATATTTGTAGTACAGAATAGTGATATTTGTTCTGGGGAACTGGTATATGCATATGACGTATCTTGATCATTTTCAATCTCTTTTCTCCCTTCTTCCCTCCCCCACCTCCCCCTGATCTTTCTCGTTTCTTAAGAGTTTCCCTTCTAGTTTCCCATCATCTCTCCTTTACTTTTAAAATTCATTTACTTGTTTTAGGTTTCTCAAATACGTCCATGCTTTAACATATGCCTTTCCTTATCCTCAAATACCAGTCTCTACCAACACCTTCAAGACTCATTATGATAATGGAAGAGTTCACTGAAATGTCTTCTCAGTGAAATATCCACTTACATCTCTTCTTTTCCAAGCAGAGCTTGGAAAAGGGTTTCTCCTCCTTTTGTGCCTCTTGAGCACTTGTTTCTAAATGTATGGTGACAGTTGTGTACGCAATTGCTTTGGTATTAGACTGTGACTTGCTTTAGGGCAGGAACCATGTCTTCTATTAATTTTTATTTCCTCAAAACCTGGAACATTGTAGCTTCTTAACTAATGCGTATTGAGCTTTATGAATAAAGAAATAAATGCATGAGTTGATCTGAAGAGGGCAGACCCTGCCCTCCTGAAGGCGCCTCTTTCCCTCTGTTCTCACTTCTGTAATTGTGTGGTGGATTTTTTTGTGTGTGTTCTGAAAAGTGTATTTCAGATCTATAATATTAACTAGCAGCCCACAATAAAGGAGTGACCATTCTTGACCCTTGTAGCTCCTTGAATGTATCTTTTTGCCTTTCAAGGAGGGATTGTATCCTGTTAGCACTTGACAGATGTCCTCTTTTGGCTACAGAATGAAGAGAGTGAAGTGTTTCACAGCCTGCTTTTCAAAACCAAGTTGTAAAAAAAAGATTCAACTTTTTTCCTTTTCTAAAATAGGTCTAGAAAAATCAACTGAATAATTTCTTTAAAAAACCCCCACTATCAGTCCCATCCAAATTCGTAAAAACCCGGGGTATTCACAGCTTTCTCTTGTGTCTCTGTGGTGGGAGCCATGATCAGTGGGTGGTCTCAGCACCCTCGCCATCCACGGCCATGCACCACAAGTGAGTTATGAGGAAGTTGGAACTGTAGCATTTCAGTTTCCTGATCTAGTGGTTTTCATCCAGAGTCTTTAAGGTCACTTTAACAAATGTTACTTTAACATAGTCTTTTGTGGTTTAGCAATGATATATTTGGTAGCCATCACCAAGGAGGGGAGGATAGACTGGAAACTTCTAATTTTTTAAAAATGTGAATCATTTTATAGACAAAATGGTATAAGGCTACAATAATGTCATTATCTGGACCACATGATTTGTTAGTAATTCACAAACTGAGACTAATTTTCTGTGGTGTTGTTTCTCCCTCTTCTTTATAAGATAGTGATAGAGTAAAATACAGCTGGCATGAATACTAGCTGTATAGTACAGTAGAAAGTGCATGGGCTTAGATATCACACAGCACTGGGTTTAAATCATAGTTTTGCCTGTGTGATGATGAGCAGGTAATCGCTAGGAGCCTCAGTACTATCCCTACAAGAGGGATAATAAGGCCTACCGACAATTAAATAGTAAGTGTAGATAAAGTATCCAACACAGCATATGACACATACCGAACACAAAATAAATGTTCCTACCCTTAGCCCTTCACCCCCAGGAAATATGAGACATTTTGTAGTTAGAATATTAGAACAGGATCGGAATTAGAATATTCTTCCTAAGGATCTCTAACTCACTAACTGCAGTCGGTCTGGGTCATGTGGCCTAGTTTGGAAGCCAAGGAATCAACTAGATAGCCTCATAGGGTCAGTGCCACGATTCCCTGCCCAAGCATCAAACAGAACCTGAGCACAAGGTGCCTCTCTAGATTCTTGGCAATGAAAAAGTTGGTAGTTGGAATACAGGAATTGTATCCTCAATCATGAAAAACGGGCATTAGGAATGAAGGTTGAGACTGTGCCATTTCTTGCAAGCCTGTGGCCTGGATTCTATTAGGCTCATTGCCTGGATATCCCACAGGCACCTCAAAACTCATCATTTGTCAAACTGAACTCATCATCTCTCCCCTCCCCCCCAAACCTGCCCCTCCCCTCCTATTTCCTGTTATGGTAGATGGCAACATTATCCATTGCAGCACCCTATTCAGACTTTCTGGCTCCTCTATTTTACTTTTCAACCACATCAAATCAATCACAACGTCTCATTGATTATAACTTCTAAATTCCTCTTGCCTCTGCTTTCTCCTCTGTTGTCCCCTGTGGCTGCCTTTGTTCGGGTTCCTATTGCCCACCTGGACTAGTGAAGTGGTCTCTTAATTGTCTCCCTCCCTCTGCTCTCAGTACTCCCCCTGGCCTTCCTCCCCACCCCCACCATTACTTTCCTGCAGCCCGCCCTCCACAGAACTTTGAAAATCCACTGAGGCCATATCATCCCTTTTCTTAAAATTTTTTCATCACTCCCTTTGGCATATATGATAAAGTCTCACCTCCTTAGGTTAAGGCAAGTAGCCTTTTCTCATTTTGACCTTTTTAACTTTTAGATTTCTGAGATGCCCTACACATTCATTGCAATGAGCTACCAAAAGTAATTTCATAGGTCTCCTAGCCTTTGTATGTTTAAAATGGTTTTCCTTTTCTGCTGTTCCTAATCTTTAACTTTCTGAATTTTCATTTATCCCTCATGATCCAGCTAAATGTTAACTCTGTAAGGAAGGCTGGAGTGTCTTTCCTCTAAAATTCAACAGCCTATGTCTTACAGCAATGCTTTCACTGTATAAGGTCTGTTGATGTCAGTGCTTATATCCTGTACTAGACTTTGAGCTTCTGATGGGTGGACTGTGCCTTATTAATGTCTAGCTCCAGTATAGTACCTGGCATACAGTGTAAGCCCAGTAAATGTTTGTTGAATGAAGGATACAGCCAAGCACAGAAGTATGAAATATATATCAGGCCTCAAACTATGTTTTAAAACTTCTCCAAGTTTTTTAATCTTTCTAGTCCAATTAGTATGAATCATAGAGCCAAGGGAATCAGTAAAAATCAGGGTTTTTTTTTCCTATCATATGTCTGCTGTTAATTGTGACTGCTTGCAGGACCAGGGCAGGGTGACCTCCTCAGTGTAGGTTAGGAAAATCCTCCAGAGGCCACCTCACTGGATGGAGTTTCTAAGGGCTTCTGATGGTGTATTTCTTTCTACTTTGGGAGCCGTGTAAAGAGTGGTGTTGGGTGGCCTCCAGACACATGCTTTATTACTGTTGAGGGGTCCTATTCCTGTTCCTCCCCAAGGGATGGTGGAGAGTTAGCCCTGAGGCTGTGGAATGAGGAGGGGGTGAAATTGTACTATTTGCCTCAGCTCAGCCTGCTTGCCCAGATCTCACGAGATCCTCCTGTGGGATGGGTTCTTTCAACCCCACAGGGCAGGGCATCCTCTGAAGGAATATCTTGTGGGTTTATCCCAGTGTCTTCACTCCAGGAGACAGATGGCCAAGCTCCTTTGTATCATTTTATCCTTACTAGATTTGTTTATTGCTGGAATAGGTACAGATGCAGTTTTCCATAGTTGGTTAGCAAATAATTTATGATTCACTTAGGCCACTGGTGGGAACGTGATCAGTTTGCCAAATCTTAAATCCTTTCATGAGAATGGAGATGACTTATACAAGTCAAACTGAAATATACTAGAACTCTTTATTATAATTTACCTATTCCCATAATTCACACCTTTTCAAGTTTCATTAGAGTTCCCCAGTAGTTATTAAAGTTTTTCTGAGTTCTGACTGAATTTCCAAATCATTCTTTTCTTTCTCAGAAATATTTAGTGTATCTTGACCTTTTATTATGGAACTACCTGTGGAATACAGAAGTCCCTGCTTTAAAAATGATTAGCATATTTCTTAGAGGAGCTTAGGTCCATTATTACAAGTCCTTTAAAGAGATTCTATATAAGGTATTATTAATTGCTTAGTGGGCTGAGGCCTAAATGAAGGAGTAACCATGATAATCTGCTTCTTGAAAAGCTTGGATTGCTTGAGGGATAATATAGAGGTTGTCATGATCTTGGTAAGACCCGCTAGTATTTCTAATATTATTGGCTGGCGGTGCTGAAATGCAATAAACATTTTATTATCAAGTGTATTAATCCTTAGCTATTGACAGCACTTTTCCTTGCTCCCTAAAGAAAAGCTAGTAGAATGTGTGTGCCAGTGGAACCAAGCTCAACCAAGTGGTCTTTTCTGGAAACTTGCATGCTCCTTATTAGTCAGGTGGATCACCCACAATATGGCAATAAAGGAGGACCAAGAAGGTAAGAAGGTGTCTCACTCTAGGAAGTAACATTTTAAAAGTCAGAAACTATGAGACAGCCTTTGATTGATGGCCTGTTTTTGGTAGATGGAGAGTAGTATCTGTTGGTCTTATATTGCTTTTAGCAAACAAGAAGAGGTAGGACAGAACAAAAACACAAATATTGTTGGATTCTACTAGACTACTGTGCTAATCACTTTCCTAGTTCTCTATTTCTGTGTCCTATGCACACTTCAAGTATGGATTTCTGGCATCACAATCACCCAAGAGCTTTTTAGAAAGGTACAATTTCAAGTCCCTTCTCAGTCCTACTGGACCCATCATAGCTGGAGTTGGGCTCTAGGAATCTGAAATTTAATCAGCTGTCCATGTGACTCTTATGTACGTTAAAGTTTGAGAAGCAGTGTTCTAGGGCACTATATCCCAGATATGTGGGTTTTAGTAGGTGACCTGCCAAGAATGGTTCCAGTTTGGTCAAATGATTTGGAAAATGCTGGGTCAAACAAAGTTAGGCTTTTCCGTGGGGGGAATTCTGCTGGATTTCATAGGTTACTCTATTGCTCAAAATCATCAGTTGAATTCTAAACATACTGATAGTAACATCTAAAGTCTTTATTGTGGCTCGAGGCTCTGGATAATTTGACTTCATTGACTCTGATCTCATCTCACACCTTTGTTGTTCTTGCTTACCACTTGTAGGTACACCGATCTGTTAGCCAAGCATAATCTTACTCTAAGACCTTTGTCCTTGGTTTTCCCATTTCCTGGAAATCCCAGGTATCTGCTCAAATGTTTCTCCTTCAGAGAGGCTTTCCTATATTGTTCTGTATAAAATTACAGCTTCTGCCACTTCACTCTTGTCTCTTAGTTTTATTTTTCCTCAAAGCCCTCACTTCTCTGACATTTATTATATTATTACTTGTTGATTGGTTTATTATTTGTCTCCCACAGTAGAAGTAGGCTCCATGTGGAGTTACTCATTCTTCAGTCTCTGGTATAATGCCTGCACTTAGTAGGTGCTCAGTAATATTTATTGATGAAAAAATGAACAAATGAATGGAGAAAGAAGATGAAGGCTAGTAGACTGTGCCCTAATTGTAGAGTGGAAAGTAACAATAGTGGGACAGAGAATGGTTGCCCAAGAGGAGTGTGTAAGGCTCACAGAAAGCAGGATAGACAGCATCTTTTCATGCCTGGGACCTACAGGGCCTGAAGTGTCATATACTAGGTTGATACAATATCATTGATGGTTCCTACCAAGGCCACTGAGGCATGGGGAAATGAATTTTCTGTATTTTTGTCTGTGATCATGGAGCAACCATGACTGTATTGTACAGAATAGAATATTGGTTAGCTATCCAATGACATGTTTTCCTTAGCTCTTTTTTCTGACAAATATCCCATGGAAGTCTTTAACTTTCATGGCTTCAGCTGTTATTAGCAGACACTGGCTACATTTCTGTGTTCTCTCCTGCATTTCTATCACCAATATGACATACCCACTTGGATGCTGACTTAACATTTTCAGACTTAATACATTCAAAGCTAAAAGCATCAGTTTATTCTCCAGACCATATTCCTTTCTGATTTTTACATTTTTGGTAAAGGCAACAATATCCTCATAGTCATTGAGGCTAAAAACCATAAGGGCAGTCCCACGTGTCTCCTTTCCTCATTTAAACAGTTGCCCACTCTTGTTGATTCCTCCCAATAATATCTGTATTTCTCTTTTCTGTTCTGTTCTGTTCTTCCTTCCTTCCTTCCACCCATCCTTCCTTCTTTCCTCTTTTTTTCTGATTACTACCATAACACCAGCCTGATTGCCTCAGAGAGTTTTGCATCTTGCTTTCAATTCGTATTGAACAGGCTCTTCTGCCAGATTCTCAAGAATCAATATGGCCCCATCTTGTCTGTACAAGCTTATTCTTCCTGATTTCCTCACACGCTTCAGATCTAGCCAAAGCAGACAACTTGTTCTTTTCCTGACTCTTTGTTCTTCTATTCTTCTATCTTTGGTCATTCTATTCCCCTTGAGAAGAAACATTTTGTTTTTGTTCATGTTTTTTTAACATCCTACCTGTCTTTTCATACCCACATTAAATATACTCTCCTCAATGGAGGTTTTTTTCTGATATATTCTTTGAGAAAATGTGCTCCCCCCTTTTTTCAATATCATATAAAACTGAATATTTATGGGACATTATAACTCATTTTATAATAATTTTTATTTTGACTTTACTCCCACCATCATCCTGAAAGCCCCTTGAGCACAGAGCTTTTGTTATGCTCATCTCTGAATCTCCCCAATAGGTATCCAAGAGATATTTGACTAGATATGAAATCTTTGCCCCAAACTGTATGTCATTATAACAATGCTATTGTATCATGAATTAAAAATGTTTTTTATCTGAGGAAATGGCCACATTCATATCCAGGCCCTTTGGGAGAAGTACGGCCAATATTATTAATTATGTGACACACAAAAGGTGCAGAGAGGTTAAGTGACTGCCATTGTCACACATGTGGAACCCAAGACCCTCAAATTCCCAGTCTGTAAGCTGATTCACACTTCTCTTAAGAACTCCCCCTCCTCTGGAAAGTAACAGTTGCTGTTCATCATCTGAACTGTTTGGAACCAGGGAAACTGAGAGGCTTAAGCAGTTTATCCCAAATGGATAAATTCAGATGCCCCAGTCTCAAAATGAGACACCAGGAAGTTGCCCTTTTCTGCTTCTCAGTCTGGTGGCCAAGGTACAATCCGAGGAAGGTCTGCCTCTATCCCACCCACCCACCCACTCGCTCAGCTGCCCACCAATTGTACAATTCACTGAAATTGACAGAGCCCTTGCTAATTGCCTCTTATTGGCCTGTTACAAGATGCAGCACGGGAAGGGAGACAAAGCCTCCCTATTCACATTCTCAGTGGGCAGCAGGGGGCTCAGCAAAAATAGAGAAACTAGGGCCCAGGCTATTCATTTTTCAAAAGTCAGGACAAGATCTTCCACCATTCAGAACCCCACATTAAAATCACAATATTGCATCCTGGGAGACCCTGTCTGTTTCTTATTTGATCTGTCAGGAATTTGGAGTCTAATAAATCAAGTCTAATCAATCAGTACTACTTATAGCTGCAGACCTTTTCCCCCTCCAGAGTGATACAAACTCTACATTTTAATTTCATTATTATTTTTTCCCAGTTGGAGGGGGGTAAGGAGAAGGAAAGAGAAGGGGCAGTGCTTTTCACGAAAACATCACTCTTGTGTTTATATTTTAAGAAAGCAGAGGAGAAGCATTAAATACAGCCTGATAACTGAACTTTCTGTTTAGAATTTCTTCCTCTCCATTGAGCCTTAGCAAGGTTTCAATAATTATTGCTCAGGCACATAGTCTTGGAGCTTTGCTGTTTCTCAGACTTGTACACAGTTCTAGGAAGGGTTGTTGCCAAAGCCATCATGTGATTTATTGACCCTCCACTGGGACAAGGGGGAACAGATATAACTTTGTGATTTTATTATAAGGAGGCTGGGTTAATATTTCTAGGTGAAACAAGCTACTATACCAAGTTCAAACATCTGAAGAGGGAGGTTAAGAAACCCTGAGTGTGGGGTGTAAGGATTATTCTGTCCTGGGGCTGTACAGACGTCGTCTGAGGCAGGGAGCAGGAGAAGAAAGGACACATTGTGACCCATTTCCAACACCTCCTGTGTGTAGAGGCGGAAGTTCCTTGCCTGCAGAGGGACACGCGCGGAGGAAAAATAGGAGAGTTACAACATGGCACTTACATAAACAACACCAAACTGGCATAAAACATCTAACAAAATTACACGACTTCAAGCTTGGAATTTTTATACAACATAAATATTAGGGTTCAGCCCATTTAATAATGCTATATAAAATCAAGATTTAAGGCAGTAATGTTCCACATAAACTCTGAAAACAACATTTATGCTTCTTATAAAAGCAGAAAATGATTGCATTCTGTAGGCTTTTCAAAATGATGAATATAATTACATAAAGCAACAAAAATGGATTGAATTAAAAATCCGCTAGTTTCAGTTTAAGTTGGTTAAGGGGGAAAAATGTAGTTTCTGGCCAAGGAGTGAGAAAATTTTATAAGTATCAAAAAAAAATTGTCTGCACTGTTAGGCAGTTAGGCAGCCTTCTCCCAACATGTCTATGTAGCCCAAGAGCCACCAATGAAATATGAGCTGCCTCAAACCTGCTAAGTCCAAGGAACCCTTTAATAGTATCCACTGTCACAAGTAGAACTGGTATTTTTTTTCTCTTGAGCATATGGCCACCTTTTGAATAATTCTTGCTCCCCTAGTATCTTTATGGAATCTCTTATAGTTTAGTCTTCACCAGTATTGGCTGGTTTGGACTGGCTATGCAGTATTGACTTAAAATCAGAGCAGTACAGTAATGGCAAGACACTCTTGGAATCTCTAATTTATCCCTCTGCCTCCATGGGTCAGAAGCCAATTCATGGTTCTTGCTCATTAAAAGAGAACTAGCCACTCCTGTAATGGTCTTACTAACGTAGGCTAATTGTGTGTGTGTGTGTGTGTGTGTGTGTGAGTGATGCTTGGAGGAGAGAGGCAGTATATGGTGAATATAGGCCAAAAAAAAAAAACCCAAACAAAAACAAAACCCTAATGCTACATTATGTTAAACCACTAGACAAAGTCTAGCAACATTTTACTAGTCTCTTCTGTGCCATCAGTTTTACTTGCAGTTGCTCATTTGTGCAGATTAGATTTGTGGATTTTGATTTAGATGGGACAACAAGTTTGACAGTAAATTTTCTGGAAATTTATGGAAAGATAGCATGACATAGTTTAGCCATTCCTATAGATTACTGTTATCTGTTCTCAGATAAATCAATTGTTCATATAACTACACCATTATTTGTTTATGCATGCATCTATGTATGCATTCACATTTATTCATGCTATCCTGTGAGCCTTGATGTCTTTTAAGGTAGACTTTTTTCTTGACCAGACCACACTACAGTGGGATCCAGAAAAATTGGAAGAGACTGACACAGAGGAGCTGGACAAAAAGAGCAGAAGTGTAGTATACATCTACTTGTATGCATTAAATTCAAAATATGCATGTACATGCAAAGTAGTGATTAAGTAAATGAAAATAAACACATATATGTATATACATGCCTCTTGAATAAGTTTTATGCTGCACTGCAGTTTCTATGAGCTATAAAAAGAAGATAATATGATAAAGTCTAGTACCTGGTGTAGAGGTATATTGATCTGCTTAAGAAGAGCTTTCACTGCCATCTGGAGCTCATAGAAGAACAATTGCATGGGGCAGTCAGAAGTATGATCCACACTTTCCATAGATTCAGAGCCAGAAAGCTTTTGGATCCATTCCCACTCCTCCCTGTAGGTTGAGTCAAATTAAAATTAGAAATATAACAAAAGTTCAGAATACAGTCCAGAACTTTCTTAGTGTATATGTCCAGAACCTGGATAATCGATTGTTGGTGGTTTAAAACTCAATGTAATTCACAAAATTTGAACGTTTTTGCTACCCAGATGGAGTTTAAAATGAGATCCTTCTAAATTCAGCTTAGTTTACTTATCAGACCACACATGTCTCAGAACAACAGCATTAATTTATATGAATCAGTTTTTGAGATGGAAGCTTTCAAGTATTTTGTAATAATTTCTTGACTGTCCTCATTTTCTTTTCCCTAGGATCCTCTGTAAGTTCTAAGAGTCTACATTTTACTGCAGGGGCATCTGCTGGTTAATTCTGCAGTTGGGTAACCATGGGACTCTGGTCCAACTCAGGAAACAAACCACATGGCACATTTCAACCCTGGCCTGTTGTAATCATGGGGACTATTTTGGTTTCTTTCCCCTTCCAAAAACTTGAGGAGAATCACAAACAAGAACAGCAGACAATTCCAATAAAAGGAACCAAGGGGACACACATCACTGCTTCCATCCTCCTCACAGACCAGTCATCTGTGTCTTCTTTCTGCATGCTCTGTAGTCTTTCCTAATGAACTTTTCCAAATGTCATGCAGAAAGGCAGGGAAAACAATGGTGGTGGGAAGCAAACGCATCTGGTTTGTCCTCCAAAGACTGCTCTTTAAATGGGACTTGAAAGGATCACGGTAAATGCCTTTTGGGCAACACTGTTTCCACAGGTATTTTAGCACAAGTCCCTAAACACATCCAGTTGGGGCAATGTGCTGTAGGCTAGAAAGGAGAGGAAAGTCCTCTTCTTCAGGGATGGAAGGAGAGGGGACACTGGCATATGCTCTCTCCCTGTGGAAATCCTCTGAGGGCTGTCAAGGGGTCATACAATCGTGTGTCAGAAAACCAAACTGATTGTGGTATGAGCTTTATAAAACAAAAAACAAAACAGCAGTAATAAAAATACTTTCTTTTAACTAACTACTCTCAGTTTGTGTTTTTAAGATATGTTTGATTTCAAGCCTCCCACACTGTAGGACTGGAAAATTTATCCTTTGTCCCAATAAGAGAAAAAAATCAAAATGAATTCCTGCTGCAATCTGGACATATTTGTGGCTTCATAAATAAATGAAATCTTTGGAAACCTACTTAACTATTTTTTCTTTTCCATCACTGATGCTGAATTAAATGAGAGTTTTATGACTAACAAAAGTATACACAAACTCTAAAGAATCACATTGCTAAAATACGGTCTGTAATAAAATCAAAAGTAATTACCAGTAAGAATACCTTGGAGCATGTAGCACTAACTAGTCAGTTTAGGTATGAAGATGGGGGAAATGGAATTGGCAGAGAGAAGGCTACTGAAATCTTTTGTAAAAATGAACCTTGGATCCTGGGCAAAGGGAAATTAGTTAGCATAACTACTGAAAGACAGAATCTAGGCCCTTAATGCACAAATCTAAAAATGAATGAAAATGACCATTGCTAAGTCAACCCACAAATGAGCCAGGTCACCTTTTGGGAAGGACTCAGATGTTAATTGTCAAAGTGACCACCAGATGGCAGACTTAAAGCCTGGGTGGAGTTGGATAATTGAAAGGAGAGAATTATGGCGGTCAGCAAGCTCTTCAGAGACTATCAACATCTCCACTGTCATCATCTCCATTGTCATCAAGTAATACTTGTATTGTAAACCTTGTGAGACATTATAATTAGTAAAGTTTTGCCACTTTAGGGAGTGGGTTTTAAACAACCAAACTGGAGATTCGTTTGGTTAAACAAGTCCATAGATATTCAGTGGAACCTTGAGTTATGACTGGCCTGACATACGAACAACTTGGGTTACGACTGGAATTTTAGTTTCAACTTACAACCAAAGTATTGAGTTACAACCCGAACGCTGGCCACTTGTGCTTCCAGATGGTCTCAGATACAGATTTAATTAACCCTTCAAGAGTTCTGGAAGGAATGTTACAACATCCTTTCCTGTGGGGGGGTTAATTGAGAAATCCTGGGCCAGTGTCTCCCTAAGGACGCTGAGATCTGCCTGTGTACAGGAGAGAGGCTTTGGAGGCTGTGCAGAGGAGCCTGAGCCTTCAGTTGACCAACCTGAGTTACAACCAGCCCTCGGGAACAAATTGAGTTTGGAAGTCAAAGGTCCACTGTAACTAGAATTTGGGGCTCTTGTTTTTATCCTTTGAGGCCTGAAGAAATCTGGAGGTTTTTTTTATTATGTATTTCTTCTTTTTCTTTTTTGTCCATGCTGAGTACAATTCAATTCATTATAGTAGACTTTCACAAGCCTGCTATTAGGGTTAGTTGTAAAGCTGAGCCAGATTGCCATGACTGGGCAATGTTCCCAAAGCTAACAGGGTAATTCACCAAATGCCAAGCCATAGAGCAACTTTCCAGATTCTCAGACCTTGTTACTTCTTTTCTTCCATAATCTTGAGAGGTAGAGGAAACAGATAAGATTTTTAGGCCACAGGGTTAAGAATAGGGAGAACTGGTAAAAGAGGCCCTTTAAAATTAGAAAGAATCAATATTTCTACCAGAACCCATCCCCACAGGTGGTATTAAACACAAAGAACAAAAAGAATGTGACTGTTTCAGATTGTGAAGGAAAGACTGGAAAGAGTAATTGCAAGCACGGATGCACATGACCCATCCGTGGGCACTGAGCATCCATGGTTGCGCCATGAATAATGCAGAGGGGACAGTGAAAGGCTGAGTTCACTGCTCCCACTTAACGCCAGTGACAGGTCTCCTGGCCCCCATGGTAAAGCTCTTCTGTGCCCTGCTCCGGTGTGCTGGGAGGCATCTCACCGTAGAAACCACACACCAAGTCTTCAGGCACGCCACATCGATTCCTTGAACCACACGTAGTTCATCGCAAAGAAAAATCTCAACTCCTGACCACTTACTTGGAAATGTTATTGTTTTCACGGATCTTCACATGGCAGAGAATGTTGGGCAACTTTTGTGTTACAAGAACTTTGATTTGATCCACAGAGCTACATAACTTTAGGTAACCTAGGTATAATCCAGGAGAGAGACGCTGGTGACTCCTTTTGTGGTAGGAGAGAATATCCTGTAGGATGAAACAAAATAAGAAAGAAAAAGTACCTAGAAAAGTAGTCTTAAAACTTTTTCCTTTCCAAGATGGGCCTGTTATGAGTGAAAGGAGCTGTGGCTATCTAGGTGAGAAACCTCAGGTACCACCATGAATGCTGGTTAAGTGCTGGTGTTGCAGCTAGTTTTACCTTCAGCAGAAGTCTCCTTCAAGTCAGGCAAGCAGTCTTTAATATATTCTGCAAACTTATTTTTCCCAGATTTCTGTGCAAGGGTAGGTGTGTAGGTTGTATTGGGAATGGACTGGTGGTATGAAAGCAGGTAAAGAAAGGTAGAATTCTTAATTTCTCTCGCAGGAGGGCTTACTGGTTAGCTGGGAAAAAACATACATTTGCCAGTGCAAAACCTAACAAAGCAGTTATAGGAAATTTCATGATTTTCAGGATAATTAAAACAGTCCATTTTTAAATGTAGCCACTTAAAACAGAATCAAAATTTTATAGTAAGTAGGAGAAATATTTGATTGATTCTTTATCTTAAAGTAACCTCAAGAGTTTCATTTTTATATTATTAACAAATCATAGTTGTACACCCAATCTGAGAATAAAGAGAGAATAAAACAAGCATTGATTTTTTTTGGCTTTTTTTTTTTTTTTTTTTTACTAAATTGTACGATAGCTGAAGTGATACTCCCTATATTTGACTTTCACAATGTGATTTTCACAATAATGAAAACAATTTATGAAAGTATATGAATCTTCATATTTTTCCCTGAGATATTAAAAATTTTTGATATTTAAATGTTCTTATGAATTTATTGTTCATTATACACTCTTCAATCATTAATTGGTCCATTACTTCTAGATCCTCAGTTGTTAGTGCCTTTGCATGTGAGTTGATTGGATTTGCATATCACTTTCATCAACTTCACAAAATTCTGTATTTTAACAAGAGTTGAAAGCTTGCCTTGTAGTCGATTTGCATTGAAATTGCATTGCTTTGTCACATCAAAATATCCCACATGTTGTGGAGACTGAATGAAGTTGTTGGTACAATAGGAAGTGTCAGCCAAGATTAGATGGAGCTGTTTGAATCGAATCTTGTTTTATGTGTAATCAGTTCTCTAGTGAACTGAGTTATGACTTGCCTCCTTATACAAGTGCAGGGCTCAGACAATGGATCATTAGAAAACACCGATGACACTCATTTTCTCCCCACCCTTATATTAAGAAGTAAGACTTTCTAAATTTTGGGCAGAAGAGTATGGGAAACAAAGTTAGCAGTGAGGAGTCAGGCCACTGATTACAGGGGAGGGCTTCCTGTAGTCTAGTTTAGCTTGGTTTTTAGAAAGGTAAAATAACTAAGTAAATTTCTGTGTGTCATCACAAATAAGTAAATGAGGTGTTGGATGTAATAGTTAACTTGACTTACCATTCTGCATTGTACACATATATCAAACATCATTTTGTAACCCACAAATGTTTAGATATAATTTTTAAATTAAAAATAATGGTAATAAAATGTAGTATATGAATTTGAAAAGAATGAAATAAAGGGAATCTACCATTAACTGTAGGGAAGGCAAGGAGTCCAACCAAACTGAAAATTTAAACTTGTATAGAATTATGTACAGAAAATTATAGGCCTTCTTTGACCACTATACTCTGAAGGAGTGATCCCTCCTCTGTAGAATTAACCATGTGCAGCACCTAGCATATACTATTGTGTATTGTTTCCTCTGTCCCAACCTTTATCAAACGTACATTGAGTTCCTGTGATGTGCTGGACACTATGGGAAACACTGGGGTTTCATGTAAACATGATGTGATTTCTACTCTTATGGGAGCTGAGAAAGACAGATGATCACAATATATTGAAATCAGTTTTATAATAGAGACAATGTAGGCATGCAGTGGAAAGAGTACTTAACATATTTTTTTCATCTTTTTTCCTTCTATTTTTTGGGGCACAGATTCTGGGGAGCAAACCCGGGGCCTTGTATATACTAGTCACTTGCTCCATCACTGAACTGTACTCCCAGGCCCTCTGTCTTCTTGAACTGGACTGGGAGATTAATGATTTTTTTTTGTTGCTTTGTGCCCTTAGAATCCAGTACTATTATTAGTTTATAAAGTAAGTACACAACATGTGTTAATCAGGTCAGGTCCCTAAAAGATAATATGGGAATAGCAGAAGAGGAACAAATTAAGTAAGAGTAGTCACAACTGGGAGGAAGATATAACAACTAGTATGTACAGAAAAGAAAACTCTAAACAACTTTTGAAAGGAAATTTGGCAAAAATGTTTTTTCTTATGCTCAACTAGGAAAGAATTCCTATTAATATCAGGGGATAGATAAAGCTGAACTTATTAATATCTTTTGTCATGTCTCTTTAGAACAGATCATAGTAGTAGTTGGCTGGAAGTTCAGTCAAGGTAGTATTTGGGAAATGAAGAACTAAAGGGAGAGAAATGGTTAATGTCAGAAAGAAAAATACAAGTGTTCAGATCAGCAATATTTGATGATATATACTCTAGGGGTATTCTGAACAAGCAGCTGTGGCTATAGACCCATGGGTCATTATTTTTTAGAAGTCACGGAGAACTGGGAAAGTCCCTAATGACTAGAAAAGGACAAATATGCCTGTCTTAGCAACAGAAAGGGGAGAAACACAGGATGACCCTAGTAATTAAAGACCTCTGACTTATTGATCTTTGGGAAAAATGAGAAAGAATCAAGCATACAATCAATTTGCAATCACCCAGGAAATCTCAAGGCCCTAAAGAGAACTCAGTAAGGCTTTATGAAGAGGAAATCATACAAACACCTTTAATTTCCAACAGCAATAAAATAGGATCCACACACTTTGGAGAAGTCTCCAGGGTAATCTATTTCATTAGATAACCTAGAAAAGGTAGAATGTTGACCGTATTTAACAAGCTGAATGTCTGGGATGAAGATCTGTGGAATATAAAGATGGTATGGGACCAGTAGACAGATTGAGTGATGGTGCAGTAGGGATTGTTCCCATGGGGCAATCTGTTCAGCTTAGTTATTGACATTTTTGACAAAGAAAATCAAGAATGTGTGTATCAAGTTTGTGGGTCTCAAATTTGGTGTGGTTTTGATTTTCTGGAAAATAGTAAAAAAGCTATGAACGACCCAATGCATTGGAAAATAAGCCTATCATAATTAGGGTTGAAACTTAATAACAAAATGTGCTTGTAAAGATTCAAACCCAAAAGTACAAATATAGGATGGGTAAGAGTGTAAGGGAAAAACATGTAGGGGTCAGGACTGACCACAAATAGAATGTGAGTCAGGAACATACTGTGGTTATATAAAAACCAACGCCATTCTAGAATGGAGTAATTCACTCTTTCATTCAGTTTTTTAAAAGACTATTACTGAGCATCTATTGTATATATTTTTTGCCTTTACACAGTCATTTATCCTTCATTAGAATGTTTTTGGGGCCTGAGAAACATATGGAAAAGAAAGGAGCTGTCTTCTTCACATAAATTAAAATATACCAGAAAGGCCTTCTAGCACCAAATTGAGTATCTGATTTAACCTCTAACCCACGTTTCTAGTCTCTAAATTTCATTGTAGCCCTTTTATGTCCTCTGTCTCCTGCCATAATGGATTTCCATAATACATGCGCTGATCTCCCTTTTACGATTGTTGGTTCATGAATTCACTCACTCTCAACTATTATTGAGCACCTATTACATGTCAGGGATTATGGTAGGTTATTAATGATACCAAAATGATTAAGACACTATCTTTCCCTTCAAGAAACTTACATTTCAGTGTGTTGGAGAAACACGTAAGCCAGTTTTTCTACCTCAGCATAACAAAGGCCATAAGGACAGTATGTAAGATCCATGTGGACCCAAGGGAGGGTGAGATCAATTCTTCCAGTTTCAGCCTTGCTTCTTTGCTATGGTCTCTATTGAATTCCTTCTTCACTCCCTTTTCTTGTTCTTTCTTTCTCCACCTGATAAACTTATCTTCGTGGTTCAGTCAAATGCCACCTCTTCTGCAGTGCCTTCCCTGATATTTCCAGGCAGAATTAATAGCTGCTTTGTGTGTACTCCCATAGTACTGTGTTGGTACTGCTATCAGACTCTGGTTTAATTCTGCCTTGTATTACCTTGATTGGTTTACAAGACTGTTTCTTTCCCTTGACTGAACTCCTTGAGAGCAAGGACTTTGACTTATTCATTTGTTTTTCCTATAGCACCTAGAAGAGTGCCTAGAACCTAGTGGGTGTTGAAAAAAAAGTTTATTCAATATGAAATGAAAGGCCCAGACGTGTGGGTTGTGGGCTGGGCCTCCAGGAGGGAAAAAGCTGTAATGGTGCAGTGATCGGGAAGGGAGTATCGAGCCTCTCTTCATTGATCTGATATCCTAAGAGCTTGTTAAAGGAGTAATAAACAGTTACTTTGCCAATAACTCTAGGGCTTTTATTTTGCTGCATGTAGTGTGGAAGCTGAATCGTGACAGAATGGTGGCTAGTGGTTTTTGTGGGACCAAGATTATATAGACTATAAATAATTTAAATTTTCTGAATTATTTTCTTGCTTTTAATACTAAGGAGATTTTTGCCCTAAATGCTGGATCTCAAACTTCTCTTTTAAAAGTGGAAAATATTTCAGCAATGGAACAGTGTTCTTCCTTTGTAATAGCTGAGACCGAACAGGGTCTGCTGTCTTTAGATGAGATGAGGACTCTCTAGATTAATGTAGACTCTATAACTTCTACTTGTTTCTTTTTAAAAAATTGAGACACAACTTATATGCTACAAAATTAATCCTGTTAAAGTATGCAATTCAGTGATGTGCAGTATATTTATAAGATCATGCAACCACACAGAAAATTAGACAGAAAATGTTCTGTCTAATTCCAGAACATTTTCATCACTTAGAAAGAAACCTTACGTTCACTAGTTGGCATTCTCTAATCTCTCCTCCCTTTGACCCTGAACCATTGCTTTTCATCTACATGGATTTTGCTTACTATGGATATAGCATATAAATGGAATCATATAATATGTGTGACACTCTGTCTGGCTTTTTTCACCTAGCATATTTTCAAGGTTCATCCACATTGTAGTATGGGTCGTGCTTCATTCATTTTTATGGCTGAATAAATTCCACTGTATGACGATATCACATTTTGTTTATCCATTCATCAGCCATTGGACATTAAGGTTTTTTCTGCTCTTTGGCTATAATGGATAATACTTTTGTGAATATTGGTAAATAAATTCTGTGTGAACCCAGTTGGTTCTTAAGTCCAGGCCAATTAGTTCATACCCCTTCATCTCTCTGATTTGATAATTTTGATACCTATGTTAGATACCACTTGGGAGTAGAAAGAGTAGGCATGTATAGGAAAAAAGGAAAAGGCAGAAGATATAGTAAATCTTGGGCACCTGCAGGTGGCAAAGAATGGCCAAGGAGAAGAAGAGAAGGAAGACAGGGATGGGAGGACAAAAATAAAGCCAAGCTGCAACACAGTTTCTCTAGGATGAACTTCTAAGGAAGGGGCAGGAAAAGTGAAGGGGGAGTGCATTAAGCACCATGGTCGAAGGGGAAGGGCACTCGGGTGGGTGTCAGAAGAAGTGAGCCCCTCTTCTGCTGCATTTTGGCTGATGTGACTTTGGCAAGTGATCCACTTGAAATCCACGGTCTCATCTGTGAACTGGATACAGAAGAATTCCTCAACCCCACTGGGTTTTGAATCACATTATTTCATAGATGTAACACAGGGTTACACAATTGAATATAAGTACACAGGTGAGAGATTCATTTTCAGAGGAAACTTCACATGCAGGTGTCCAGTTTCTGAAGTGGCCCCTGAGGATCATGTTTAGAATGCCTAATATGTAAGAGGAGCTTTCTTATTGCAAATACTTTCACTGACGATTAGTTTGCTCAGAGGGACTCTGACTTGTCCTTACTGTCTCTCTTTTACTTCCAAGGGCATAAGAAGGATTTTTCTTTCCTAGATATATTTATTAGAGGGGCCAGTTTCGAAGGTCTAGGATTTGAGAGGTTCAGGAAATTAAGAGAGTTGGATAGTGAAGCTTCCTTGGGGACCTGTGGTCTATTAGATGAGTTTATGGGCTGAGATTTTGTTAAAGTTTTGAAAACCTTTTTTTTTTCTTTTTGGTACCGGGTGTCCAACTCAGGACCTTGTGCTTGTAAGGCAGGCAGTGGAACCACTGAGCTAAGTCCCCAGCCCTTGAAAACCACTTTTGAGGACCCATTGTACATCATGTAGCTTTTATACAGCCCCTCCTAAGTGTTTTGAAAAAGCAGATGAAGTGATGAAATACTCCAAGGAGTGAATGAGTCAGTACCAGAGGTGTCCTGGAGAGTAGGTAAGAAGAGATGTGCTGGGTGTGTCCTGAGGAGCGATAATAAAAATCACTAACATTTATTGTGCTACTCTCCTGAGGCTTTACATACTAACTCACTTCCTGCAGGGTTTTCTTTTTCTTTTTTTTTTAAAAGGAGGTGAAGCAAGGGGTGAGAAGCACAGTAACTAGCTCTGGTCATGTAATTAGAAAGGATGGGGTCAGGAATAGTATCGTAGGCAGACTGATCGCAAAGTGGTACCCAGAGTGTGTTGTGCGGTAGCAAGAAAAAGCCCAGGTTTCCAATGACCAGGGTGCCTGATGGTCATCACTCCACTTCCCCGAGGAAAGAGAATGGCCTGTGGCCTGTCACTGTTGGAGTTACTCAGCCTGCTTGGTCCTCCATCAAGATCCGTGTCAACCCTTGTGTTGAGTTGGTGGAGCCTAGTCCTGACCATGGGATCCTAAGTCTAGGATGGATTAGATACCAGTTCTAGGAATTTTAGTACCCATTTCCTTTCCACCATAAGACCTTTATAGGAAGGTGGGGAGAGAAAAAGAGAGGGAAAGAGAAAGTAGAGAGGAGGCGGTTGGGTTGGGAATGACATCAAGCAGGAATGTGCCAGTCAGCGGGGGTAAATTTTCCACTTGGATCTGTGTGGAAACCTGATCCTGCCCCTATTTTTGGTCTCCTTCTCTAACAACCTTTCACCAGACTGGAATTTTTCTGCACCTGTAACACATTTTTAATGTAATAAGTCTAGGAAAAACCAGGTATTATATCATGCTGGGGCTTGTGCTGTGTTTCTAGGAGCAAAGGTAGCCCAGGCCCCAGTTTATCCCTATAGGGGATTAGTGTATTAGTCACCCTGTAAAAGCTCAATTTATTATGATTTTTTAATGTTTCTTTTAGCACTCGCTTATAAAAGGTGAAGAGGGGAGCTACAAATGTGTCTGTGTTCCCTGCCCCCGCCTCCTTCACCCATACACATACACTCTATCAATTTGCTATGAGCCCAAATTCAATAAAATCAAATCCAGAGGTACTGGCTTTGACCAATTAGCTTACCTTTGCTGTGCTGGACTTTGTCCTGGTTTGGTCCAGTGCAAGTAATGAACAGATGAGATTATTGCACTAGGAGTCCCTCACTTGGGAATGCAAGCAGGTTAGAAAGTAAGTTAGCTGTTTGAGGTGACCATGAATGGCTCCTGGAACTGAGGCTGGGATTTGGGTTGTTCGTGTATGACTGGGCCCTTCCTTGCTTGCTACTCCAGATGGGCTGTTTTGTAGATATATGTCATTGTTTGCTTGGGGCTCAATGTTGATGTTTCTGCCAGTTATTCTAAACTGAGAGTTTTGTACAGCTACTGTTGACTCAGTTTTAAAAACGAAACAGCTTGAAGCTTATGCTTACACAGAAATGCATAAGACTGCATGGTGGCTGGGATGGTGCCCACTCATAAGTAGTCATGAGCTTGGGTCCTCATAATGCCATCCAGGCTGTCTGCATCTAAGCTGCTTGGTATTTGAACTTTGGTGATTATTTCATAATTCAGGTGAATCTTTCATCCCCCATCCTTCATGCACTAAAATAATAACTCCTACTGTAGATGTAATAGAGCAGAAAAAAGCCTGGATATAGTCAGAAAATCTGAGTTGAAGTCTCTGTTCTGCCCTTTTCTAGCTGTGTGCCCATAGGGCACATTCCACGTTTTTAGGGGCCAAAGTGAACACAATTTCTGGTCCCTTCTTTAAGGAAAATAATACGAAATTATCAGTGTGAAATTGCTAAAGTGCCAGTCAGGGACTCAAAAGGACTTGTTTAAGTGAAGAACTGAAGTACATTGAAACTTTATTAGCTTCACTAAGTTTGCCTGTGTATGTTAGTTAGCCTCTTTGAGCCCCAGTTATTTCATTCCTAAAATGGAATTAATCATGTCTGTCTGTTCCAAGAGGGTAAATATGTGCAAGGGTGTTTTTGTTCAAAGAAGCACACACACCTAAAGTATACATGTATCCATACTACAATGTATTATTGGTACAATCCACTCTGTAGGTCCACTACTCAATTATTTGTCTCATTGTTTCTCATTGGCTTTTTGGCCAGAGCATTTTCACAGCGATCACTATTTGTACTGCTTATATTTAGATCCAGAGAAGGATTAATAATAAAACATTTCAGCATCTTTACTGTATGTGAGATATGAGTAATGGCCCATCTCAGGACTGTCTCTACTCTGTGGCTGCACATGTAAGTAGCTTTTGATATATTTTACTAGAGCCTCCATAATTGAGTTTGGAATTTCAGATGTATCAGGAAAAAAAATACATACCTGGATGGTTATTAGTAAAATGTCTAAGGCCGTTGGCTCCTCAGGTGTTGATAGAGACTTCCTCTGGCTTTGCAGCTTTGAGATCTGCATCCATTTGCCATTAAAAAAAGAATAAAGCATCTCCACCTCTCTGATGGTGACTATGAGTATGTTTCCATGCCGGTCTTTAATGGGCTCGTAGTAAACTCTTCCCAAGTTGTGTGTTCCAAGTAAATTCTA
This sequence comes from Heterocephalus glaber, assembly GCF_000247695.1. The sequence goes on along the minus strand of NW_004624795.1, from coordinate 11,568,895 downwards.
GAAACAAAGAGATAACCATAGCAGAGATAATATTGTAAAAGCAAAGCACTACAACCATGATAAAAGACACTGTGAATAATTGGATGACTTCTGAGAAGCTGTATGTTCTGTCAGATTTAAACCTAGAACATGTGGCATCATAGAAAAGCACTTAACAGAAACTTAAAGAAAATATCTTCACCACGAGCCTATGAAGATTATTGCAAGAGGCACAACAATCATGCTTTTTTAAAAGCAAGTTCAATATCCGTAAATATCTCTTAGCCACATAGACACACCAGCACATAAACCTCAGGTACCAGTACTTGAAGAGAATCCCAGATGTTTTAAAGAAAAATGCCTGAGATTTCAAATATGCTACTTGTGGAGTTTTCAAGAGATCTACTGTAAGCTAGTATGAGGTGGGGTTGTTTAGAATAAAGAAGTGAATTGACAATGTAGCACATTGTACAGGTCCCCAAATGACTGCGCATTCCCCTCAAGATACTTTAATTGGGAGATTGGCCTGGTTTGACTTATCTGCATTTTAGGGAGTTCTATTTATTTATAAGTTTGTTAAAATTGTTTATAAAGTAGGTCCATAGACAATACTTTAAAAAAGTAGAAAAGGAAGGAAGGAGGTCACATAAAATGTGGAGGGGCCCAAGTGGGTGTTATGAAAAATAAGCCTGAGTATAACAAAAATGCAGAGTTTAAAGATTTCTAACCTAGAGCCCTGGATGATTAGAATACAGTTTTCTCTTGCTTCGAATATCTGTGTTTTAAAAAATTATAAATGATCCCAGAGGTCCTATTTTTGTGAGCTCACATAAATGTGGATGAGATGACCTGCTAGCATGAGACCAAAGTAGAACTGGAATTTGTAAAAGTGATAAGGTTGACCTAAAAATAAATGAGCCAACTGGTCAACATTAATATCTGCAAAGGCACTGGCATCCTCCCATATAGGTAGGGATCATGTCTTAAGCCTTTTACTCTTCCTCACAAAAATCAGACATAATGAGTAAGGAATTTTCTAAATAATTAGGGATATATTATAACAATTCACTTGGCAGTATCATTACTTTAAAAAATAGCCTAAACAGATTTTCCCTTTCTAACAAGTGATTCTAAATAATAGAGAATTGGTTTAGGTAAGGGTTTTACTACAGGCCTTCATAGTACTATAATTTTATAGACAGGCAGTTTACTAATGAGCACTGTTGTGCTGGTAAACTGGCTAACAAAACATGACAAAAAAGGGGAGATATCTGATTTGTAGCATGTACCAATCTCTGTGGTGTAAATATCCTTGCCATAGTTTATTTCAAGCTACCCAGGCTTTGACAATAAGCTTTCAAAATCTGTGGATTTTTAACAGTTGGCTCTCCTGAGCCAGTACAAGCTGGCTGTAACACAGCACAGCTCTTACGATTTTACTGTACTGGTGTTGAGTTTCAGGGCTGACTGCCATTCCTTTACTGTTGGACTGACTGTTTACCCTCTCTGGTCCTGAGTTTCACCCTCTTTTTTTTTGTTTGGTTTTTTGGTAGTGGAGATTGTACTCAGGACCTCGCGCTTGCCAGGCAGGTGCTGCGCTGCTGAGCTAAATCCCCGGCCCAAGTTTCACCCTCTTAAATTAAAGGTCCTTATGGCTCAGACATCCCTTATGCTAATCCTTACTTCATAGGCAGTGGTGGTGCACCATGGCATGCATGCCATAGTGGGATGATTGTTATCGCCAAAAGCTCTAAAAGGTTCACCATCACTGTCATAGAGTGTTTGAAGGATTAAATTAAATAATGCATGAGAAAGTATTTTTGCAATCTCCTAACCCTGCTACAGTATGGGCATATGGGCTTTCTTTTCTGCTATAATTGGAAGCTCACCTTGTCTTACATCTACTCATTTTTAAGATCTAGTCCAGATTTCACCTTCTCTGGGAAAACTTTCCTAACTCTCAGAGGTAGAATTTACTACCTTCTGCCTTTCCTATTACTTTCTCTACAGACTTTTGTCTTATCAGTATTTGGCTTTGCTGCATAAAATTGATGCACATATCATGAGATCATGATTTTTTTGTCTGTGTCCATGAGCTGTTTGTATGGTGCTTGGCACATACAGTAAGAACTCAACAGTTCTTTGCTGACCAAATTACTATATTTCATTAGGACACTGGAAAATATGATTCAGTTTGAACCAAGGCTGATGGTATACATCGACTGAGGTGTTCATCTCATTAAATAGTTATTGTCATTGGTTCACTGTCATCTTTGGATAGATTTTCTATTAGGCTGAGTAAAAAAAATCACTGAAATCATCCTGAAATTTTTCATTGACATAAATCAGGGTGGATAGCTAGCTTTGGGGATACCCAATGGAAAAGCAGAATATTCTTATGAAAATAAATTGCAGTCATGTTCCAGTGGGGACAAATTCAAGGTTATTTAGGTTGTAAAGGAAAAATAGATCATGTTAATACCCGTCATTCCATGTAACCAGGGTGGGTAGCCCTGGCCCCTTGGTGATCTTACAAGGCAAAGAGGAGTAAGAGCCAACTGATGGTGACCAGGAATGCATCTAGCTTATCACCAGAACAAATTATAGAACTATAAGCAAGCCCTTGATAGAGGCACTCTTTTTGAGAGTTTTATTTAGTTTGTGGCAACATGGGAAGTTGAAAGAAGTCCAGAGTCAGGGTGTGAAGGCCTACAAAAGCAGAGTGAAATTTTGAGAAAAATTCCAAAAGGAAAAAGGAAGACATAGTTCATAGATTGTTACCTAGCTCTCATTCATTAATACTAATTTCTAAAAACTGTGGAAGAGGGAAGTTTAATGGAATACCACCTACACTGTCATTATTATTGTCTTTGAGGATAAATAATTCAGATACCTCTCACTATGAGAGCAATACACACTCTCTTCCTAAGAAGAGGCCCCTGCTATTTTCTTAAGAGAAAGAAAACAGGGTGGGGTTTTGGTCACTTATAGGCTTTCTCATCTTAGCTTTTAAAATCTAAAGGCTAACAGATACTTCTTTCTCTTCCTGCCTAGACATTTTTAATTACTTAATTAACTAATTAATACTTTACCTTCTTTCAAATAAACAAATGCCAATTCTAAATACACTACCAATGCTGCAGAATTGACTTATATTTTCAAAAATTAGAGTGAAGATAATTTCCTTAAAATTTTTGTCTACTTTTTAATAAATTAACATATAATAATATGCTGAATTTTAAGAATATAGTCCTGGGAGTTTTATAGATCTGGATTTGAATCCATACTCTGCTATTTCTACTTGTGTAAATGGACACAAATTAGCCTCTTTATGCCTGAGTTTTATCATCTGTTAAATGAATACAGGTAATAGTACATTCACATTAGTTTGTAGTAAAGAGGAAACAAGATAAAATTTGTAAATCACTTAGCACAGTGCTTTGCACCTGATCTGTTAAATGAATGAAAGTAGTTATTACACTGTTATTATTTACTCCTCACTATTTTAAGGAGGACCTTGTTATAGAATAGAAACCAGTTAACAAGGAGCAAATGAAGTTGTTAGTATATATTGTGATAAAGGATACACCAGTGTGCCGTGGACACGAAGGAGAGAAAGTTTATGGATAAAGTCCTGTGTGTCACAAAATGTCTGGGTCACAAATGAAAGAGTCTAAGGTAAGGAATGCCATAGCGCAATGTTTTAGGTTGGCTACTCTGGCAGAAGTGTGGAGATGCATCGGAGAGGGCTGAGAGGAGACCCGGGAGGATGACACTGGGGGCTTTTGATGTAACTAAAGTAATCAGGCAGTAGTAATAAGATTGGAAAGAAGAGGAGAGTAAAATGAGATATACTATAGACAAAGCAACAGAATTTATGGATGGTTGATGCCAATCAAGTTATATATGGAACATTTTTGCTTTTCTTAGAACATTGTAAAAATGTTAGATTAATAAAATGACCTAAAGTATTAAGTATATACCAATTCACAAATTCATGTTTCCTTTTTCTGAAGTTTTTTTCTGTACCTTATCTCCCACCTCCGAGGTGCCTTCAACATTTCCAGAAATTTTAATTATAGAGACCAGGAAATGGTTTGGATACTAAATCCTCCAGCAAAAAGATGAAAGCAACTGCTATTATTTAACCAGGTGAGCAGAAACATGGAGGAGGGAAGAGAATTCCTAATAATGCTAAAGCTTTTGATGAGGGCTCCCTATAAGAGGTTATGATTACTGTGTCGGGCTGGAGAAATATCCAGGTTGTATCTGTGGTCCAAGGCACATTTCTGTGATCACTTTTCCACTTGGTCAGATAGTTTTCCTCCAGTGTGATTTTGGGAGGGTACTCGGGGCTAGACTGACAAATACACTTATTTATCCAAACAGTAAGTGCAGAGGGTCTTCCACATGCCAAACACTGGGGATATAGAGGTAGCCAAGGCAGACATATTTGTTGAACTCAGGAAGTCATAGTCCAAATGGGTCACTAGACAGATATTGATAAAAATTATTGACTAATGGTGTTATGATCATTGTCCTGAATGAAGAAGACAAGGTGCTATGGGAGTGATTCGGCAAACCAGGAAGTCAGCGAAAGGATTCCTGAGGAAGTTAAAAATTAAGCTGAGATCTGAAGAATATGTCGGAATTAGCAAGGCAAAGAGGTGGAAGAAGATGGTTCTAAACGGAAAATAGCATGTGAGCTAGCACAAGAGATTCAGAAAGACAGACTAGAAAGTTGGAAGAAAACCAGGAGAATGTGAAATTATGGAAGCCAAAGAATGTACCAGTTAGGAAAAGGAGACTAGGACCCTATGTATCAAATGCTGCTGGCTATCAATTGCAAAGAGGAATTAACATTGTCCATTGGATTTAGTGAAACTGGCAGGCGTGGAAACAGATTTTTGTGGGGGCTTTATTTAAGATAAAGAATACAAAATTATAAATATAAAATTGGGTATGAAAATGAATATTTATTTAGAATGAGAAAAGACCCCCCCCCCCCCGCCAGACTGTAATATTTGGAGTTGCTTTTTTCTTCCTGAAATTTCTTTAGGCTGTTTACCAGAAATACCTCTTGATTGCAACTCAGCTTCTTCTCCTCACCTAAAATACTTTAGGACTCCCACACACTCAAGGGCTCACACAAATGAGGAACTTTGAAGCTCTATCTGCCTCTGATTTCTGGTGGACTTTGGGTGCAGTTTTATAGTCATGGTGGTAGAAAAGTCAGAGAGCTGATAACTAATGGGAAATGAGGAACTAAGAGGAGAAATTTGAGTGTAAGGGAGAGAAGAGAGATTGGTTGGTAGCTGAAGCGTTATGTGGAGCCAAGTGAGGAATATTGGGGGAAGTTAAATCGGAGATTCTGAGTATTTTAAAATAAAGATGGGAGGGAAGAGATGGGATCCAGAGCAAGTGTGGAGAGATGAGCTTTGGGTAGAAATGAGAATTAATCTGTTGGAATAGGAGAGAAGCGAAGATGAAGTCAATAAAGGGGGGTTTGTAAATTTGGTGGTGGAAAAAATCTCTTCCATTGCCATATATTTTTTTAGCAGTGAGGGAAAAACTGTCTGGAAATAGACTATGGAGAAGAGGAAGGGGTATAGGGAAATGGAGAAGGTTTTAAATAGTTGCAGCATGAGAAAAAAAATTTACTAGAGAAATGGAAAGGGACTGCTAGCTAACATTCCCTGTGAGAATTGTAGTCACGAGATTAACATGAAACTAATCAACTTTTTAGGTGGTTTTCTGCATAATCAAGGTACTTCAGTATAGACATACTGGATTCATCCAGATTTGAGACTTTTACAAATAGATAATATGGAGGGAGAAAATTTAGAATATTTTCAAGGAATGATTATGATGAATCAAGGAATCTAAGCTTAACAAGAAGGAAAACAGCCTCATAGGGCGGGTGATGAATTATGTTTAGAAGCCAAGGAAATCCAAGACTGTTGATATGGGAATATGCAGTAGGGTCACACTGGCCATCATGGCATCCCTCATGGCAGTGACGGCACTGGCTTGCAACAGTCCAATCCTTCTCATGTTACTGATATCAGACAAAAGTGTTCCAGGAAGCCTCTAAGAAACACATGATAAAGAGCCATGCTTGAAATTTTAAGGTTGTTCACTTTGTGATCCTGGCATATTTCAGGTGTAAGAGTGGGTTAAAGGAGGGCCCACTAAGGTGTGTCAGCCTCCTGGGAATGTACTTTGTCCAAAAGAAAGAGCAATGTGAAGGACGGTGGCACGTGCCAATCAAGTGGGTCAGTGATGAAAGGCAGGAGTGCTCTGAATTCAACAACAGTAGTCAGGGCCCATTCCCAAGAAATTCCGGATTTGGAGGAGAAGGCTCTGCAATATAAACAGTGAGTGGAATACAGGGAACTGTTTGCTAAAGTCTCTGACACCACTAGGACACAAGGCAGTAAATTACCTTTGTAATAGAAAATAACACAGGGGAGCAAAAGTAACCTTTCAGAATTAATTATATTAACACAATAATTATTATTAGAACAGAGGGTTGAATTATTATTGCAGGAGTTCAAGAAACAAAATTTTGTAATTGTAGGCAGGGGTGGAGCTGTGGAATTTTGTTTATATGGTTATGGTTATGGCTCAGTGATCTCTTAAGGAACCCAGTTTCATGTGACAGATGTTTTTCTGTGCTAAGATCCACAAATTAAGGTCATACCAGAAAACAATGACAGGAAAACCCAGAAGAGCTTGTTTAGTAATCAGTGCCATTTCTACAACCTACACAGATTCTTGCAGGGCTTGGATATTTAATTTGATTTTATTGATAAAATGGAAAGATGACTACATAAGGGATTAGAGGTACTCTTTTAAGAGTTTCTTTCTTTGTTTTTTTATAACTAAGCAAAAAATGTACATAACTTCCTATGTTTTATCAAGAGCACTATATCAAGAACCTCCTTTGGATATCTGCTGGTCTCTGTCTCCTTCTCTACACGCTCATAAATGCTCCCTTGGTCACACAGCTGCAAGGGTCCTTCAAGTGACCTAGTCAGACTTCTCTTATTTTACAAGTGATGAAACTGAGGCTCTGAAGGAGAACCAAGATGTCCGATTAGTATGCAATCTAGAACTTGAGTCTCCTCACTCCTTGCTCATGCCAAAGGCACAAATTCCCCACATAATTAGATGTGAAGCTCAAAGCAAGAAGCCTTCATGTGCCTAGGGATCTGAAAGAGGAAAGAGCTCACCCTTTTCCTTTTAGGTAGGACTGGTAATGGAGCTCTCCAAGTTAAAATGAAAAAGAAAAAAAACCCCTGAGGGTCTGGTCCGTCACCTGTAGCTGGGCTGTTGCAGCAAGCATCTTCTGCCGGGTTTGCAGCACTGTGGATGAGGACATTGAAATAGGTACACTTTGCCTCAGCCACCTTATGTCTTCCCACATACAAGACAGCTGCAAAAGAAGTCACAAGATCATATCATTGTCCAAGCCAGAACATGATTTAGGTTGCAGCATCAAAGCAAAGCAGAGAGAAGGAAACTTGACCCCTGAAGTTTGTTCTCCAGTCCATTTTCAGATACAGGCGAAACAACTTTTTGATCTCTGTCCAATTGGAAAAAGATCTGAATGCTAATGAAACAGTCAGATCCACATTTTAGTCTTTGCCAAATGATCCCATAACTCACAGTACTGGAGACACAACCTGACAGAATGCAAGCTTCCTTCTTTGAAAATGTAGTGTACACATTATTCTGGCATGTGTGCAGGGTGTCTGTGTGTGTGTGTGTGCGCGCGCGCGCGTGTGTTCAATGACCGGGTATATTAGGGCTTCAAGGAACCCTTGAGCTAATTTACTTCCACCCCAAAACTTTAATCATTAGAAACCTCTCAACTAAGGTTTTATAGATTTATGTGCAGTAAGATCGGTACCAAGTGGGGAAAAATGAAACTCAGAACTTAGTATACCTTGGTGAACCACAGAAAATCTTGTGTAATGGAACTGGTGTGAGAGTCATCTATCTCAACGATTGGTATTTGATCTTCATTTGTGACTAACATATTGTCTTTGTAGTAAAATACAACGGCTATGTAGAGTCCCCTAGAAAGATAAAACAAAATTTAAAAATTGTCCTCAACTGTTTCCTCTTCCAAACTTGAGTCCTGGAAAAAAACCAATTTTTTGGATGTAAAAAACATAAATTTAAAATATACCTAGAAACATATTCCTGCCTTGTATCACGAGTTCACTGGCTAGAACTCAGAGAAATTACTGTTTTGCCCAGATTCTCAGGATGCATTCCTTTAATAAAAAAGAAATTTCTACCAAGTTTCCACTCAGAATCAAAACCAACTAATTCCCGAGAAGTTAACACTTCCTGGAAAAACTATATAGGACCCACCGTTTTAAGGTCTTCACAAACTTGTTTGAAGAATGGAATAGGTGTTTCAGGCTTCTTGATACTGACTGCTTGCGGCCTGCGGTTTGTAATTTTGAACTTTCTAGAACAGAAAAAAATGTAAATTTAATTTGACAGATCCTTTTTCTTTCCTTCCTGCTTTCCTACCCCTGTCCCCTCAGTATCATTCATCAGTTTCAGGTGGGATTCAGCTCATTCATTTGTAGAAGAAGCTCTGATACCTTAAGATGCTAGTGGTTAACTCAGTTAATGAACAACTCCTCAAAAATGTTGGAGATGAGTAATATTAATAATTCCAAGGGAAACAACTTAGATGTTTTATCGATACTCTTAGGTTGAGTGATTTATCAAAAAGGACAAAAAAAAAAATGGAAGCAATTCTTTTACCCTCCTTTTCCTTCCCTCAATTGCCTTTTAATAGTCACACAGTTCTCAGTGCTGCCAAGTTCCCCTGGTTAGTCTACATATTCTATTAAATTATTTTCATTATAAAATTAATATAAGCATATTATAGAAAGTCTCAGGCACGAAGGAAAAAAAGAACAAAACTCCACCAATATTATCACATCACTTTGTACAACCACTACTAGAATTCTGGGGCATTTTTTTCTAGTATGTATGTTGGCCTACAAACATAGTTGTAGGGATAATATGATTATCATGCTCATTATCCAGAGAAGAAACTGAAACTGAGGAATGAAACAGATTGTCCAAGTTTGCAAAGTCAGGAAAACTTGAGACATTCATTTAGTGAATATTTTTATGGGGGGGTTGCTATGATGTAGACTCCTCTTTAGCCATAATAGTAAACAGTTCATCCCTTGCTTCTGTTCAACTCTTCTGTTTACAACCAGGAACTCTCACTAATAAAAGTAGTAGAATTCCTAGACTCCTGTCGTAGTCCCTGCAATCAATGGAGCTGGACTGAATGATCACTGATTTCAACTCTTATGTTCTGTGTCATGAAGGGAAGCTGAGGTTGTTGGTGTCATCATGAAACTTCAGACAGACTTGCCACTGTGGCTGAGAACAGGGCTCATATCACTGCTGTTAGGTATAGAAACCTGGGCAGATGGCCCATGGTTGAGGCCCAATAGAATTCTGCCTGTGATCTATAAGAGTAGCTGACAAGACACAAGCATTCATGCCAGTTTCAAGCTTGTGCCGGTAATGACTATTGCTGGAAAAAAGAAAAAGATTTTTTTCCCTAACTTGAACATGAATTTGGCTGCTTGAAAATGATGCTGGTGGGACTTCCGGTTAAATGTTCCATAGTAAACATATTCACTGTTTACTATTCTCACCATAAACCTGGCTAAAACCAGAGTACAGGTTCAGGGAACAACATAAGTCTATAAAGACATGTCGATGGGGAAGAAGAGAAACACAAATAAATTTTGGTAGCTGGAAAGCAGATGGACAGATGGATTTAGCAGATTTGAGAAAGATGAAGCCTAAACCAGCAGTAGAGAAAACTGAGAAGTAATCTGATTCACCCAATGAACACCATGGGCTGCTGGAAGTGGAGGGTGTACATGGTGCAAAAATCTGAAAGATTTATTGAAATCTATTTAAAAAGGAGTGATATTTCTAGGTTTCCTCCCCTACTGCACTACTTCCCCACTCTAGGTGAAAGCCAATGGCTTATTCTCTGGGAAGGAAAAACAAATAAAACAATTCAAAACCAACCAAAACCCATAACAAAACAAGACCTTCTAAAGAAAATAAAACAAATGAACAATAACAACAACAACAACAACAACAACAACCACCACCACCCGGGTCTCTGGAGTGGGAGGTAGGAAATGAAGTAATGATGGTGGTGGTACCGTATCAAAAACAGATGGACTAAATGAAAATTTCCATACATAACACTTTTTCTTATTGGGTTCTCCAAACACTGGTAGCAAACTTATACACTAGAAGAAACTTCCATGTAGAATTTGGCTAGCCTCAGAGAATACACCCAAAGATTCTGACATTGGGGATTTCCCAATAAAATGCTAGTTCCAGTTCACCCTGTAGTGAAGGCCATAAATTGCTTTATCCATGTGAACTGGGCTCCCCAAAGACTGTTGATTTCTCTTAAATCTGAGAAAATATCTAAGCATCACTAGGCGTATGAAAAGTACATCAAACATGAAATACAAATAAGCAGAAGAACAACACAGAGGAAAGATTACACTGAAAAAAATATCAAAATAAATAAACGTCTATCATTAATATTCTGAGAGTTAAGATATTTCATCTTAAGAGCATAGGCATCTATCTAAAGAACCAATCATAGAACAAAGAGAGCATTGAGAATTAAAAATGTTTTCAAAACTTAAAAATCCAGTGGAAGAGTTAGAAAATATAGTTGAAGAGTCTCCAAGTAAGTGGAGTAAAAGGAGATGAAGATGGAAAATAGAAGGAACAAGGAAAAATAAAAAATTAAAGGACTAGTAGGTGATCAAACATCTGAATAATAGGCGTTTATTATGACAGAGGAGAGGAAAAGAATAAAGAAATAACTTTAAAAATGTCCCACAATAGAAGGGTACAGACTTCTATATTGAAAAGGACTTGCCAAGTACCCAGTAAAACAGACAACAGATAACATATCACAGAGGAAATTGTAGAATATTGTGATAAAAAGAAAACTGAAAACCTTCCAGGGAGGGAGGGAGGGATGGAGAAAGAGAGAGAGAGAGAGAGAGAGAGAGAGAGAAAGAAAGAAATTAGAACTTCTGGAGTCAAAATGGCGTCAGACTCCTCAGCAGTAGAAGCTAGAAGACATCAAGCAACACCCTCAAAATTGGAAGGAACATTATTTCCACTGAGAATTCTTTACTTGTCCAGACCCTGAATAAATATTAAATAAAATAACATCTCTTTAGACATATAATAAGCTGCTGTGCACTCTCTCAGGAAACTGCAAGAGGAAAGACTCTATCACAATCAGGGACCAACTGAAGAAGGAGGAAGACATGAGATGCAAAAAGAAAGACACCAATATTGGGAAATTATAAGAAGAATCCTCAATTTTGTGGTGAAAAGCAACCACAGGGTGACAGCTGTGTGCAAGGCATGAAGGCAACAGTCACCTGTCTAGATGGAGCAGGGCAGATGCTCCATGACAGTTACTCAGGAAGGTGCAGTTGAAACAATACCCAATGTATCTGATTATATTGACAGAAGATCGATAAAAGTGGAGAGGAGTCTGGAGATTATTACAACTGCATAGTAAATGCTTAGAGCATAGGGAGTTTATTTTGTTCATATTGGTATGTCTGGCACCTGACACATAATAGGCAGTATTTCTGTTAATGTTATCTTGCAAGCTGAATAACTGGATGATAGTTGAAATTCAGTCCTATAGGACACTGTTTTGGTGAAAACAACTGGCTTTATAATTCATTATGTCAAGGGCATGAATTGTGTGAACAGTGAAGTTCGTTGATATTTCCCTTTAGTTGTCATCCCAATACTGAGTATGTAAATTAGCTGTGGCTAGTTCTTTGGTCAAAATGCAGATAATTATATGGGTTTTGATATTGTCTATCTAGGGGTTTGGTGAGAGAAGAGATATTTTATTAATGTTTCTGTATTTAGAATATGCTATATATTCAGTGGAGTCATTGATTACACTTTAATTCTAGAGTATATATGTATCACTAACAGAGCACTGAGGATGGAAATTGGCCCAAATTCTCATTTGGAAGAACAATGGAAGAAAAAGAAGCTAAGGTTTTTAAGAGGCTTATACTGAGTCAGGCAAGTGTAATCCATTATCTAACTTAATCCACATAACAACACTGCAAGTTAGATATTTTTTCATTCTTTAGAGAATACTTTATTAGTTTCTGTAACCAAATCCACATAGATAAGACCTTACATACTTAATATGGTGTGTTATGTCTGTCCAAATGGAAAAAAATAAGTTTAATGTTTCTAGACAAGTATAGCTGTTAATTTTTCTACAATGCCAACTCAACATGGTAAACTGGGATAACTTTTCCAAACTTTACAGCACAGAGAAAGTTTCCCAAAACTGATTATATATATATAAATATATATATATATATGCATACAATTATAGTATGCTATGCACCAATAGCAGCAACAGCCTTCCCAGGTTCTGCAGTCATCTAAACAAAATTATAGAGACATCCATTACACTCCATTAAAAAAAAAAAAAGAAAGAGGGCTGGGAATTTAGCTCAGTGGTTCCGCTGCCTGCTTCACAAGCGCAAGGACCCAAGATCAATCCCCGGCACCAAAAAAAGAATTAAAAAAAAAAAAGAAAGAAAGAAAGAAAAGAAAATTAACAAAACCCAGAAAACAACAAAGTTCTATTACTGTTGTGGTACCTGGCACCAAACAAGGTAGATATTATTATCCTGATTTTTTTTTTTTGGTGAAGAAGTTGTAGCTCACAGAGGTGAAATACTTTCTCCAAGGAGATACAGCTAATAAATAGGAGAAATAGGACTTTAAATAGTTATTTTTTCTAATTGTAAAATTTATAAAGGCATATGTCTTCAATAAATCACATTGTATTTCAACGCAGTTGCCTGTTTGTTTGTTTGTTTGTTTATTTATTTATTTATTTTTGCGGTACTGGTGATATCGAACCCAGAGTACTGAGCTATGTCCTTTGCCATTTTAAATTTTGAGACAGGGTCTTGTTAAGTCATTAAATTGCACAAATTGGCCTTGAACTCATGATTTTCTTGCCTCAGCTTCCTGAGTAGCTGGGATTACAGGCATGCGCCAGCAGGCCTGGCTTAATGTAGTTGAAGAGCTTAAATAACAATTTTATAGTTTTCTGTGAGAAATACACTATTTTACTTTATCTTTTTAAACTTAGAGTTGCATTAATTCATTTTAGAATTATTCCTTTTTTTGTGTGTGAAGCTAATTTATTTTTTGTGTGTGAGCTAATTTATTTTATCTTGACAGATAATAGGTCAGGATTTCCCAAAGTTTGTGCCTTGGAATACTAATTCTATAAAAATTTTATATGGCTAAAGAAATTTAAAAAATGCTTCCTTAACCAAATTGACGATGTCTCTTTATTAGAGTCTTTAGTATTCTAGTTTTTATTTTACAATTCCAAGAGAGGGATGAAGAATGAATTATTTCCTAAACTTACTCACAAGAGAACCACTTACAGCTGAGCATCTTGTAGGACTATTGTTCTTTGTTGTTGTTGTTGTTTTTTGTTTTGGTACTGGGGATCGAACTCAGGTCCTTGTGCTTTTGAGGCAGGCGCCTGGCTTGCGAGGCAGGCGGCGGAACCACTGAGCTAAATCCCCGGCCCGGACTGTTGTTTTTTGGAACACACTTTGGGTATCGTGTAAGTGTTCATAGTATATTTTAATATAAACATACTCCTCCTTTTTTGGGAAGCTCTATCTTAGGCTTTACTTAAATCTTTCTTAACATTGTGTGTACATTTAAATTTCTGTGAGGAAAAGCATGTAGATGCCAGGAGTTGAATGGAAACTATAGAAATAATTGGATGGGCTAGGCAATCATTTCCTAATTATTATATAGCAATCCAATAGTAATAGAGGGTGCTTCTGAACTCTCAGAAAATATATTTTTTAAAATCCCCCATTCTCATGTGCAGTTTTAGGTTTTCCCCTCAGATAAGGACCAAACACAAAGTAGTTTCTGAATTGCAAAGAATCATCTGTCCAGTTGCTTGATTACCCTTGCTTCCATACAGGATCCCACAGGCAAGGGAGTGATGGAGAGACAGAAGAAAAAGGAGCCCAGCCTGGTTCAGTGAGAGTGAGTCCTGGGTAACTGTAAACTGCAGATACTTCAGTCAGTGTGGAATGTCGATAGTTCAGGCTTGGGTAAAGTCTTCCTAGAGATATGGGAATGAAAATCCCACTTGGGTTTCCTTCTCAAGCTGCTTACATATTTACATCTCTTAATGAGCCACTCATTAGAAGAACATTACTGTCTTGCAAACACTTGTCCTCATTTCTAGCTAGAGCCAACATTTCTGAAGGGCCCTGTTGTCACAGCTATACAGTAATTGGGAACACTTTTTGTTAATGCTAAGCATGATTTAGACCTAGTCCAAACACAGCTAGCATAGCATCCCTCAGTTCCCACCATGGCTTTCTTACCCAGCAGACCTAGCAGTACCCCAAATCTAGAGAGTACAATGTATTTGAAGATCTGAAGGCAGCATGGAAAAATGGAAACTTTATGGAGGTTTTAATTCTGCAAATAAAACCAAGTGCCTCTTCCATGAATCATTACCCAGATCAGAAATCTGAGGCCATCCCATCTGAACAGCCTAAGCAGCGGAGCAGCTTTTAAAACTGTCTCAGCGATTCCCTGGGTTCCATGAACTAAAATCCACAGGAGGTGTGCTCTACTTTCCCCTAAGCAGGGAAGGGAGGAGGACTAAAATTCAGAGTAAGTTTAAAGTACAGTGTCCAGTCTTGATGCGTGGCTGCAAGACAGAAATGAGGGATGGCAGGAAGACTGGAATTGGAGCCAGAAACAGGTCAGAGTCAAGATTCTGTCTTTCCCTGGCATTGTGACCTTGAGCAAGTCCCTTAGCTCCAGCTAAAACTGGCAAACTGAGGATGAAAAGGAGATACTTGATGTGCAATTGCTTTGTAAACTATATTATAAATAGATCTGATGGCTTGTTATTATTGTTGTTGTAATTGTTTCAACTCCCTCAGGGATGCTGAAAGAATTTTCCTTGGGGGTGAAAATGTTAAGGGTAAATATCCCCTGAAGTCCCAGCATCACAGAGTCCCACGAAGGGACAATTCAAACAGAAAGGAACTAAAAATGGCAGCTGCTGTTTTTCTTGTGCTTATTTTAAAACTGTTATCATGGAGAGAAGGAGAGAGAAAAAGAAAGGAAGGGAGGGAAGGCTTTCCTGAAGGGTTAAAGCAAGATAGTGCTGTAAAGTGATTCCAGATGTACAAATATTAATATCTCTCTCCCCCTGATGAATGAGAAGGTATGACCCAGCTAGGAAACTGCTAAAATTACCGGCGCCACGGAGACCTCAGCCATGGCCCAGTGCAGATTCTTATCCTTACCCCGGCAACTGTAATGCTGATGAAGGGCTCGGACCTGCTGCAGCAGACTCTCCAGAACTTCATTCTGTCCCTTGTGTCTGGGCTCTCTGTCATCACAGTCTTTCCAGTCTATTGAACAAAAGAAACAAACAGAGGAAATTTTAAAGCAGGGGAGGCCTCTTCCCTGCCCTGCCTCAGGAGTTGAGGTTTCGCCTCAGGAGGCATACTATCCACAGACTCCATGGATGAGCACCCAACACACGCAGAGCTGGCAGGCAATGCCAAGTATTTGGAAGCTGCCATTGTTCAGAGTCTTGTGCAAAACAGTAATTGTGGTTGATTTCTTGTGTTGGGCGGTTTTAGAGAAAGAGAAAATAGTAATTGAAAGCCAAAAGAAAATAGAAAATCTAGGAGTCCGGTCTCTCCTCTCCCAGCCCTGCTCCCCTTGTCAGTGTCCCATGTCCAATCAGTTCCCTGGTCACCTTTCCACTCAGCACCCCAAGTCTCCACTGGATTTCTACAGTAGGAAAGAAAAGGGTGGGAATGTGCAGACTAGATGAAATCCACAGTCCCAATGCTTTTATTGTAGGTTTCACACTTTTGGCCAAATTGACATTTCTTTCCAAGGAAAGAGCCTATGTCACATGCCAAGAAATGGAAATCTACATTTTGCTCAAATGAATGTCTGCTTTGGTTAGCTGGCACAGCGATCCCTGCACATACTCTGAGCCACCAACCACCCTGTCTGCTCAGTCTCTAAATATACAGTATTAGCTTACATGGCGAATTTAAATTGCAATACCCACTGAGATTTTTTTCTACCCCTTCTATTTTCATTCCATTTGGCTATAATGATATCAAGAGTAATAACTCATATGGGACTAATGTCAAGATTGCAATTCTGCTGTCTCCAACTCTGAGTTCTTTTCAGCAGGTCAGTCATTTCATTGTCCACCTCTTTTCTCCTCTATTTTCCCTCCTCCAATTTTCCTTTCTGAACCTTTAAAATGCAAAAAACTTAAAGTGCTTCTTAAAATGCATTCTTTAAGAATATTAGTCATTCTTCCACAGAAAATCCCGTTAGTTCACAAGTGTATCTTGGACTTAAATTTTAGCTAAATAAGTTTTAAGTTCTCTCTCCAACAGATTTATTTTAAAATTTGGAATCTTCTTCATTCAAAAACTTAAGCATATGTAATACCTGTTAAAGACAGGTAAGAACATTTCATTTTGGTTCATCCAAAGCCCAGGAATAAAGTGCATTTAAGAAGAACACAGGTTCTGGAGACAGAGACATCTGGGTGTGAATCCTAGGTCTTCTCAGTCCTGGCTCATTGTCTGCTTACATTAACAGGGCCTCTACTCCCTAACTTGAAAAACGAGGATAGTATCTACTTGTCAGATTTTTATGAGAATTAAATAAAGAGGTATATTAGGTATCTGGCACAATGCTTATTACATGACAGGTATTTTATAAATAATAACTTAGAGTAAAGCCAATTCATTATGGAAACAATTTTTTACACTGTCAACAGGTCACCTATGAAAATAGGGCCCTCAGAGATTTTCTAATTACCTTTCCTTCTCACTCTCTTCTATGTATAGTTCTCTATTTTACCTTTTGGAAAATGGAGGCCCAGAGACAACCATTCCAATCCTGTCTTGCTTGTAACATAGTCTAGTGACCATCCATAGGGTGGTCATGCTCATTTCATTATATCAGGGACATTTTTTTTTTTCCTTTTGGGAAGGAAGGTCAGAATCTTGGGTGGAGTTTGAGTGGCAGGGCTTAGGTGTGGTCAAGTCTGGAGACAGAGAATTGGCAGAGGTGCCTTTTGTAGACTATTTGTTCCTTGTGGGCAAGAACCATGACTTAATCTCTCTTTATTTCATTTTTCTTCTTGGTAACAGTGTGATTTAAAAATCTCTTTTTTAGGTTATGTGAGATTTAAAAGAAATAATGTAAGTAAAGCACCATTCTGGCACTTAGGAGACACTTACTAGATTCTTGGTGGGTATCAGGAAAAGAAGTGTGATGGTATCCAGTAGGCTGGACTAGGGAGGGATTTTTACTGGGAAATTTGGAAAAATTTGGGGAAATAACTCCCAGTGGCTCTTTGACTAGTTGTAGTGCCCCTCACCTCAGCACAATAAGAATAAAAATTGCCTTCTTGGGTCCCCAAAGGCCATTATTGGTTTGTTCTTGTGGATGCATGCATCTGAAGTGTGGATAAGATGAGCAAGGAGTAAGACTCTTGGGTGACTACATGGCCATGAACATGCTAATACATCCTAATGAGTGTTAATGCTGCCACCAATGAAAGGGGAGATGAAATGGGCTTGGCTTTTAAAGCTGAGCCCTATTACATCAAAGGGCAAGCTTGAGCTGATGACTTTACGATACATTAGAAAATTGCTAATGCTAAATAGCAGCCCATGTGAACACCAGACACGATGCAAAGGTTTTTGGAAAGAATGAGTTTTTCTGGTAGCTGTTTGGAAGGCTCTGATCACTACATAAAATAGGAGACTTTAGGGATGAGGGAGAGAATTGAAAATATATTAAGAAATCAGGAATCTGACAGGAGTAAACTTAGCATGGTAGGAAAAGAGCAGATTGTGCCACATAATACGGTTCACTGTTCTGGTAATGAGACACTTCAGCTGCAGTACAATGCAGAGCTTACATTCACCGGCCATATCAGGGTTTTCCTGATCGTAACTCAGACAAGCCTGTCTGGGTGCTTTTCTCTTATTATGTACCATACCGTATAAGTCTTTAAAAACACATTAAGGCCTTTTGTAAAAATATAAAAAGTTTTATAGCTTACTGGAACATATTACCAAATTTCCAATTACTCTGTCATGTTAGAATACATTGTCCCCTAGTAAATATCTGACTACTGATATATGTTACATCACAATGTCATACTCTGTTTATACATAGAATGGGAGCATTTTTATATTGTTCTTTCTAAGTGATATGGCATGTCTGCAACAAGTATCACCATATGTTAGGATTTCATTTCTTTGTCAGTTATACCTACTAATCAAATATACTGTTTGAGAAAGCATTGCTATTTAATGGTAATTATCAATATATCAATGATTCCTCCAAGTCCTGAACAACTGTTCTTGTCATTCTGGACAGTTATAAGATGATGTCTGAATAGAATTTACAGTTTATTGAACCTGAACATCTGACCTTTAAAAGTAAATGCATCCATATGCAGATCAGAAATTGCATGGGATATGCATTTTGAGTGTGTTCCCTCCTGCTTCACTTTCAGGTCAACTGAGACTAGTATTTGTGTGTTTTTCTTCATACTTTCTGTCTCTCCATCTCCAATAATACACACTTTCTCCTCTCCCAATGTGAGTGGTTCCCTTAGTATCTTAATTTTGCAATTCATTTGCATTTCTGATAAATCTTCACTAATAAAGATGTCCAAATAAGTGAAAGCCTATAATACATTCATAGTTGATATTGGATTCATAGTTGATATTAGATATTGTTATAAAATGTAAAAACTCTATACACCCATGAAATAGAATATTAAAAGAGCCTATAATCTCATAACCCAAATGTCCATTGTAAAACTGTAAAAATTATCAAGACATACAGACACACCCTTCCTAATTATAGGTGAATCAATACATGGAAACCCCCCACCATTTGCATTTTTTTTTTACATAAAATTTATGCTGTAGAAATTTCTTCCACACAATGAATGGCTTTATGAAGTACCATTGTGGTAGTTGGGTTTAGTTCTACAGTATAAATATGAATATATTTTTATCATACCTAGCTTTAAATTAATATTGAATAATTCTTCCCATGACACATGATATTTCACTATTATCAATTTACTGCTGCAGTATACATCTTTGTACATAATTGCTTATCTGCATCTCTGTTTCCTTAGGTTAGAGTCCTAGGTGTGTAATCATGGGGTAAAAGGAAATAGATTTTCTTAAGACAGTTGATACAATATGGCACACTGTGTTCCATAAAGGATATAGTAGTTTTTACTCTCACAAGAAGCATATAATACCATTTTAAACTTTCATATTAGTGACTTTTTAAAAAAGATAAAAACAGAATCCAGAGCAGTGGACTCATTACAAAGACAAATCTATCATATTATCTGTCTAGAAATGTTTGCTCTGGTTAATTACATTTTCGGGATAATAGTTACCAAACATACCAGGAATAAATTATTAAGCTTCAAATAATTTTTCAGTCAGCACTATAAATGTTCTAGATTATATTTTTTGCAGAGTGCCTATTCATAGGAAAGCTTTGCTTCTGGTTAATAAAATTTGTTAGGTTTTGTTCTGTGTAACAGATGTGATGTACCCCTTGTATCTTCTGAGGGCAAGGAAAGGAAGACCAGGGCTAAAATGGACTGTGAACTCTGGCCCAGCCACTCCCACAGAGTCCCCACTCCATTCTTATGAAGGCCTAGGAAAGAGTAAGACTAGATACACTCTGCAGATGTTGACTGGAAGCTCTGTGAGTTTTAGTAACTTCTGAGAAACTTTGATAAAAAGCTATAACGACCATTAAGTTCAGGCCTTTTTTGTTCCAAATTCCCTCTCCTTCCCCTCCAGTGAGCCGCCTTCCTGTGACCATATTTACAAAGAAATCATTCATTTTGTGGCCCAGATGCTGCCCTGTGGTCTTGTGGACTACAAGCAGTGGGAGAAGGGAATGGCAGTGGTGCTTGGAGTCGGAGTCTGTTGACCTGCTGGAGAGTAGAAACCACTTACTAGAAGGAGAGGCACAGGTGGGTGTCGTGGTCTGAGCAGGGCCCCACCCTTTCATGTTATAAGCCGAGACTTGAACGAAATACTGTTGTCCCTGTGAAGAATTGAAATAGATAACACATCAGGCATTTTAATTGATTAGTTTTGCCCTAGAAACAGATCTTGCTTTAGCTGATCAACTTACTTTAGAAAATTAACAAGCTATAATAAATATCTTTTCAAGTTAGTGCTTTAAAAACCTGCCTCATTCCTTTACTGGCTGTGTAGTACTTCACTGTATCAAATGCCATAATTTATTTAGCCAGTTTCTCATTGGTGGACATTGGACTGTTTCCATTTTGTGCTACAATAAATAATGCCGCAATAAATGAACATCATTCAGCTGTTCAAGCATTCAAAAAAGCTAATTCTTTGATATGACATCAATTTTACAGCCATTATTAAAACAATGCTTATACTTTCATTTTTTATGATATTAAGAAATCAGGAGCTGTTTTTGTTTGCTGAAAATCTTTTAAAGTGTTTTTTATGGTTTTACTTATTGCTTTGATGGTTTTTTCTTTTTCCTAATGAATGCAAAGGGGCTTTGGAGAAGCCAGCATATGAAGAAACATTGCTTGCAAACATTGTAAAATGGTATTTGAAGTTAAAAAAAATAACAAATCTTTGCAGAGCCTTTGCTAGGGATTTAATAATATTGGCTTTAACAATATTATGAAGTTAAATTTTTTTTCTAATATTGAAAATGGGTTTCTATGCAGCCCAAGGCTATAGGGATTTTGTAGAAGTGTAAATCTACTTTCAGGCTTTTATATGATTAGTATAGTGTCTGCATTGCTCTTATTGGATGGCCAAGTGGAAAAACTTAATCCCTGTAGAAATTAGTTCAGATATTAGCGAAACCGTCTTTGGAGAGTTTTCCATTTTTATCACCATATCCCTTTTTCTTTTAAGCAATGGAAATTCCCTAGGGTTCTTTCTGGCCCTGTTCCATCATGTGAGCCATAGGGTTGGAATTAGTCTTCTGCTGATACCATCTCAGGGGGCCACCCACTCAGGGGCTTGTTTGCTCTGCTAATCCACAGTTCTGGCCTCTGGTGTAGACATGCGATTAGGACTAAAAGTCAGGATTCTTGGTGATGACCCAAACACCAAGAATTCTATTAAATAAGCTGGTTCAAGCTTGGAAAGATGCAACCCAATGCAGCTTTTCAATGCTAGGTTTCAGGATTATATCTTACAGATAACTGTTTTAATTCACTAATCTTTAAGAAAATAACAGCAGCAAAGTTTTCCCTCTCACTTTCTCCATATAAAGGTTTTAGAATATTATTTAAACTGAACAAAAAATTGTTTTAAGTTCTCCTTAAAAAGAGTTTGATTAAAAAGGATTTTTTATCTTTTGCTTTGTAATTGAGGACATACAGGTTTCGTTCCAGTTTGAAGTAATTTACTAGGTGCTTTTGATTTTGGTATTTCTCATGTTCATATGATTCATAGTTCCACAAATAATTACTCTTTGAATTTAGATTGGTTAAATAAATAAACATGGTTTGTTCTAGTTTTTCATTTACAGTTTAAATTGTTTTAGGTTACTGAGAAATGTAGCTCCACAATGTATAGTTTCTTTTTTTGTGTGAAAGCAGATTTAGACAGATTTTTTTTCCCTTTTTAATCAAGGGAAAAGGATTTTTCTCAGGAAATTGTGTGACTCCAATTGACGACTGATCTCAATTGAGGGTGTGGGGGTGAGGACTAGATGAGGCTGTTATTTTTACCATCAGACAGAGAGTCAAAATTGGATCTCTCAGAGCCTTTGATCCCCCTTTAGATTAGACTGTGATCCAGAAAGCAGCAGCTTTCAAGCTTTCATGAGGCTAGTCTTTTTCTGGTCTCTTTAGAACATGGCAGCTTACAAAGTGGTTCATGCTGTCTGCTTACTCCTTTGTGAAATTCAGATTATGGATACCAGACATATCATGCTTAATGAGTGGCAGTTGTTGCCAGAGGCCTGGGTGTTGACTGTTGCTTCCAGAGTAGGCATTTGCTATCAACATCTCCATGCAAACATCAGCAACAGGAGCTAGCAAGTACACCAGGAGGACATTTACCGTTATAAGTCCTGTGATTGTGCATCTCAGGGTGTGCAGGTTGTCCATGATGATTTCTCCAGCCAAAGGACAAAAGTCTTTAGATTTACTCCATTCCACTGGAGGGATGGGGCCGGAGGGAGGAGAGAATAAAATTCAGTCAAATGTCAAGAAGCACCATAGATACTCTAGCATATAACCCATCTCAAAGATGATTTTTGCAAGCCTCTTTCCTTATACCAGCACATCTAACAATCCTCCTTGGGATGTGAAGTCAGTTTCTAAGTTCACCATTATTTTTTAAAAGAGGAGCCAAAAAAGTAATGATTCAGAAGTCATTAATATGCCTTATGGGTTTTTTGAACCTTGATAGATATGTTATATTATGGTATATGTACATTTTTAATGTTGTTAATGTGAGATATAATCTGTATTAAATGCAGTTCTATTTCTTGATGACAGGGACATGTTCTGAGAGTTTGCATCATCAGACAATTTTATTCTTGTGTGAATATCACAAGAATGTACTTACACAAATTAAGTGAGTTGTGATGTCACTTTACTGGGTAACATGTATCTATTCCATCCTCGACTGAAATGTCCTTATAGGATGCATGATAATTATACAGTATTACTCACACAGCCATTGCTATATAAAGACACACTGTGTGTGTGTGTGTGTGTGTGTGTGTGTGTATGTGTGCATGTATGGATAGTTAGACTCACACTGAGGGATATAACAGTTCATTGTATGTATATGGAAGAAAAATCACTCAAGGTACCAGAAATGAAGGTTTACTTAGAACTACCTTCTGTTCTCTCTGAAGGTTTGGCTTCCACCTCATCATGTGACTGAAAATTCTCTTTCAAGATTCCAGTGACATTCTCATCCCACATAAAAAGGCTCTATTACTTCCTGACACCTTGATCCCTGGAAACACTCTTCTTGTAGTGTCTAATATACTGTCTCCTTCTCCTCCTTCCTGAAATCTTCCAAGCTTTATCATTGGCTTCTTTCAGCCTTAGAATGTGGGGTTTGTGCCTGACCTGTTCAGTGCCCTTCTGTTCTGACATTCTCAAGGTGGATGCTCATTCATGGTTAAGTTATCCAAGTTCTAATGCCCTATTTTACTGTGGGACCATGTTCTTTCATAACATTTTCCATTGGTTGTAAAACCATGGATAGGAGAGATGTATCATGCATCATGGGTAAAACATGTCTTAACTAACTGGTTACACATGCAGGATTTAAGTCAAGCTGCAATGAAGCAGGAGCTTAAGGAGCTGAAATCACAAGGAAAACCAGGCCTCTGTTTTTCTAAACTTCATGGTGACAAACTAGAGGTTGGGAGATTTAGGGTATATATGCTCTCTCTCTCTCTCTCTCTCTCTCTCTCTCTATATATATATATATATATATATATATGCTCTATAACACTTTCATACTTCAAAATCAACGCAAACCATCTCTAAATCCTGCTGTTGCTCTTGAGTCATTCATTCCTCTGCTTGGGAGCTTGCTGTCCCCGATTTCTCTGCTCCTCCTCCTTGTGTCCCTGGGGATCTGGCTTGTTTTCCTGACTGTCTTGAAATTGCTCTTTTTCTAGGGCATGAATACTCAGCACTGGCCCCTTTTTCAGACCTCTCGCCATCTTTGGCCTCTCCCTCCTTTTTGCAGCCCTCTTTGCCTTCTGTCTTGGTTCACCCTCTGCTTTTCCTACCTTTTGACCACCACTTTCTAGGTTCTTTCTGCTTCCTCTTCTTTTTTCCCTTTGATGTGATGTTCACTGGAGGTTTAGTTTTTTGGCTCTTTTTTTTCACTCCATGTACTTTGTCCCTGGTATTGACCTTATCTTTTATGGCTTCAACTGTGAGTCTTAGAGCTAGGTCTAGCCTCTCTTTTGAATTCTAACTGCCTCCTATAAATCTCCTCCTGAGTGTTTCTCACTCAATTCGAATGTTCCTGAAGTACCTTTCTCTGCCGAAGAGTGTTTTCTTAGTGTTAGCTAATTGCACTTCCAGATATCTAGTCACCCAACCAAAAATCTCAGTATCTTTGCTTCTTCTTTCCCCAATTCCATACAATCAGTTGATCACTAAACCCAGTAGTTTCCACTTCTAAAATGGCTCTTGTTATTTCTCCTTTTCATCTCTCACTGTGATACCCCTGGAATAGACTTTTATAATCATAAGCATAAACTTTGCAATAGCTTCCTAATTGATTTTTTCAGCTTATCTCCTCAGCTTTACATATAATCCTCTTACCAAAGCCTGAATTATAGTTTAAAATTCAGATCTAATTATTTTACTCCTTTATCTAAAATCTTTTTACACTGTCTAGTTGCTTTGAGAGTAAAATGAAGTTTTAATAAAGCTTTTAAGGAGCCTAATTTCTGGTCCCAAAATTACACTACTGTCCTCATCTCCTGCCATTTGCCAGAAGAAAATCTTTTTTCTGTAAGTCCCTGTTACCTGATTATTATTTTTTCTTACTTTTCTGGCTCTGAGTCTTTAGCTCATCCTTCAACTTTTGCTTAGTGAAACTCTAGTAATCCTTTAAGATCTAGCAAAGTCAACTCTAAATTCCTGAGGAATAATTAATTAAATACACCTGTTTTTGTTCGCACACAGTCCTTTACTCATATAAAAATAAGATTTATTACACTGTATTATGTTTTATGGTATGTGTCTTTTTCTTTTGTTAAATTGTGAGAAACTTGAGAATAGGAGGAATGTCATTCATTATTTCCTCTATGGTGCTGTACATGTATTTGATTGAATGTGTCTGTGTACACATAGGCTTGTGCACACACATATATGTATAACCCCAGACATGACTACATTTTTTCCTCCCAGTATTGTATATCTGTTTTATTGTATGTATATGTGTATACACACACACACAAACACACACACACACATACACTATCATACACTCAGAGACTATAGTCTTCTCTCTAGTGCTGTATATATATTTTATCTTACTGTGTGTGTATGTATGTACACATACACACATGTATAACCCTAGAATAGACTACAAGACTTTGTCTAACATGGAGATACTTTTTCCATGTGTATCTTCTAAAGTCTCCTACTTTTGAAGCTCTCAGGTATGGTATAAAATATAATTAGAATAAAATGATTAAAATTATATATTACCTATTAAATCAGGCCTACATCTCCTTACAGATACATATTCTAAAATGTAAACCCTAAATAAATCCTATACATGTATATTTAAAAATATATTTTGTTTTGCTTTGGAGCTATCAACTCTCTTAAACTGGGGACGATTTGTAATCAGAATAAGGTTCTACCTAATTCTAGCTAAAGAAAAAAAGGAACGATTGAGGGAGTTATTACAAATAAAACAAAAAGTAAAAGGTGAAGCAGACGCACAAGGGTATCTAGGAAGAGCAAATAATACAGGAAAATTCTAGAAGCACAAACATCCTTGGTTGCTATTGAGGCATACATGATCGATTGGTGTGGAGGAGGTCCAAGTGGAAGGTTTAGGGTAAAAGACTGTAGACTAAGAATTCGGGACGACTTCTTAAACTAAAGGACGAGTAAAGGGTTAGTGGCGATAATACCAAATGATTTGGGAAATGGTTAACGGGAAGTTGTTCAAAGATACAATGTTTACAGTTTCTAAATAAGCCACAATTCAGTTCTGAATAAAAACTGTTCTTGTTCTATTGAAATGTTTTTTTTAAAAATTAAATTCTTTTATTGGTACATTGTAGGTATACAACACACTTACATTTCTCATTGGGAATTGTACCTTTACATGATGTATCTTGGTTCTTATTTTTTCCCCATTCCTAGCCCTCCCTTCACACCCTCCACCCTTCCCTATTTACAAAGACTTTACTTCCATTTTTTCCATTTCTCATCATTTTTCCTTTCCCTTCTTTCCTTTCCTCTGCCCCTCCCACTACCCCTACCCCTTTGGACCTTTTCTTCCTATTTTGCATTATCGATTATTCATTCTAATCAGTGGTACATTTTAGGTATACAATATAATGACATTCATCATTGGAAATTTGCACCTTTACATAATCTCTCTTGGTTCTTATTTTTCACCCTTGCTCAGCCCTCCCTTCAACCCCTCCAGTCCTCCCTATTTACAAAGATTTTGTTCCTATTTTTCCATTTTCTCATATTAATCCCATTCCCTTCTATCCTTTCCCCTAGCCCTCCCACTTCCTTCCCCTTTGTCCCTTTTCTTCCTATTTCACATGACCTATTATACATTTAGTCCATATTTACACTTTCAGTTTCTCACACCAGAGAAACTATTCGGTATTTATATATGTGTGTCCTATTTATTTCACTTAAGAGTATCACCTCAGTGTGCATCCACTTAGCTATAAATGTCTCTAATTTCTCATTTTTTATGGCTGAGTAGTACTCCATTTTATAAAAAAACCACATTTTGTTTACCCAGTCTCCAGTTGATGGGCATTTGGGCTGTTTCCAAGTTTTAGCTATTACAAACTGTGTCTATTGAAATGTTTTACAATGTACATTTCAGGTGGAAAAGAGGATCTGATTTCCTGGAAAAATAGAAGTAGATTTGTTAGGAAAAATGGTTCTGCTTTGGGAGTTAATAGAGAATTTTAAACAATTAAGTCTAATTAGGTCTTATAACACATCTGAGTTTCAATGGGAAAAGGATCAATGAACAAATTATATTGGGGGGAAAAAATCTCCTGGTTGGAGTGGCCAATCTATTCTACTCTAATAACAGTCTTTCCGCTATATGTATTTCCAAGTTGGCGGACTTCTTTTAGCGGGAAGTCACACAGAAATGCAAGTGGCTCGTGGTCATTGAAAGAATGAGGAGAGACATGGAGTAAACAGGAGTCACTTTGAGAACACTGGGGATTTCTAAGAAAGCAACTCTGCATGTTCTTCCTGGAAAGTTGTTCATTGGTAAAGATTTGATATTAAAGGCCTGAGAAAATAATTTATAAACCTACTTTAAATCTCCAAAGGGTTAGGGAGGTATGTATGTGAACTTTAAAACTGTATAAGGCTTGGGCTGGGGATTTAGCTCAGTGGTTCCACTGCCTGTCTCACAAGTGTGAGGTCCTGAGTTCGATCCCCGGTACCAAAAAACCCACAAAAACTGTATAAGGCTTGTAATTTTAAGATAAAGATCAGAGAAACTGTTCTACTTATGTTTGGGAAATAGAAGCAGGATTTAATTGCAGAATGGCTCATAGCAGTTAAAAATTAGCAAGAAAAGTAACAGACATATTCCTTATTAATATTCCTTAAGTTTTGCATTAATACTCCTTAAAATTTTGCTCTGGCTCAGACTGTGATTCATTGTATATCAAATAACAGAACATTTCAAATGGGAAACTTTGTTATTTTAACCAATACTTCATTTTAAATGTAAAATTTAAAAATATAGGATCATTTGGGAAGTGCTATGGTTTGATTATGGATTGTCTCCTTTGAAACTCATGTTGAAATTTGGTTCCCACTGTAATAGGGTTGCAAAGCGGTAGGGCTTTTAGGAGATGATTAGGTTGTCAAAAGGGATTAATGCCTTTCTCACAGGAGTAGTGAATTCTCATGGAACTGTATTAGTTACCACAAGGGCACATTGTTACACAGCAAAGCAGCCCTCTGTCTTGTCTGCTGCATGCTCCTGCTCACCCTTCTGCTTTTGGCCATGGCTTAAGGCAACACGAGGCCCTTGTGGCACCATGTACTTGGGATTCCCAGCCTCCAGAACCATGAGCCAAAATAAGTCTCTTTGCTTTATAAGTGTCTCAGTTTCAGATATTTGATTATAGCACCAGAAAATGGACTGAGACAGGAATGAAAGTTCTAGTTTCACTCCACTGTCACCTGGTGGCAGCTGTTTAAAGCACAGTTTAGAAATTTTAGAAGAAAAGGAGAAACTGACATTCTGGCTCTATTAACCTGAAGTCTATAAAATGATGAGAAATGCCACAGAATCAGTGACAAAAGTAGCCAGTTTTATGACCTGAAGTGTTTGGGTGCATGATCAGAGAACATCATCTAAAGCTCACTTGACTTTCCAGCCTCATGGTGCATGCAGACTAAGTGATTCATATACCCTCCTCTAGCTGGTAACACTAAAGTCTCAGGCCAGCTTTTTGAGGGGTGAAGATGATGCAAGAGTAAAAGCAGAAAGAAACAGTACTGCAAGAATGTTTTTTTTTAAAGAATGTTGAATTAACTTCTCTTCAATTGATTAAAAAAAACATAAAACCTCCTATACTGTGAAGTTTCTAAAGTCTAAATGCCTCACAGCCCAATTATTTTGGCCTGTTCACACATTGCCGGGTGTCTACTTTAAAGGTTATATTCTTCACCTCACCCACACCCTCTGCTTAGTCTCATCAGTCACGTGGCCTCAGACCCATTGCTTATGTTGCTTTCTCTCTTAAATTGTGTACTACTGTCTAAGAGCTGTGCCTTCCTTTGAATGGGTCTGGTTCAAAGTTTCTTCCTTACCATAGCTTACCTTAACTTCCCAATGGAAGCATCCTTGCTAGTTTTCTCATAGCAGTTTTTGTATCTCTTGTATTGTACTTGTTTCATTGTTTTGCATTTTTTTTAAGAGATTTTTCTCCTCTATAGTTTATAATCTCTTTGAGAACAGAGACTACGTCTGATTAATACCACTTTTCAAAGGACCTGTCTTAATCCGTAGTACAGTGTAAGTGGCTCTATAAATGCTGGATGAGTTGAATATTTGATTCTTAAATTGGAATATGTAAATCCTAGGGTAGAAGAAATCTGATGCTGGTACGTAGATAATAAGAAAACTGTTGGAATGGAGAAAAAAATTAAAAAAGAGAATGGAAGTTACCTGTGCTGCTCAATTAGGAGTTGAGATATTGAATAATTTGTGGCTTCCACCCTCTGGCATCCTGGACCCTTGTCCATACTACCTCTCAGAAACAAACAAAAAAACAAAATAGTGTATTTCCTATTTCCTATCTGCTCTTCAGTGGAACCAAAACAGCATTCTTACTGGTCTCACTCACCCTGGCGCCTGAGCTAATGAATGGAATTTGGCTAGACTGCCTATCCCAGGACCAGAGCATTATGAAATCTTCCTCAGATCCATCCACCTTTCAGACCAGCTGTAGCACAAGAGGACGAGAAAGGGAGGAAAGGACATGCTGAGAAACCAAGACAGAGAGCAAAAGTCATTTCTAGAGATGAGAAGGGGTGTCTTGCTGCAACACAAACCCGCTCACCACTTGTGGGTTTTACATTGAGAACTGACTTGAAAACTCTGAAGCTGGGAATTTTAGCTTTGGCAAAATACAAGGTTGGTGCTGCTTGCATTTTTTATTTTAAATTCCCTTGGTAGTCCCAGGAGCAGAGGCATGCACTACTTTCAAACAAGAATCTTTATTGTTTGCATAGCACATAGTCACCCAGTTAATTAGAAAAACATTTTTTCCCCAAATTAAATTTCCCTAGAAAAACAATGATTTAAATTAAGGGCAAAAGGCTTTTGTTTTGTTTTGTTTTGTTTTGCTTTTTTTGACATCAAGTCTTCTTGCACCTACCATTTTTAGAAAATTAAAAGCAAAGTTAGAATTGGAAGGATATATTCATTTATTTATTGTTAGTTTCTACCATCCATGAGAATAATATGAACCTTTCTGCGTATTTCTGTACTCTCTGAATTTTGCTTGTGCTCTATCAGTGCTATGTGCAGATAGTTAGGGAGGAGAGATATCTAAATTTTCAGGTTTTTAAGATGAACATAAATGACTGAACAACTTCGTCTTCCCCTTCCCCTCCCCTCTCTTCCCTTCCCCTCATCTTTCTCTTTCTCCTACCCTCCTCTTTGTTGCAGTTACGGAGATGGAACCAGGGGCCTTCCCACTGATCCAAGTCCCCAGCCCTTTGTTTTTACTTTTCATTTTGAGACAGGGTCTAGCTAAGTCACTAAATGGCCCAGACTGGGCTGGAACTTGCAATCCTCCTCCCTCAGCCTCCCAAAGTGCTGGGACTACAGGTGTGTGCTAACACGTGGCGGCTCTAACCTAAAGTCTTTTTTTTTTCTCGATGTTGGATTTCTAAATGAAAGGGATTATTTTTATTATTCTTACTACTCCTGTTAGTTTACTCTCCATGCCTGGCATGAAGTATTTGTTGGCTGAATACTAGTCTGCCAGAAGCCCAGCAGAGGCCAGTTCTCATCTTCCATGATATTCCTAAAGCTCCACTTCTCACGCACTTCTCTGGACACTTAACCATAGTACTTTCAAACAAAACTTCCTTCTGTGTTTTCTGCTGTTTGGGCATGAGAGTCTGAAAAATCTGTGCTGGTGGAGATGTTGGAACCATAAATCACCCTCAAACCCCAGGTCACACAGAGATCATTGTTTTCTTTACCTTGGGAAGATCGATTGATGGATCGATCTTTCTTTCTATCTATCTATCTATCTATCTATCTATCTATCTATCATCTATCTATCTATCTATCTATCTATCTATCTATCTATCTATCTGTCTATCTACAGGGCAGAGTACAAAATCCACTCACGTCAGTCTAAGACCATGGGTCATGATAGCGTTGCTTTCAGAGGAAGCACACACAGGGAGGTGGAGGAAGGCACAGCTTGCCTCAAACCCACCTTTAGATGGGGCACATGAAGCAAGGTGCAGGAGTTAAACATAAACTGTTAAAATTTCAGAAATTTTGTCAGCTCAGCCATCACTAAAAGTTAAATTACATAACGTGAAGTTAAATAAACTATACCCAAACCAGACAGCGTATACTTGAAACTCATTGCTTCCTATTTTACTGTAGTTTGTGCCTTGAGATTACTGACCTCTATTTTGTCTGTGTTGTGGAAAGAATACATGATGATGTATCACCATACATTTCTATTCTATCTCTGTTAAGGGACATCATGTTGGGATCTTGAAACGCCATTGTAGGAATATTTACACCACAGAAATCAGCAGATGCTATAAATCACAACTTGGTTTATTACTCGATGGACTGTCTAGAGCAAATATCAGTAAACTACAGTTCTTTAAACCAGCCAGTACTTCTGGTAGCATGGAAGCACTCCACATCTAAACAGTTCTAGCCAGGCTTCATTGTTAATATTCTTTGTTATTATGTACAGTAATATTTTATTATGCATTATTAATTCATTATTATATATCCATGATTATCTGGTGTTCAAGAATAGGCAGTTTTAGGACACTGTGGTCTGAAAAGGCACATAGTTCACTAAGTCAGATAAACATCTTACTTTTTCTCTCTCCTTGGAATATAGCTGCATCTTTGAGCTGTAAGATATTCAGATAGATTTTCACTTATGTAGGCTATTTTTGTTGTAGATGTTGTGTTAGAAGAAACCGTTGTTATAATTTTTGTTTGTGAAAGAAGTAAAAGCTTTTTAAGAACTGTAGTGGAGGTCACTGAACAACAACAGGGACTCAAAGTGAATGACAATTAGAGAGCTGCAGGCTGAGCTGCTGGCTCACCCCTCCTCTCCAGCGAAGAAGCAGCAGGTCACCTCTTCCTGGGAGGAGAGTTCTTCTGAAGCATCTTGCTGGGAGTCTGGAATTATTGTGTTTGTTTTTAGGAGAGCAATGCCATTGCTGCCTGCAGGGAGTGTGCTCTGACAAGTTATTTTATAATGCTTAAGGATAAGGGGCAAATAGAGCACAGTATCAGCTGTCTGACTTATACACACAAGACATGTGGCCAATTCACAGCTTTCTGTATCCTGTTGAACACTCATGGAATTAAAATAACCAGCCACTGGGGAAAAAGCAAACATATCCCAACTGTCCTGTCAGATGATGAGCTTTTACTGAGAAGAGATGTATTCTGTTTGACTTTCTTTTCTTTCTCCACTGTACCTGTTTGAAATATCCACTTTTCCCCCTTATAATTTTTAAGTAACTAATCAAACTCCCTGAGGACAGAATCCATGCCCTGTTGACCTCTGGACATTCATCCCATTTTTCCTTGTGAAGCATGGCATCTGGGCTTGTTAGCTGGGTTTGACTTATGTGTGAACTTTGGTGTGTGTTTGTGTGTGTCTCTGTGTGTGTGCGCGTACAATCTTTCTAGTCCCATTTTTGTAGCCCCTACATAATTGCAACTTTGTATCTTTTGATCTCCACTGCCCCTTTCCCCCTTGATGCCTGTGGTAACCACCATTCTTGCTTTTTCCTAAGTTTTGGACTCATTTTTCAGGTTTCATGTACAAAAGGAAGCTGAGGTCGAGCTTATTTTACTTAGTATAATATTCTCTAGGTTCATCCAGGTTGTGGCAAATGATGATGTTAGATTATTGATCAGCTAGGTTGCAGGGCTATAGGGAGGCAAATGACATGGCTGGGCCTCAAGGAGCTTATGGTTTAATAGTATGGTCCATTTTTATAGAAGAAGACAGGAAATGGAGAGAGACCAGGTCCATCTTAGACCAAAGTTCTTTCCCCATTACCATGCTTGTCTCATTTCCTCTTGTGGAAAACCTACTCAAACAAAAGGCTGAGCCTCCTTTAACTTTAGGTCATCCTCTCTGATCTGCTAGAGTAATTTTGTCATCATTCTTTCTGGCATCAATACTCTACTTCATAATATAATGATTTATACACATGTATTTTCAATTCAACTTGCCAATATAGTTCAAATTGGTATCCATATAATTTTTAAACTCCATTACTATCATCACCCTTACCCAAATCATCATCATTTAACATTCATACTCCTATATCCTGTAATGATTTAACAGCTAACTAGCCTCTGCCTCCATTCATATGATCACCAGTCTACTGAAGCCAGAATGATCTTCTCAAAGCACAAGTCATATCGTAATACCTTCCTATGTAGAAACCTTGTTATGGTTCCCTGATGCACTTAGAATAATACTCAATTTCTTAACAGTCTATAGCATTAGCTAGCAAATTGAGATTTTCTGATCAAATCTAGCCTGCTACGTATTTTTGTAAAACCTGTAAGTTAAGAATGACTTTACACTGAAAACACAATCATACCGTTTCAAAACATGTAAAAATTACATGACATTTAATTTTCAATGTCCATAAATAAAATTTTATTAAAATGCAACCCAGATCATTTGTTTACATGCAGTCTCAATGGAGGAGTTGCAATAGAGACTATATGGTCTGCAAAGGCTGAAATATTTGCTATCTGACCTTTAAGAGAAAAGTTTGCCAACCCTTTAAGGCATCATGATCTGGCTCCTACCTGCTTCTCCATACCCCTTTCCTTCCATTCAAACCCATTTTGCTTAATCTGAATTTTCTTTTTTTAAAAAATTAATTTTATTGGTACATTTTAGGTATACAATATAATGACATTCATCATTGGAAATTTGCACCTTTACATAATCTCT
>NW_004624795.1:11501181-11531718 GCF_000247695.1 Heterocephalus glaber | reverse complement strand
TGGATTGTTCCCTTTACAAGGATGTAGTGTCCTTCTTTGTCTCTCTTAATCAGTGTTGGTTTGAAATCCACTTGATCTAAAAAGAGGATAGCTACCCCCACTTCTTTTCAGGTTCTTGTTGCATGGAGCATTGTTTTCCACCCTATAAGTTTCAGTCTATGAGTTTGTTTTTGAATTGTGTGTTTCTTGTATGCAGCATATTGTTGGATCTTGCTTCTTCACCCATTCTGCCATTCTATTTCTTTTGAGTGGTGAATTGAAACCATTAAAATTGATGGTTATAACTGATACGTATTGACTTATCATTGTCATGACTTTTTCTTTTTGTTGGATTCTCCCCTTTGCGTTTAATCTCTTGTCATGCCAGAGGAATTCATTCTGCTGGTCTCCCTGGGGTTGTGATCCTCATTATCTTTTCCTAGGATATTATCTACAATTTTTTGGAGTGCTGGTTTGGTATTCATGAAGTTCCTAAGGTGCTCTTTGTCATGGAAGTATCTTATTTCTCTGTCAATTTTGAAAGATTGTTTTGGAGGGTACATCAATCTGGGTTGGAGGCTGTTTCCCTTTATGGCTTGAAATACTTCACTCCAAACTCTTCTTGCCTTGAGTGTTTGTGTTGAGAAGTCTGCTGTGATTCTGATAGGCTTTTCTTTGTATGTGATTTGTTTCTTTTCTCTGACTGCTTGTAGAATTTTTTTCTTCTGTTGGGTTTCTGGAATCTTAATAATTATATTCCTATGTGTAGAATTTTTTTGATCAAGCCTAGTTGGAGACCTGTATACCTCAGTTATCTGTATGTCAAGTTCTTTTCCACTGCTTGGGAAGTTTTCTGCCATTACTTCTGTGAAGAGTTTTTTTTATTGCATCTACATTCTCTCCTGTTTCTTCATTGACTCCCATCAGTCTTAGGTTTTTCTTCTTTGCATCGTCTAGCAGCTGCTGGATTGATTTCTCATGTTCCCTTACTATTTTAAAGAAATGCTTCTTTTCCTGGTCACTAATTGCAATCTTATTTTCTATGTCTGAAATTCTGTGCTCATGTTGGCTCATTCTGCCTTGCAGATTTCCAGTGGAGTTTTTAATCTCCTGGAAATCTGTTTGCATCTGTTTTATGGATTCAATTTGTTTCCTATGTTGGGATTCCATCATGTTCCTCAGCTCCTCTATTTTTGTATCTGTGTCCACCCTAGATTTATTATTGATGTCTTGCACTATGGGCACAATCTGCTGTTATCTGAGAAATTATTTCTGATTTCATGTTTTACAGATCCTCTTTTGTTGCCAGTTCAGGGAGTCCAGGTGGTTGATTATCAGAGTGTTCCATCTGGTTGCCCTTTGGGGTTGCTTTAGATGATCTGGAAGTCTGAATTTGAGACTTTTTTACATGTCTTCTCATTCAACAGTGGGAGCCTAGGGTTGTGTCCTGCTGGTGCCGTGTGTCTCACCTCCTCCTCAGGGCTGGGGGTGGCTCTACTCCTGGGTGCTGGGAACAGTGGTACCTGAATTTTCTTGTTCTCAAATTTACCAAGTTATTCCTACCAAACTCATTCCTCCTCCAATCATAGCATATTATTTTATTTTTAGCATTTGTCACTATCTATAATTGTCATACTTATTACTTACTGACCTCAGATAATGTGTATTCCATGGGTTCTTCTGTTTTATGATTCCATTGTGTCCCTAGGGCCTAAAAGAGGTGGTAAACATTGTAGGAATGAAAACATTTATGAAAAATGAAATATTCATCTTTTCTGAAAGTTCTTCAGGGCATACTGTGTCTGCCTCTCTTTTGTATCTCAGAGTTTCAAAAATTGCTGTTGAATGAATAAAATGCCAGTCACTTTCTCATCATCTTGGGACAAAATGAAAAAAAAAAATCTGTTGCTAGCTGGGCTCCAAGACACAAAAATCTGCCCTCCACTGTTTGAGATCATATTTTAAGGAGAGGTCATCATAGTTCCAGAGAACAGTGGCTGTGGGAACATCAAGGGTCCCTCCGAGGGTTATTTCTAGTTGATGCCAGTAGACCCAGCTTTTCTGACAATGAAAAGGAATCATCAGTAAAGGGTGGGGTTGGAAGATTTTTCTAAGAAAATTGCTCCAATTATTTCTTAAAAAGTTATGTTACTTTGTAAAACACGTCACAAAAATTAAAGGTATGAAGAAAATCCTGAATAAAAACTTACAGTGGTTTACAGGAAACTAACAATTAGTGATCTTTGGAGGATGCTGGGAGGCTATCTATGGATATTTACTGGAAAATTGTTCTTTTTTTCCCCTGGATTTTAATTCTTTCATTGGTACATTTTAGGTATAAAATACATTTACATTTATCATTGGGTGCTTGTACCTGTACATGATGTATCTTGGTTCTTATTTTTTTCCCCATTCCCTGTGCGCCCTTCCCTATTTACATAGACTTCATTTCCATTTTTTTCTTTTCTCATAATTTTTCCTTTCCCTTCTTTCCTTTCCCCTTCTCCTCCCACCACCCCTACACTTTTGGACCTTTTCCTATTTCAAATGATCAATTATTCATTTTAAACCTTTTAACCCTTGTTTACATTATCAGTTTGTCACACTAGAGAAACTTTGGTATTTACATATGTGTGTCCTATTTATTTCACTTAAGAGTGTGGCCTCAATATGCATCCATTTAGCTATAAATGTCTCTACTTTCTTGTTCTTTATGGCTGAGTAGTACTCCATTTTATAAAAAAACCACATCTTCTTTATACAGTTTCCAGTTGATGGACATTTGGGCTGCTTCCAAGCTTTAGCCATTACAAACTGTGCTGCTATGAACATGGGTGCACATATATCGCTGTGGTATGATTCTTTTAATTCTTTGGGGAAGATCCCCAGCAGGGGAATAGCTGGGTCAAATGAGTAGCCCTAGTTTGGAAAATTGTTTTTTACTTGTAAACATTTCCATTAATCCTAACAATATTTTCCTCAGTTTACAAATGAGGAAACTGAGAGTCAGCTTTTAAATGATTAGCTTGAGTCCGCAGTGCTCATCAATGTAGATTTCAGTTTTGAACCCCTCTCTGTCTTGTCATCTTCCCAAGTCCATGTGGGGAAAAAGTGATAAATGGATTAACAGCCATGCTGAGATCTTCTTGGCTAGAGAAAGCTCCAACTGTGAACAGCTTACAGAAAGTATTTGCAGCACTGGACTTCTGCTCTGTGAACCTCAGGCAAGGACTACTTGTAGGTGCCTCTGTCCCTTTCCGCCAAGGGGCAGGGCTGTTTCCAACACTGTGATTTCCTTGTTATAGCCTTAAGAGGGAGAGCAGCGACCACTTAGCAGAACAAGAGATTGCACTGATGGCGGGGACTGTGAGTTTCATGAAGGTGTTCTATATTTTCATGACAGCTACATGTGGTGATGGTGGCCAAGATAAGTACTGGTTTAAAAAAATAAGTAGCAATGTATACAGTTACCAAAGACTCCTGGACATTGCTGGCCCATAACTTGAGCCTGGTTACATGTTAGGTAACCTTACAAATGCCAACTCTTCCTTCACTGTTGCCCTCCAGCAGCCTGCTCTGAGCACTCCCCCTACTCAAAGAGGCTCAGATCCCTTTTTCTACCTGTTTCTCTCCCCTCTGGCTAGAGACATGTAGGCTGAGGCAAATGATAATATGGGAAAAATCAACTCCTGAGCAGAAGCAGTCACCAAGGATCTAAAGGAATTTGTGGGAGAATATCTAAGTAAATACGAAAGAACCAGACCACCTCAGGAGCAGCCTGCCACTGCCTTCCTCCTTCTCTATCTCCCTAAGTGGAATGTGTTGTTTGGGGCTCTTTTCTTCTCTATTTGCTTTCACATTCTCCTGTAAATTACTCAACAAGGTTCCTTTTATGATCCTGAAAAAATCCAATCTTTAGATTTTCCCATCAAGGCCAGAGGATGCCTTCCACAGCTTCCAAGAGAGACAAAAAGCTTTGTTTTCTGTTTTCAGGCTCAACCTTGTTTCTATGTGGACATCAGACTGGCTGATGTTAAGACACAAATCCTATGATGTTCACGTGGGGTTTCTTTTCTTGAGAGTGTCAGAATGGCTTTAGGGGATCAAAGAAAATCTTTCGTATTATAAGCAATGTACATGTATTTTGGTTTTAGAGCTCTTTGAAGGGTTAAGCATCACCATGTACAATGTAGATCCTAACAGGAACTATTTGAAGGGCCTCATTACTTTCTCAGGGTAGTGCTGAGATTATTTTCATTACATATGTTGCCTTCGGTTTCATTTCTATTTATATGGGATATCTCCTAAATTCTCAACATTCACAGAACAAATTTGAATGAATAATGTGGACCTAAAATGTGTAATATTGAGTATTTTTGAACTTCTCCATTTAATTGGCAGATTAGCCTTTGCATGTCTCTGTCTTGGGCCATGACAGCAACTGGCATATAGTAGATGCCCAATAAAGTTGTCTTGAGTCAATGCAATAGTTCATTCAATAGAGAAGACTAAGATATACAGATGAAAGGGAAAGCCAAAGCTATTGTGCACACATTCAAAAGAGATCACCACTGTGGGGAGATGGAAGAGTGATATTCTTTGAAAAGTCTTTTGTCTACTATAAGATGACCAAGGTGGGACAAGAAAGTCACTGAGAATAATTAAATCTTGAGAGTAGGATACTTGACTTACAGATAGAGAGAAAGAACTATGCAACGTAGTTGGAAATGCATATAATAGGTTCTAAATAAATAAAGATAACTGAGTTTATTGAATTTTGCATCTATTGATCCAGTACCTAATCCCAAGCTAATTTCTGGAATATTTGGGGTAAGAAATCAAATACAACTTTAAATCTTGAACTGACTGGCTGATTTATCTGACACCCCACTAGGGACCAAACAGTGGAAAGTGCTGGGGATGTAAATATGAAAAAAGCTTGCTTCTTCTTGCCCTTTTAAGACAATTATTGTCCAATGGAAGAGACAGACAAGTCAATGCAAGATTAAAGTACAATCTGATGAGTGCTATGAAAGAAGGAGACTGGAGGGCAGGATTCTTAACAGTCTGAGGAAATGTTGGTTAGAGATCCCTTCTGGGCAGACTGGCTCCTAGCAGAGCCCTGAAGGATGTGTAGGTTTGTCAAAGGAAGAGACTGGTGAAGGTATTCTAGGCAGAGGTGGTTGTGTGTGAAAAGGCACAAAATCATGGAATGGTCAGGAAATTACAAGGTAATTATGAGAAACAGAAGAAGATATGAAGTGAGAAGAGAGTATGACTTTAATCAGAAATAAAATGGGGCATGGAGATAGGAACTCAGTGTCACGTTAAGATGGATCAACATTATTTGAAGGTATTTTGGAGGCACTGAAAAAGTGGGCCATAATATGAGCAGATTTTCATTTTAGGAAGATCCCTTTTGTTGCTTGTGGGAGAAAAATTGGTGAGAGGCAAGGCTATACACTCAGGAAAGGCCAGAAAGGTACTAGTACTGTGATCCAGGCAAAGCATGAAAAGAGGTCAGGCCAGCATTATCTCCACCTTCATGGGAGGACGAAATGGCCTGACTTCCTCTTACACCCTCAAATCAGCTTTTCCTATTTCTTGAGGCATTTGGGAACCAAATTTTTATGTAAATACAAGTATTTGGTACTGCAAACTCTCCCAGGCATGGGGTGAATCCTGAAGATCAACTGCTTTTAAAAACTTTTATACTAAGAGCTATTAGCAACACTGTATGCTTAAAAATTTCTAAATCAAATACCATGGTAGTATTGAAAAGCATGCTCCTTTCCCAGGTGTATGGAAGTAGTCTCAGCTTTACTCAAAGTTCAATTGCAAACAGTAATAAAAACATTGACATCTCATTGCTTATTTAATATTTGTGTAGCTGTCACCATCTTGATTTTACACATTCAAAACCTCAGATTTGGTTGGATTTGAGGTGAGCTGAAATCTCCTTTGACAGTAGGTTTTTTTGGGGTGTGCTTTTATCCTTAAATAACTTTCAAAACAACAGTCAGATAGTGGCAAGAGATCAAAGAAATGCCCAGTTACTATGGAGGCTGTTGAAACTATTATTTCCCCCTCAAGTTTTCCCTTTGTGGAGAAGAAACTAGATCAGCCTTATTAAAGATTGGAGCAAACACGGTGAGGCAAAAACAGGCCCAGGCCTACTCAGATGTTCATTCATAGCGTGACTCCCCTGCGAGGGTCCAAGAGGAAGAAATGGAGGAAGAAGTAACCAAGGGAGGTGAGGCTGGGGCTGGGAATTATCTCCCTGTCATCACGCAAGTAACATCTGACAGTTGTGTAGCATACTTGGTTTGCAAACCTTGTTTCACGTTTTTTCATTGATTAACACAACAATTCTGTGATGTACTATTCTCATGCTAGAGAGGAGGTCACAGGCTTCATCAGCCTGTCTGCACTGTCCATGTCCACGGGGAATGAATGGGAGGGCCGGGTTTTGAAATCCAGTGCCTGTTTACCACATGGTTTAACAAAACTTTAGATGTCCTAAAAGTTGAAGACAACGGTCGCCTACAAAAGGAATAACAGGGGTACACAAGTGTGTAAGTTTTGAATTGGAGAAAGTATGAGGAAATCACAGTTATGGATCAACTCAGTACTACAACAAAAGAGAAGGCCTTGTACTTCGTGACCCCAACGAGTTTATACCTTGGCATACCCACCCATTTTCCTGCAGGGCCCTGGAAAAGCCTGTGGCATCCGATTTGTAAGAGCTTTGAGACCAGTTTCTTTAAGTACAAAGCTCTGGGGTTAAATTCTCTTTATTACTCAAGGTCTGTACCTTCAACAATAATAATTATGGTGTCACTTGTCTGTATCTGTGGGTTTTGTGTCAGCTGATTCAACCACTTGAGGATCAAACATATTAAAAAATTGCATTTGTACAGACTTTTCCCCTTGTCTTTATTCGTTAAACAATACAGTGTAACAACTATTTATTTAGAATTTATATTTTATGCAGTTTTATAAGCAATCTAGAGGTGAATTAAAGTATACCAAAGATGTAGATGTTTAAAGTATACCAGAGGTTACATGCAAATCCTATGCTATTTTATGGAAGGTACTTGTGCATCTGCATATTTCAGTATCTGCAGGGGTTCTAGAACTAATCCCCCACTGATCCTGAGGGACTGCTCCACATTTTAACATTCTCCAGTTTAAAACAATTTCACGTATTCATGTTTCCACATATAAAGCCAGTGCTTTTTCAAGCATCTTAAAATTGAGGGCACAGTGCCAGGTGATAGAACTTATCTTTGCCCTAGATGGGCAAACTGTTGAGTAAAGATGCAGACCGGTATGGTAAAATGAGATGCTCCCTATGTTGAGTATGTGAGTAAAGTGGTATTGAAGTTCCAAGGACAACAAAATTGGGGTAGGGGAATGGAATAAGGGAAAGGAATGTTTGGTCTGGATTTTGAAGAGTGAGTTGGATTTTACCACACAGAGGGCATCACAGGCAGAGAGACTGAGAGTTTGGAAGGGCTGGGCATGATCAGGTAAAAGAGGATTGTTTTGCAGGAAAGCAAAGCAAACTGAGCTGTCTGAGGGATGGGCTGATGTGAGAAGTGTCATGCATAACATGCCAAGCACTGGCTTTCATTTCATGGGGAACCAGGGAATGTTTATAAGCAGGTTTATGACATGATCAATTTGTGTTTTAGTTTGATAATTGGTGTTGGTAGAAGGAGGATCACAGGATGTGTGTAACATCATAAGCTCCTCCTTCCTCACTCCCATATTTCAAATCAGGAAGCTGATTGTCAGGTTCCCTCAGGAACTTCCCCAACAGCTGTAGGAATGGTTACCATGACTCAGAAGCGCCATTTCTGACTTCAACTCCTGCTGACTCACATACCTATGTGACATGAGGCCCATGCTTCTGTCTTCTGTAGAGCCTACGGTGAATAATAACTGGGGTGCTCTGCTGACCCATTCACCTCTGACCCTATGCACAGGTAACTCTGAGTTCCAATGGAGGTCTAGTATACCTGAGAAGAGTGACCTTTTTACACACTTAAAAAAATCAACAATTTCAACCTGTTCACCAAGGTGAAGCTTCTTCCAGTAACTGCTGGGTGGTGTTGACAAGAAGTTGAGCATGTGGATACAGCTGCAAGGCTGGCAGTCCCCACAGGCTCTGTTGCATGGACCAACTGTTGCTCCTGCTCTCCTGGGGCAGAGACAGGGCTCTAGGGACCCAGATGACTAATTCCAGACCCAGCACATAGTCTCCACTTGAGGACACTGACAGAGGACTCTGCTCAAATTCTACCTTTGCAACACCCGCCATTGAGCTCCAGCAGTAAATGAAAGTAAGAGATGAGTCCAGGCAGAGACTAAAAAGGGTTATGTTGCTCTGGTCATTTCTTTTAGGGAGCAGACTCCTCTATTTTAAAACAGAAATTTAAAAACTTACTGGTATTGGATCAGGGCTGAAATTGAGAATTTTGGGCATCTTAATGCTTACCACTTAAGAGTTTATTTCAATCATTTTGCATGGTAAGGTTTTACCTCAAGAGGTTCATCATCCTAGTCTGTTTATAAATGTTCTGGCCACTTTTTACTTCTTTAAACCTTAAATAAAAAGTACTGAGAATCTGTAGTTGCAGGGTTTTGATTTTCAACTAGCATTTTACAAACGTTTGATACTGATTATTTAGTTACCTGAAACTTCTCGTAGCATATAAAGAGAAGAAATGGTTGAAAATGTGAACATGTGAGGGGGGAGCAGATTTGGCAAAATGCTGCCTGGGATTTGAAAATGAAGAAGTGAAAGTTTATTTTAGTATTTACTGTATCAAAAAACCTACTGTAAAAGTACGGGGTCCAATAAGCCCACTGAAAAACCAATTTGCAAGTAAAAGGCCAAAGAGACATAATAAAACATTTACTTGTTACAGGTATAAGTACAATGTGTTAGCAAAGTGCACTATGGCCATGTTGCAAGGAAATTTACATTTAAAATGTATAATTTGTCCATTAATTATCTGAGTAGTATTAGGAGACAACTGTTAAAGTTATATATGAATTTGCACAAAATAATTCATTTTCAGAAGATATTGGGAATATGTAATTTTTCCAAGTGTACTCATTTCATTCATCAAGAGGACTATAAAAAAATGCAAGTTTGAAAGTAGCAAATTTGACGTCTTTCTTAAAAATCACAGTAAATGGCATCACATATGAAAAATACAAACACTACCAAAGGTTATATTCCCTTAGCAAGCTAAGGGAAGCAACTACATATCAGTTCTTGACTTTCTTCTCATATATTTTCCTTGTGTATAAAAATAGAGAATATTTTCTGATGAACTAGGGTAATGTTATGTTTCCTCGCAATTAAAATGAGATAATACTGGTTGAGTTATTAAATAGACATAATGATATGAAAATTCCTTAATAAACTTTGGAAGAGTTTGCTGATGTTAACAACATACGTCCTTAATCTGCGGTCCACAGATACGTGTAGAGTCTAAAGCTTCGGTTCAGAATGTTTGTGAAAGGCCTGAAATTTCAAAACATTATACACAGCATGTGCATTAATGCATTTTGTTTGCTGTGTTGAGTTTTCCTTGGCAGGCCGAGCCATTGTTGCCACGAGCTCCTCAGGAGGAGAGTGATACCAAAGTGGTTTACAACCATGGAAGAAGGTTGAATGTCATTTTCTTGGGACTGGGCCATATTCACTGAATGGGCATCAAATGAATGCTGG
Organism: Heterocephalus glaber; assembly: GCF_000247695.1. Next base: position 11,521,991 of record NW_004624795.1, on the reverse strand, counting down.
CCTGAAGGTTGTAAAGCATTTAATAGTTGCCACAGGGGCTTTCTAACTCTCTTTTCCTGGGTCTTTTTTTTTTTTACTCCCTCTCTTACTCTCTGCTCTCGTACCCAGGACCCATACGTACTTCACCCAGAACCTACATAAACTTCACTCAGCACTTATCTATACCTCACTCAGGCCTCCCATTCCTCTAACCAAACCTAGAATCTGGCACCAGAATTATCTTCCTGACTTCTATCATAACTGAACCCAGCTATCACAGGAGAAAGTTAAGCTTCTAATTCAATATTAAAGGTACATCAAATGATAAATCACATCAAAGTATGAGTAGAGGTATCAGTAGGAAGACATGCCTTGAGGCTATTTATTTTCACTTATGTAATTTAATTAATTCATTTCCCCCCAAATTATTTTCATTTTAAAAGAGTGTCAGAAGAAGCAACATAGTATTACTTTCGACTACGGAGTTTCCGAACTCATTCTTTTTGCTAAACACATAGTGAATTATGGGTTTCTATATACTGAACTCCTATCAGTGTGTTCAGGGTTATGCACTCCAGGTATAATTTCACCTCTTTTATATTCAGGAAAGTATGTCAGAATGCAAGTGGGTGAGAGTAGTACAGGTAACTTCAAGTTCCTCATACATTTAAAAACGAAGGACATATTTTTGTCATATTTACCACTCTAACTTCAGAATCATAACCTTTATTTAGATTGTTTGCTACATACCTCATAGTTGATAATCACAAGACTGATGTGGGCCACAGAGAAACTGAGACTGCACGGAGGTGTTTTGAATGAGATCTGGAGGTACTTTAAGATAGCGGGTTTTTCTAGTGCTCCTCAAATTATATTTATTCTTTGCCTCATTCGTTTTTCATCCATCCATTCATCCATGCAGCCATTTATTTATTCAATGTGCATGTTGGGGGGGAAGACATACCATGCAGAGGGAACAGCATATGCAGTGGCACAGATGCACAAGGTTTTGTGATGAGCTCACTAAGGTAAGGCAATCTGCTCTGAGGCCTTAGCCACAGAACACAGGATGAGCAGTGATAGCAGATGAAGCTGGAAGGACATATTGGAGCTAGGCTGTTAAAAGATTGTCTACCTGCTGAGAGCAGAGTCGACCCATATAGTCATTGCTACATAAAGGTGGTTGTGCTTAAAACTGGGTTTATCCACACAAAAACCGAAATCAGATTCTTGAATTTATGTTTCTTCCCCAGGATCATGGAGAGGGAGGACCAGTGGGGTACTTTTGTCCCCTTATTTGGGGTTGGCCAAGTGCTCAGAGTTTCTGACCTGATGGGTTGATTCTCAGCATCCACCCAATTAGGAATGCAGGGGATCTGAGGGTGAAGGTGCGAACTCTAAAGCCAGCAGAAGTAGTAAAGGCTTAAAATGCCCTTCACAGTGGTGTGTTATTCGAATCCCCTGGAGATCAGAGTCGAACAAAACTTCTCTTGTTGAGAATTCTCAACTTGTGCAAACACAAGAAATCTCACCCCAGTTCTACAAATGACTCAGATTCTGGGCAAGGTACATTAACTCCTAAAGTTCCTAGCCTCGGCATCAGATATCTCTGAGATTTCTGTTGATTTTCTCTTAGTAAATAGTATGCTATAGGGGAAATAATAGTGAATTAAGAGTCAAGCATCTTGGGGTTATGTCCTAGCTCTGCAAGATACTTTTGTGACCTTGAGAAAGTTCCTTCACCTTTCTGGGTCTCAGTGTCCTCAGTTTTAAAGGAATAGATTGGGGCAGATGATACCTGCTTTTCTCTTGTTGAGTTCCATGATCCAGGGTTTTCTTTTGTTATTTATCATAACTATTTTATACACCTCTTAGTGTTTTATTATTTTATTCTTGCTTTTAAAGATATCATCATACTTCAGATCAAACTCTTTTCTAAAATTGATTTATACTTTTTCATTTTTATTTTTACTCCTTTTATCACTATATATTATTACTTTTTTTTTAATTTTAAAATTAAAAATAATTTTTTTTGGTACTGGGGATTGAACTCAGGTCCTTTTGCTTCCAGGGCAAGCGGCGGAACCACTGAGCTAAATTCCCGGCCCTTGTACTGTTTTTAAATGAAGGGTTGTTTCTTAAGATTATTTAAAAATGCCACTTCTTTTGTTAACCATTACTGGGTTTGGACTTTCTAGAATTAATTCAGGAAAATTGAGCAGAAGATCCATTAGACCAAATCTTTATCCTCTAATCTTGAAGAACATCAATCCAATTCAAACACATTATTCAGCTGTGTTAATTCCTTACCAAGTAACAAAGAATTTATTACCACAGTGTCAAATACATTTGACTTTTGAAAGAACAAAATTATTAAAAAATAGAGAGAAAATAAGCACAATTCTAGCAATCATTTATAATTATAGTCAAATATTATTTCCCTGGAAATCTTGGAAAAGTTCTGGCAGATAATTTCTATTGAGTAATTAGAACTATCTGATTAAAAACCACTCAAACAGAAGTTGCAAGAAGTTAAATACCCCTACTAACAGAGCAAACATAGTACATTATGATTCAAGGAAATAGTCTTGTAGGAAAGCTGAAGCCTCCCAGAAGTGCTCCTCCTCCTACATGATGGACAAGATTATTTTAAGACTTGACTCCTTCAAGAACGAAAAGAACTTGGAGTTTGGAGAATTCTAGTCAGCTCTCAATTATAAAAGAAAATGGAAAGTCTGTCATTTGGGGTTTCAGCTCTCAACACTGACCCAGCTTCTCTCCTGCTTAATGGTTATTGTACTCTCAGTTAATTTTTAAAAATTATGTAGTATTTAAGTAACTGTGGATCCATTTTCATGATTCTAAAGATAGAGGGCACATTTCTTTTTTTTTTTTTTTGGAACATTTCTTATTGTAGCAAATACTTATTCTAGAAGGATTAAGTAAATTGTTCAAGGTCACACAGCTACCAACCATTAGGAAGGAATTGTGATTGCTTGTGTCAAGGGAAAAAATACATTTATTAAATTGTACTTCATTTATTAAATTCATGTTTTAGAAAAAAGTATAATAAGATTAATAAGATCATGATCTTGCTATCAGTAACGTGGCTTAATGTAGAGCAAGAGTCATGAAGGATGAAAGTCATTTAAAGAGATGCTGATGAACTTCTATGAGGCTTTTCTCTTCATTGAGTAGTCAAAAATCAGGATTTAAGAAGACACTTCTAAATAAATGGCACTATAAAGAACTGTTCTTCACCTCCCAGTCTGGAAAGGCACCTTTGTGTTATTCTTAGGTTCAGAGGTTCCTAGTTGCACTACCCTCTTTTCTTCAGCTTTCAGTCTTCTTTTGCTTATTTTATATATAATTTCCAATGTATTTAGTTGTATTTAGCAGGAAGATCAGGGAAAATATGTCTACCTCATCTTCCTCTAAGTGCACATTGTCCTTGAATGGGATTTTAAGATTATTATAATCCAGCTGCTTCCTTGGAATCTCATAGGATGGAGAAATAAATTATAAGATTTAGACTTAAAATTTTAAAAGCATTTGCCATTTTGTGTTTTTAAGTAACATGATCTCACGACTTCCTCCCAACTTGCAGCTATTAGTCATTTTAATTCCTGTAGACAAACCCTGTCTAGAGGGGGAGGAGGATCTTTTGGTTTTTGCATCATTTTCACTGTCTCTCTAGAATCTGCTCCGTTGATCTTTTAAGATCAAGTTACTTTTGCAACGACGTAGAATGCCAACATCGTAGATGTCATAGTTCTGTATTTCATACCTATCGTCAATAATTTTGACATAGGTAACTGAACTAAAAGATTTTGTTACTTTAATGATTTAACCTTATCATTCCTGGCCCTCTCTACTCTTTTTCACGATATCTGTCATATGAATGTAGTTTCTGGGAATAAAGAACCTGATTGCTCTTTCTCCAATATCCCTGGTGGGTTTACACAAAAGATGCCTCCATTTTTGTGGGTGTCATTATCCTAATCTACTGCTAGCATAATTCATAACTGCCAGCTGTCGCTTCGTAACAAAAGCCCACTTTTCAAGAGTTTATCACAGAAAAGAAATGGAGGCACTATGGCTAACAAGCACACACAGGGAGATAAACCTCCTCTAAACATCTTTGATAATTTTCACTGAGAGACTCAGAGTATTACGATGGACCAACTGATTAGCTAATATAAAGGAATTTAAATATTTAGCTATTTGTGTCTAATAAAATGCTCTCCTACAAAGTTTGTATTGAAAAAAGTTGCAGTAGTTGCAACCTATAAGGAAAACATCCAGAAATTTAGTTGACACCTAGTTCTAACATCATTCCAGTCTAATTTATTTCTGATACAGTAGTATAGAGCTGAAAGGCACTACAGTTAAGATAGCTAGAAATTCTTTCTTTATAACCGTGCTCTAAGTTGATTTCCATTTTATTTTTTAGTACTCATACTTTAGCAGTTGTGAGCTGGGAGTGGTTGGAGGGACTTAATTCAAGCCCATGTTTAAGGAACCATAATCAAATACAAAGAATCTATTGATCACTAGTAAATCTAACTCACTATAGAACAATAAAAGCCAAGATGTGTTCAACACTGATTGAGGTCTAATATGATCTTATCAGCATGAGCACTGGAGGAATATGTTTTGGCTTTCTCACTTATTGGTAGTTAGGATTGGGAAACTTATTAATTTCCCTGAGCCTTGATTTTCTTATCTGAAAAGTGAGAATACGACTAAATCCTAACTCATATGCTTGTTGAGTTGATTAAATGAAATGATACCTATAACACATTTAGTTTTGGCATATAGTAAGAACTCAACAAATACTTCCTGCTATTGCTTCTATATTTCTCTGATAAACCAATTTAAGGTGTAATACTTTGTTCAAAATGTCCTGTTTGGTAGACATTTTTTTAAAAATCAGAAACCAATTTTTTTTTACTCTTAGATAATAAACCTTTGCTGGGTTCCATGCTTATGTCCAAGTTTTAAGGCAGATGTTATTATTCACCTTTATCCCATGAAATGTTTATGTTTGGAACCTCTGAACTAGAGAATCATCCACATTTTCTCTCTCCTTTTCCCTTGCCATATTTATGTGGTTCAATGCCAGAAACTTCTTGGGGCTAATTCAAATTAGCATTCATTACAGATCAATCTAGAAAAGTTGGTTATTTATTGTCAAGTGGATACATAAACCTTGGCAGTTTCAGAAACCAGAGCTAAAGTGATCTTATAAAGTTCCAGTTAAATCAGTATGGTGTTGTGCTAGTCTCATGATGACTTTCATGAAATTACCTCTGAAATGCTAAGTATTTTCCCACTCAGAACCTCGTTCTAACTCTATAACTTATACCAAAGATCACACTGTACCTGCTCTTAGCTCTGTAAGTCTTACAAAAGCCCTTGGCCAAGAGCAATAAAATTTGACCTGACCTAATCCTGGAGTCGCAATGGATAATGTGTGTATTTTTCATTCAATATTTTAATGTGGAAATTAACTGCATGTGTCATATATTCCCCATCTTAAAGAGAGAGCTTTTATGGTTCTAATATTACACAAAAATTAAATATGTAAACAGTCTTGTCATTTAAGACTCTTCACTTTTCTGATAGCTTAAATAAGCACTACAAAAGACTCTTTTGGAGAAATTTATTAGTTCATTTAGTATGGGAGCCTGCTGCATGAAATTCACCTCTATGCTTAGGTCACAGAAATGATATCCACAGATATTTTTATTTCTTTCTCCCTGAAAAATGTGAAATAATTTGCCTGCTTTTGCTCACTCTATTGTTCTCTTTTTGTCAAAACAGAGAAAAAAAAACCACTGTAGAAATTTACAGAAAATATTGTTCTCTATCTGTCTTCTTTCAGGCACACATTTAAACATTTTCTACTCCTGAGGACACGGTGAAAACCATGTCTCTGGCTGTGACATTTCAACTGTCCTTCACTGGTCCTTAAAGACTTTTCCTTTATGGTAGTCTTCTTTCTGATATGGCTTTTTCCTCTATTGCCTCATTTTATTTTCTCTGGAGCCTGTGAACTTTATTTTATTTTGATAATCTTATTAAATTGAATGTTTTGAATAGATTCACGTGGTTCAAAAAACCAAACATTACGAATAGTTATATAATTTCCCTTAATTTCTTGTCTTTCATTTTCCCAGTTCTCAGATTTTCCCTACCATTGTAAATTTTTTTTTGTTTTATTTGAGACTATGTGGTCCAGGCTGGTCTCCAACTCACAGTGATACTCTTGCCTCAGCCTCCTGAGTGCTGAGACTACAGGTGTGAGCTACCACACCTGGCCTACCACCATAGATATTTGCTATTCTTAGATCTTACATATTTTTTTCAGAGTAATCCTGTTCAAACAAACAGGAATTTAGATCCCTCCCCTCATTTTATACAAAAGATATCATATTATCTATCTATCTATCTATCTATCTATCTATCTATCTATCTATCTAACTACCTATGTATTTATCTGTCTCCCAAACCTGTTAAATTTAATACATCTTGGAGATCTGTATTAGCCTTGCATTCCTGTGACAACTTACCTGAGATAGACAACTTTTTTTTTGGTACCAGGAATCAAACTCAGGACTGTGTGCTTGCCAGGCAGGTGTGGCACCACTGAGCTACATCCACAACTTTTAAGGAGGAATGGTTTATTTTCAGTCTATGGCCACTTAGCCCTGTTGCCTTGGTCTGTGGTGATCAAACTGAGAGCACGTGATACAGAAGGCTTCTCAACTCATCATAGCCCAGAAGTAAAAGAGAGAGAAGGGGTTGGGGTGGGTGTCAATATGTCCTTTAAGGGCATACCCCCCAATGACCTAACTTTCTTCTACTAGAATCTAGTCTAGACTGTGCCTCCTAAACTGTGCCACAGGCTGGTGAACAAACATTTAGCATATAGGCCTTTGGAGGCCATTTAAAAATGTTATAATTTGGATATGGGGTGTCCCTATTATGATTTAGATCTGCAGGCCTCATGTGTCTGGAAGGTGATCGGACTATGAGGGTACTATATGCATCAGCAGATTAGTCCACTGGTGCATGCACAGCTGACTTGTTAGGAAGTTAGACTGGTTAGAGCTTTAGAGGTGGGTCACTGGGAGTGTGACCTGGAAGGCTATAGCTACCTCCCAGGCTCCTCCCTTCTCTCTCTCCTTCCTGGCCATTATTATGTGAGCACTTCTCTCCACCTGGGTTTTCCACCATGCCCTTTCTGTTAAGGTGGAAGATCTTGGACTGAAATTTCTGAAACTGTGAGCTAAAATAAACTTCTCCTTAAATTGTGGGTGTCGGATATTTTGTCCCAGCGATGAGAAAAGTGACTAAGACAGTCCCCCAAAGGATTGAAGGTTAAAGGAGTGGTCACCAACCTATTGGATACTAGGAGGCGGTAGAAACTTCAGGAGGTAGGTCCTGGTGGAAAGAAGCATCTTGGAGGCATGACCTTGAAGGGGATATGGGAAATTGGCACTTCCTCTCTCACTCTCTTTGCTTTCTGGTCATCATGAGGTGAGCAGCTTTCTTCTACCAGATGTTCCCCACCACAATAGCCTCTCACCCACAGGCCCCAAAACATCCAGTGGGTTATGGACTGAAACCTCTGAAACTGTAAGCCAAAATAATTTTTTCCTCCTCTTAAATTATTATCTCAGGATTTTGTCACACCTGTGAAAAGCTGACTAACAAGATACAAAGCATAACAAGATCTTCTATATTGATACATAACTAGATTCCACATTTTTATAAGTGGTTTGTGGATGTGTATGACACATGTAACTAGTTCTTGATGGAAAGATAGTCTGTATGTTACTCTTAAAAACAGTTGCGATGTAATTTACTTTTGTATTCTTACAAAAAATTCTTGTGGACATGTCATTTTACACATCACTAAGTGTATCTAGAGGGTAAATTTCCCTAATTAGAATTATTGAGTCAAAAGTTATGTGCATTTGGAATTTTGAAACATGTTGCTAAACTGCCCTCCTTACAGGTCACACAAATTTGTGTTTCCATCAGCATTATATGAAAGCGATTATTTCCTAGAACATAGTTTATGCAGTGTTTATTAGACTTTTGAAATTTTATATTTTGAAAAGGGAAAAGTGACAAGTGACATCCCAGGTTAGTTTTTACTTGCACTTCAAACAAACAAACAAACAAGGAACCTTAAACATCTTTTGCTTTATGAATTGAAATCCTACTGTGTTGCCCTGGTTGGCCTTGAACACCTACCTGGGTGGGTTCCAATGATCTTCCTCCCTCATTCCCCTCCAGTACTGGGACAAATGGACCTGTGATACTACTTGCTTGACTTCGAATATCTTTGTATAAACTTAGGAGTCATCCATGTTTTCCTCTCTGTGAACTGTCCTTTCTTCATTTTTTAATATAGATTTGAAGAGCTACTTACATATTTGAAAAACTAGCTTATGTATAGTTTAATTTTTTTAAACCTTGCTTATAGTTGTCTTTGCTGAAACATTATTTTAAAAGTTGAATTTATCTTAGATTTTGAGCCATGGTTAAAAAGCCTCTCTTAATCTATTTAGACAGGATTGCTTCCATGTTTTCTTCTACAAGTTATATTATTTTTAGTTTTGCATTGAAATCTCTAGTTCCTTTATATACTGTCTTAGAGTATAGTGTGAGACATGAATTTAATTTCACTTTATTTTTACCTGCCAATATATGAACTACTTTTATCTTACAGTAAAATCCTGTATTTGGGAATACCTATAGATTTCCCTTCTAATCTATTGGTTTATTTATTGTATACCAGCTTTGCATTTTAAAATTATTTTGGCTTTATAATGTACTAGTATCATGAACTTTATGCTTAATAATGATAACATCATTTTAGATTTACATAGCACATTACAATTTACAAAGCGGCTTCATTTACCTTATTTCATTTGTTATCTTACCACATGGAGCATCCGAAACAGGGGTGACTGTCCTTATTTTATACAAGAAGAAACTGAGGCTCAGAGGAGTTGAAATGCTTATTAAGGCTACAAAGCTAGTAGGAAACTGAGTGACAACTTGCTTCTGAGTTCTGTATCTTTGCTGGTTTGTGGTTGCACCTTGCAGAGTAACTCAGATTTTTTTTTTATGAATGTCTGTCTTCATTGGAGAGCTTGTTTATTCCAATGATTAACTCTGCTACTGAGTTCTAAATCTGTGTAGGGTTATTAGCTTTGTTTAACTTTTGGATTGAGAAAGGAACTAAATCATGAAATCACAGAATGTGAGTAGGAGGCCTGAGAGATCACAGATTAAATTAACATAGTTGTTTTACAAATAAGGAAACCAAAGCTCAGAGTAGTCGGTATCCCCATGCCCAAGGTCACAATATATGCATCAAGGCTGAGTCCAAACTCAGAGAGAGTTCTTTTTATGTGATTTAATAAGAAGAGGAAAATATTGGGTATAGTGTACAGAGACAAATCATGTTCATGTTCACAAGCACCTCCCTGGTCAGAAATAAAAGATGGAAATTAATTAACTTACTCATTCAACAAATAATCATATGCTATATGATAGGCACTGTGCTACTCGTTGGATTTATCATAGTGAATTAAATAGGCATAGTTCCTGTTCTCATAGAGAATACACTCTAGGGAGAAAAAAACAAAATCAAGTCATTAATGTATGGAAAAAGATAAAATTACAAAGTGTGGAAAGGACTGTGAAAGAACTTACATGATGGCTGGAGAGAATATAACAGGAAGATCTGACTTAGACCTGGAGTCTGGAGCGTGGCCTGCAGCCACATCCCCTGTGCCCCATGTGGTTCCTGATGCATCTCCTTGGAGACCTAAGTTTTCATGGGTCTGTTGGAAAAACCACTGGCCTGGTCTTATCCTTTCATCTTAGAGGAGAGAACTGAGGTTTAAAGAGGAGACATGACTTACTTGGGAGGTCAGCTAGCTAGTTAGAGCACTGGAGTGGCAGAAGTCTCCTCACTTCCACACCAGGGCTCCTCATGCAGAGCTCTGTGCACCACCAAAGTGGCAGTGGTACAATCCTTTGTGGGTCATGGGCTCCTCAAGGGATTGTGTCATTTTGACTTAGTTTATACCATGCCATACTCAGCACTCTGGACAGAACAAACAAATCAAGATTTTGACACACACTGGCCAGTAGTGCTAGGCATTTAAAAAAAAAAGAGCTTATCTCATTTTCCTTGAGTGATTCATCAATTATTGTACTGAAGAGTGAGATGAACCTCCATAAAACCAAGTGCACATTTTAAGAAATTAAAGCACTTTGTAGAACAGCTCAAACCCTTCTTTTATCAAAAGCCAGCCATTCTTTGGCATTGAAAAGTTTTATCTAAGTTCACTTGATGATTGTTCCTGTCCAGTGGTGTAGTCCTTAACATGCAATTTATAGAGGTGGAAAAGGTTGACTGGAATAGAAGAGATATAACTCTGTTGACTTAGATTTGGCCCTTAGGCCTTATGTTTCCTGCGCTCAGTGTGGTATGTGAATGTGTTTCCATTTAACATGGGGCAGTAGGATTAGGCAGGAGTGATGAATCTTCACCTATTTAGCTGCTATTTCTCAGTAAAATTTGAGCTCTTTGACTCATTATATTGAGCATAGAGTCTGGAGTCTGGATTTTACAATTTAAATTTACAGTGTACAATGTAAATTTAAATTTACAATTTTATAAAAATATTTAAAAATATTTTCTTTTCTTTGAGCTTAGAGTGGTCAAGCAGGAGAGTTTTAATGTCACTTCCCATGTCCACATATAACTTTCTGCAACTATGTGACTCAGAACTACAGAAAGATCAAGATGGGGGAAAACTATCAGAATCTTCCTTTAAAAAAATACTCTTTTAAAATGCAAGGAAAACTCTAAATGCAGAGATGGTCATGGCAGCGGGATTTATAATAGTGGAAAAATGAGAAGCAGATTGGACATCCAACAACTGAGAAAGAACAAAATGCATACTGGTACATTTCATGTAATATTGCTGTACATAACAAAGCATTAAAACAGTGCTTCAAGGCAAAAGTCTTAACCTGGGAATATGTTGATGTGTTGTGGAAAAGCTGGTGAAATAGCATAATTGTTGAGTAGAGGCTTTGGAACCAATGACTGGGGTTCAATTTGACCAGGATTTTCTGGCTGTAGGACCTTCAATAAGTTCATTCTCTGCTTTAGACTCCTCATTTATGAGATATAACGCTATGGGTGATTCTTTTGTCTCTTTAAAATGTTCTGCTCTTTGCAATGTGTACAATTATTATATAAGTGTTTTCATTTGTTCTCTGGGATTATTTGTCTTTTCACATCAGAACTCCTTTTTGGTCCTCTCTGTCCCTCTTTGTGTTTCCAAGACTGTCCTCTGTGCATCTCATAAGCCCCCTTACCTCCAGTATCCAGTTGGATCAGCCAGTGCCTCAGTCTGGCTGTGTTTGTGTCTTTTCACAATGTAGCTCCTGGCTGGTGTACCCCAACCCCAACTTTCACCCCCCTACACAAGAATGGACATGATGATAGCTTCCCAGTGTAGCTGGTTCTGCACACTGCTTGCCTCTCTGAGAATACTTCCTTCCTTAAAATTTTTTCACACTGCAAGCTGTGTGGCTTCTATTTTCTGCTAGGACTTCAGCTAATTTAAGAAGCATACATTAATTTTATAATTGGAAAACATTGTTTAAAATAACGCAAAGGACCGCCCCTCCCCACACCTCCCAAAAGGAAGATCTCTTCAGGAGTGGAAAGTCCCCTTAGCTTACAGACTTGAAGGTGATTATTTTTGCTTCATTTTTGAGCCCTCACATGAAATTAGGCTTCAGGCTAGAGCACCTATTTCTTAGAAAAACACACTTTCTGCTGGAGAGAAATTCTAGAAAGCATTCGCAGGCTATTGACACACTATAATGCTGCAAAGGGATCTGGCCAAAAAGGATTCAAAAGAAAAATGTCTGTGAGGAGAAGGTGGCCTAGAAAGTGGCTTGTCATGTCCAATGACAGCTGTGGGCCCAGTTGGACAGTCAGGGACAGAGCTGGGCTTGAATTGGCATCTGCCTTGAGTGGAGATCTGGTCGTGACCATTGACAATGCATCAGCTCCCGAGGGGATCTGGGCTTAGAATTGCCAGGCTCCCTGGGTAAGGGACAGAGTGTGTCAGCTGGGAATGGGGGGAGGATGGCGGGAGGAAATGGTGATGGGGCTGATCTGGGTTGCAGTGGGGGTTTTGCACAGCATTGTGCGCTGCTCCACTCTTAAATCCCACTGGCAAGCATACTTTTCCCCAGAAGGAAGTGTGAGGAGGAATCTCACAGTTGCTTGGCAATAAAGAGCTGCCTGGGGGGGTCTCCCTCTCCACCAAGAGGCTTCATGGCTCCAAGGTTTTGGAGGAGGTTAGGAGAGGGAGGAGGGATTTATAAGCTGCTTAATTCAGGTGGTGATGTGGTCACCTTTGCAGAGCCTTTTCAGAAACAGGTGTGTTGAAGACAGTGAGCTTGGGGAGCCTCCACAGTGCAGAAGGATGAGCTGAAGCTAAGGCCTGGGGGTCTGAGAAGAGAGCTGGGACTTCTTATAAAGGAAAGGGAGGTGAGGTGAGGCTCACTTAAGGACCTTGTGAGACAAAGCCAGTTAAGAACTGCTTCAACGCTTTGGGAGCAATTATAGGCTTTATTTTTTTTATATTATGAAGAGAATTCTTCTATTGGCAAGCTTTGCTTTCCCTACTAACCTCTAAGCCTCACAAACAAGGGGACTGTGTTTATTGTGGCCACTGTTGCATACCCTGTGCCTCACATAGCACCTGAATGGACAAACACTTATTTGTCAGCTGAAGCAGAAATGGATGCCTAAATGTTAAGAAGTTTCTGCACTGCTGGACTAGGAATTCCATAGATGCAGAAGCTGAACTGATCTTGCCCACTGCCTATCTGTGGTGACTAGAAAAGGGCCTGGTACATAGTAGGAGCTTCAAAAATGTGTACTAAATGATGGGTGACTGAATGAGTGCATAAATGAATGACTGAATGAGTAAATAACCATTTGATTATATGCTACCTGATGACAGAGACTCTGTGTGATGCATCTTTGTTGCGCCCACAGTACCCACCTGAATAGAATCCACGGGTTCCTTGAATAGTAATAAACACACAATAAACAGATACCTGCACTTATATTTGCCTTTTGTCTTAACACAGAGCTTTTGCTTCCCCATTTCTTTCAACTAGAGTTTAGTACAGTTCAGCAGCTGGCCAGGCTCTATGTATTGAGGCCATGAAAATTAATGACAGGATTTCTTTTGGCACTCAGGTTGCCCATATATCCAGGCATACAGATGGATGCAGTGCTGTCTAATGTGTTCCGTGAAAATGGGCACAGAAGTGGACAGAGGATGCCCTGACTGGTTCTGTCAGGGTGGGAGGTAAAAGCCAGTGAGGGCTTTCTTAAGAGGTGATGAGAAGTTTTGAAACATGGCCAGGGGTCTGTTAGGCAGAGAGGAAGGGAAGAGCGTGTCTCAAGACAGTTAACGCTGAACTTTCCACTGTACTGCTTCTTGCAGCAGGGTCAGGTAAGAAAAATCTGAGATGGATTCTTCAGAGAATGTTGTATCCAAATGGCCAAAGACTTAGTCCTATTATTGTCAGAGCTACTCAAACCAGGAGCTGAAGATTTAGGGAAAGTCACACTCTAGAAAGATTGCAAAAGAGGAAAACTTATCATGAGGACAGGAAGCTATGTCATGTGAAAGGACAGGATTTTTCAATAGCCTGAGCAAAATGACTTTCGGAAGGAGAGAGAAAGATGTGATAACAGTTTTCAAATATTTGAAGACCTGCTTCCAGGGCACTTTTTTCTTTTTATCTAGGACAGAATTCCAAAGGTTAGAGCTAGAATCTATGAAAAATTATGAGGAAGATTTTTGCATATGTGCTATAGTGGGCACATGTTAAATACTCAGCAAATATAACATTCTTTCTGAAATCTGGTTCATGTAACTTCACACACTAATCTTGAATCTACATTCTGGAGCAAAAGGATTGAGAATGCAAGACAGACTCTGAGTCTGCTTAGTGGGCAGACTGTAAATCATTTAACAGTTGTTTATTTATTTTTGTCAGTTATTAAATTTTTCCATACTGTTTTAAATATTTGGAGAAGACTAAGAATTCCTATAAGTGTGCTTTCGGTGCCTGCAATGCATTCATGTTTTCCATGACTCAGGCAACCTGATTTTAAAATGAAATGCATAAGCTATGAGGGTTAGAAACTCCTATTCCTGTGGAAATAACTGTCCCACCTAAATGGTGCATTTCCTATATGTAGACATGTCCGAGCACAGGCTGGCAGACTTTCTCTAAGGGACATGTGGAAGCAGAGCAGAGATGGGAGTTTGGATGCTATGATGACTTAGCTTTATAAACTAGACACTTCTCTGCTGTGGATAAGACTGATTCATGTATTTGTTTGTTAATTCATTTGGAAAAGCTTTATAACCCAGGATTGCATAGTAGAGCATAGGTCTGAGAGCAACATTGCCTGGGTCCAGTTCTCTGCTCTGCCATCTACTTATTATGTGACCTGGGCAAATTTCTTAACCTTCACCTTGCCTCAGTTTTCTCAACCGTAATTTAGAGGTCATAATATTACCTAAAGTTTTGTAGTGAGGATTAAATGGGTTCATACAGAGAAAGTCATTTAGAACATGGCCTACTAAATAGCAACCCTTTGGTGTGGATTATTATTTCTGTATGAAATGCAATATTTTCAAAGACATATTTTTGTCTGTTTATTTATATACCCAGTGCTTAGTATATAGCCTGTTACATAATTGGTATTATTAAAATTTTAATGAACAAATAAATTAATTAGTACCTTTTATAGACGTTCAGTCCTACGCCAAGTGCTAGGATTACAGAAATGAACAAAATGCCCCTCTTAACATGAAGCTTATAGACCAGTGGGAGGGACAGATATTAAAAACATGACCACATGTTCTCAGCTATTCTGCATATGGAATCAGTCTCTCTTGAAAAGATATTCTGCTTGAATCCCTAACCTTCAGTGACTCTGATTTGGTGGGTCTTGAAAGAAGCTCAATTACAAAGCTACAGTGTTGCAAAGAGCATGGTAGTGGCACAAAAACAGATACAAGGCTCATTGGAACAGAATAGAGGAGGCAGAAGAAACCACAAGTATATTCAAGTATTTGATTTTTGACAAAAGGGTCAAAAATGCACACTGGAAGAAAGATAGCCTCTTTAATAAATGATGCTAGAAAAACTGGCCATCCATACGCAAAAGAGTGACTCTAGACCCATGTCTCTCACCATGTACTACATTAAAAATAGATAAAATAATCAAATGTTAAAATAGAAACACTTAACCTGATGGAAGATAAATAGGTAAAGCTCTTGAAGTTATAAGCATAGGCAAGGACTTTCTGAACAAATCCTCAGTTGCACAGGAAATAGTACCAAGAATCAACAAATGTGCTTATATCAAATTTAAAAGCTGTACAGGAACAGAAATGACCAACAGAGAAAAAAAAACCTTATGGAATGGGAGAAAAAATTTCTAGCTATTTCTTAGAATAGCAATATCTAGAATGTATAAAGAACTCAAACAAATTAGACTGTCCATAAAAGATGCAATCAAGTAGGGCTGGGGATTTAGCTCAGTGGTTCCATGTCCTGTCTCTCAAGTGTAAGGTCCCGAGTTCGATCCCCTGGTACCAAAAAAAAAAAAAAAAAAAGGCCAAGTGAAGTTACACTTCATAGAAATACAAATAGCCCATAAATACGTGAAGAAATGCTCAACATCACTAGCTGTTAGAGAAATGAACATTAAAACAACACTGAGATTCCATTTATTGTTGGTGGAGTGTAAACCAGTACAACTGCTATGGAAATCAGTATAGATTCCTCCAAAAACTAAAACTAGAAATTCCAGTGGACTCAGCTATTCCTCTTGAAGATAGTTTCTAGAAAGGAATGAAGACACCATATTATAGTGATCCATGCATACTCATGTTTTTAACAGCACAATTCATAATAGCTAAATCTTGGAAGCAGCCTATATATCCATCAAGAGATGAATGGATAAGGAAAACATGGTACTTATACACAATGGAGTACTACTCTGCTATAAAGAAAGATAAACTTGAGTCATTTGTAGGAGAATGGATGCTTCATAAAACTATAATGTTAAATGAAATAAATCAGTTATAGAAGTTTAAATATCATACAGTTTATCTTCTTTGAGAAACCCAAATTATAAATAAAGAGCAAAATAAAAGATAGATAATAGGATGTATGAAGACAGATCTTTCTCAAATGGGAAGGATATCAAGAGATGGAGGAAGGGGGAAGGGAAGGGAGGGAAAAGGGATGAAAAAGGAATAAGATGTGTTATGTACACGCACCAACTCCACACAAGGAAAGTAAACATTATGTACTGCAAACATGGACTACTAAAAAATTTAAAAAGGAGCTTTGGCATGATTTGAATGTGTTACTTAGTTTGGGAAATACTGGTCTAAATATTCTTAAGGTTCCAGGAAACATTTTTCTAATGAAATGTTCACCCATGGCCAAATTAAATTTGGGTAATCTTTTATTAGATAGATCAGATAGGAAAGACTCTAAGAAGTCCTATAATAGAAGAAATGTGTTTATACTTAAAAATATGTCACATAAATAAACAGATGTTTGTTAAGTTGTTAAACATTAGTTTAAAGCAAGGGTGAAGAGAATGATATAATTGATCATTCTATGAATTATAAGTTTGTAATTCAGAGGGCCTGATTTATAACAGATACTTATAAAATGCTTCTCTGAAGAAATAACTTTTAATAGAGACCTGAATAATCAGTGGGCCAGTGAGTAGGAGGGGCAATGTTCCAGGCCCAGGGATTGTCATATGCAAAAGTCCCATAGAGGAAGAGCTAATGTAAGAACAAAAAGAAGTCCAGTGTTACTAGAATGTAGTAGGGAAGGAGAAAAAGGAAAAAGACAGTATTTCTGCCTTCAAAGAACATGTACCTTAGGGAAAGACATACATATTCCCAAAATTTCTTACTGTACTTATGATTTTCCAAATATATCAAAACAAGAAGAAATCAGTGTCAGGAATAAACCTTCACCTTCATATAAAATCCAAATTTCATGTTTGTTTCTAGATGACTTACATAATTTTTTGCAATAGCAGATATGTTTTCACAAACATGTTAGGTTAGGCTTACATTGGTATTAGGTCATATTTTCTGAGCATACAGTCTGGGTAAGAAGGAAAAGTGACTTAGATATTGGGTCAAGATGAAAAACTGACTCCCATATCTACTGAAATATATCCATTAGACAAACATGGAAGCCACACATACCCACTTCTCTACCCATCAACTCCTCCTGTCAATCATTAATATAGTTTTCATTTCAACAGTTTTGTTATTTCAAGAGTGTTACATAAATGGAATCTTAGAGTGCATAGACTTTTGGGATTGGCTTTTCCACTCAGTGTAATTCTCTAAAGATGCATCCAGGTTGTGTGTGTAGTTTTTTTTTCCTTAATGCTGAATTGTGTTTCTTGGTGAGGATGTATCATTATTTAAGTGCTTACCAACTGAGGGTCAAGTGGATTGGTTCTAGTTCTTGGCTATTATATATAAAGTCGTAAATATTTGTGTAGATGGTTTTGTAGGATCATAGCTTTCATTTTTCTGGGATAAATGCTCAGTCCTACAATCAGTAGGAGGTATGGAAGTGGCATATTTAGTTTTCTTTCTAAATTAAGAAATGGCCAAATTGTTTTCCAAAGTGTCTATCCCATTTTTACATTCCCACTAGCAACATATGAGTGATCAACCTTATCCAAATCCTTGCCTGCATTTAGTGTTGTCACCTTTGTTTCTTTAATTTTAAAAAATTTACTTATTTTTATTAGTACCTATTTGCATAGTACATAATGACCACACTCATGGGGGATTTGTACATGTACATAACAAATCTTAGTTCTTTTTTTGTCCCCTTCCATTCCCCTCCCTCCAACCCTTCTCCTCCCTTTTGCAAAAGCTCTATTTCCATTTTCCCGCTTCAATTCTTATTTTTCTTTAAATCTCTTTTGTCTTCCTTCCTTCCTCACTTCCTTATCTTTTGTTCTCTTTCCCGTTTGAAAATGCTCTTTCTACTTCTTAATATTTATCCTCTAGACCCCCTGGGCACGCCTACCAGCTGCTCCTGGAGCGGGGCCATGCGGGCAGAGTGCCTCAGGCTGACTGAGCCCAGCTCTGTCCGGCAGGCCACGCCCACTTGCCAGCAGGAGCCGGTGAGGACCCTCCTGGGCACACCCACCAGCCACCCACAGAGCTGTGAGGGCACCTGCAACAACAGAGCCCCCCGCCCCCCACCTCTGCCCTCTTGACTGTGCAGCTACCTGGTTCCACACTACAGAGGCACAGGGGGACATAAAGACCATTGTCCTGAGCTGCAGAAGTGAACAACAGAGGCCCTCTCTCAGGCTCCCTGATGAAAACTGAAGCCCACTGGAAAAGTGAAGAGAATCTCTGCAATAAAGGGACACCAGACCACTGTATTTGGTAAATTGGAGGGATCATCACCTTCCATTGGAACCTGAGCTATCTTCAGGGGAAAGGCAGCTGGAACCTGCAATAGAACCATGCACAGTTCAACCCTGCAGGAGGACAGGGAGCTCAACTTGGGACTTGGCAGCCAGAAATCTGCCTGAATCTCACGGATCTGTGACTGGCTTACTGAGATTCATTGACTTATATCTGCACACTGCTGCCCACGTTGTCTATTGTGACAGCAGAGACATACCCTGAAGGAGTCCTTTCACTTTTATCTTTCATTTTTTATTTTCAAAATTAGCATTATCTTTTTTTTTGCTCTTCTTTTAATTTTTTTCCTTCTTTTTCAATTCTTCTAAAATTTTTATTTTTCTCTTTTTTCTTTCTTTTCTCTTTTCTTTCTCTCTCCCTCACTCCCTTGCCGTCCCACATTGTTCTTCATCTCCCTTTGTGTTCCTGTTCTGGCCCTAAATCATATTTCTTCTTTATTTTTCTTTTCTTCTCTTTCCTTCTCTCGCCTGTGTCCTCTGGCCTCACTGCTAACCTTCCCCATCCCTCTACCTACCTGTCCTTCCCTTCCCAACTCCTTCTAACTCCCCATCCCAAAGGGTAAAGTTGCTATATTGAAGAGTTTATTCATTATAAACATATGTTGGGTTGGTCCTTGATTTTGATCGAATTCAAACAGTTAAAGGTTATAGATTAATAACTACCACAAATTGTCATTTTCTAAGAGGTACTTGATGCTATGGTGTTGCTGATTGTATCACTTGGGCTAAGGTGTTGTGATCTAATCAGTTCTTTTTCCTGGTATAATGAAAACGAGATAGTCCAAGAGCCATTAGAGACTCCAAACCTAAAGACCAGCTATATCTGGAAGACACCTCTGAGAAGCAATTATTCCATAAGGGTTCTAAGTACATCAACAAAGATACTTACAATAAGCAACTTTAAAGTGTCAACTCAGGAACTAAACCAAGGACAGTACCAAAAACAAAAATGAGAAGACGTTTCAGTGGGGCACAAACTCAGACTTCCACCCCACAAAAGGCAAATTCTGGGGGAAACGAGGTGGAAAAATCCTATAATCAACCACCTGGACACCCTCAACTGATAGCACAGGAAGTAACAAAACGAATGAGGCTCTAGAAAAATTCAAAACAGAAATAATCTCCCAGATAACTACAGAGATGGTGAGAAGAGTGAAAGACATGGTTAGAGGCTCTAGAACAGAAACAGATAAAAAAATAGATGAGCTCAGAAACATGCTGGAAGCCATGAATGCCCAGCATGAGAAAGAAATGCAAACCATGATCGCCCCACATAAGAAAGAAATGGAATCCATGAAACAGATTCAAACAGATATTCAGGAGATGAAAAACTCCTTTGAAAGCATGCAGAGCAGATTAAGGGAATCTGAAGATAGCACATCAGATATAGAAGACAGGATTGCGGTTAAGGACCATGAAACAGATTGCTTAAAAATAGTAAGAGACTACAAGAAATCAATCTAGCAGCTGCTAGATGATGCAAAGAAGAATTACATAAGACTGATAGGAGTCCACAAAAAAACAGGAGAAAGTACAACTGATATAAAAGAACTGTTCACAGAAGTAATAGTGGAAAACTTCCCAGACAGAGGTGGAGAATTGGGCATACAGATAAGGGAGGCATATAGGACCCCAACTAGCCTTGATCAAAAACAAAACAAAACTACACCTAGACATATAGTAGTCAAGATCCCAGAAACCCGACAGAAGAACAAAATCTTGCAGTCAGTCAGAGAAAAGAAACAAATAACCTACAAAGGAAAGCCCATCAGAATCACAGCAGACTTCTCAACACAAACACTCAAATCAAGGAGAGCCCGGAGTGAAGTATTTCAAGCCCTAAAAGAAAATAACTTCCAACCTAGACTGTTTTATCCTGCAAAATTATCTTTCGAAATTGATGGGGAAATTAGATACTTCCATGACAAAGAACACCTGAGAAATTTCATAAACACTAAACCAGCACTCCAAACAATTCTAAGCAATATCCTAGAAAAAGGTAATGAAGGTCACAACTCCATTAGGCCCAACAGAGGCAAGCTACCAGGCAAGGTAAGAAACTAAAGGGAAAGGGGGAAAAATAAGAAATAAAAGAGCCAACAACACTAAAACATCATGACAAGGATGAGTCAATATCTATCAATTATAACTATCAATGTCAATGGCCTCAATTCACCAA
>NW_004624795.1:11357303-11484786 GCF_000247695.1 Heterocephalus glaber | reverse complement strand
GCTTGTACCTGTACATGATGTATCTTGGTTCTTATGTTTTCCCCATTACCTGTGGGCACTTCACTCCCTCCACCCTTCTCTATTTACATAGACTTCATTTCCTTTTTTTTCTTTTCTCATAATTTTTCCTTTCCATTCTTTTCTTTCACCATCTCCTCCCACCACCCCTACCCTTTTGGACCTTTTCCTATTTCAAAGTATTAATTATTAGTTATTAATCCTTTTAATCCTTATTTACATTCTCAGTTTCTCATGCTGTTTCTTTTCTCTTAACTGCTTGTAGAATTTTGTTCTTCTGTTGGGTTTCTGGAATCTGAACTATTATATGCCTATGTGTAGATTTTTTTTTTGATCAAGGCTAGTTGGAGTCCTATGTGCCTCACTTGTCTGTATGTCAAGTTCTTTTCCCCTGCTTGGGAAGTTTGCTGCCATTACTTCTGTGAACAGTTTTATTATGTTGTTTGCACTCTCTCCTGTTTCTTTGTTGACTCTCATGAGTCTTATGTTATTTTTCTTTGCATTGTCTAGCAGCTGCTGGATTTATTTCTCGTGGTCCCTTACTATTTTAAAGAAATTCTTCTTTTCCTGGTCACTAATTACAATCCTGTCTTCTACCTCTGAAATTCTATCCTTGCATTGGCTTATTCTGCTGCAGAAACTTTCAATGGAGTTTTTAATCTCCTGGAAATCTGTTTGCAACTGTTTTATGGATTCCATTGGTTTCCTATGTTGTGATTCCATCATGTTCTTCAGCTCCTCTATTTTCAAATCTGTGTACACTCTAGATTCATTAATCATGTCTTGTACTATGGGCACAGTCTCTGATGTTATCTGAGAAATTATTTCTGATTTCATTTTTTCCAGGTCCTCTTTTGTTGACAGTTCAGCGAGCCCAGGTGGTTGAGTATCAGATTGTTCCATCTCACTTCCCTTTGGGGTTGCCTTAGGTGATTTGGAAGTCTGGTTTTGAGATTTATTCACTTGTCTTCTCATTTCAACAGATGGAGTCTGCTGTGCCTTTTTTGAGGTGACTTTTTGGTCACCCAATGGTCTTGAATTCTCAGCAAGCCACCAATCAGCCTTTATTCTGCTGCTCACCAGTACACCAATTCCTGGGTTCAGAGTTGTGTCCTTCTGGATTCCTGAGCAGACCTGTTTTCTTGGAGGGCTTCTGGCTGGGGCCTGTGCACACTTGGGATTGTATCTAGGTGTGCCTCTCCCTGGGACCCCTATGTAGCTGTTGTCTGGGAGGGCCTGTGGCTGGGGGCTGTGCACCCCGGTTCCTGTTTTCTGTACAGGCCTTCGCTAGGGTCTCCACACACTTACCAATGGTATTGGGGCGAGTCTCTGGATCTCGCTTGTGTGCTTGTGTAGCTCTTTTCCAGGCAGGTCCTTTGCTGTAGCCAATGGTATGGTGGGCCTCTGGCTGAAGCTCATGTGCCTGTGCAGTTCTTTTCTGGGCAGGTCTTTGGCTTGGGTAGGTGTACAGGAGCCTCTGGGGTCAGGTCGGAGCCCTGGCTGGGATCTACCTGCAGCTGCACCAGTCTGTGCCTCACAGCTGCTCCCTGGGATCTGTGTGCACTTATGGATCTGGATAAATTAGCTTCTGATAGCTCACTAATCAAATATAAGAAGGAAATGTCAAGTTGGGAAGCACTGATGAAACCCTTCATCATAATCCAAATCTACGAAGAGGTAGAAAAAAGGAAAATGACCATGTCTACCACTGCTTGCAACAGTTGCTCTGAATGTCAGTCTTGGCAGATGAGACAACCAAGAGAAAGCATTAGAATTGTTGTAAAGGATTGCTGTGGGAGGCCACCTGGCTGGCTTCATTACTGTGCTGTTGTTAGTATCTGAGGGCTGCCTTCTCTTAGACTGACACAGAAGACCTAGTGACAAGCAGTCCAGTCCTATGTTATCTAAAATATTACAGAGTGGTATTAGCTCGAAAATTCCATACCCAGCAAGCTATTGAGTATGGATAGAGGAGTGTCTGCACACACGTACAAGGCTGTCCTGGGAAGAGAAAGGAAGACATATGACCTGTGTGAGCATTATTGCAGGCAGAGGGAGCAGTAATGACTGGAATTTGTTAAGTCTACCTATGGCCTGCCACCTTGGACTATGCATGGAAAACCATCAGGCTTCAGGGCTGTTCAGTGTATATCTACATGTCCTTGTAAATCACAAAACTAGATCTTGTTCCTTTTTGTCCTCCACAATCGAGAGTCAACAGAATGGGATGGCTCTGGCTCTTTCATGAGCTGACAGGCAAATCATTTAGTCTTTCATTCCCTCAGGTTTTTCCCCTGTAAAGTGGGAATCAACCGTCCCGATTCATAAAGTAGCTGTGAAGATTGACTAGAGTTCATGCATGTAGGCTTAAGCATTGCCTGGTATATAGTAGTTGCCATGTAAGCATTGGTTATAGATCTCTCTCTCTGGGCTTTTCCCATCCTTTCCCAGTGTTGCCAGTGTAGCCAGCTCAGGCTGTCACAATCTCTCTCCTGAACAGCTTTTCTTTATTCTAAATCCATATCTTTCCCAATACATCATATACAGTATCAACACTTCCAACTTTCAGAAGTCCACCTGCCATCTTCTACCTGTCTTATTCAGTGGCTCTCCAGAACTCATTACATAATGTCTAAAGACCTTGATTGCCAGCTCCACTGTAGCCCACCCACAGATCTGAGGTTTTACTCTCAGACTGTACCTTTCACTGAACCTTCTGAACCTGTGCTTCTCTGGAACCATGATAGTTTCAATTCCTTTTACATCAGATGTGTCTGACACACAGCCCTGGACAGTGAACAGCACAGGCCCACAGGATCATAAAGTTTTCACATTGCTATATGATTTTCAGTGATATTTTTCATCATTTGATTGTGTGGTGCTGGAAGGCGGACTGTGTATGAGCTAATGGAAGCTGTAAAGGGGAGGGCAAGGTCTAATCCTAACTCTAGCTCATAGCCAACCACACACAGAAGAATGGAAACCCACATGTATCAGATGTTGCATGCACTTGTGCGATGTGGTGATTAAAGAGCAGTGATTATTGATGATGGTTATTTTAACCTACCTACATAGGTCTGCGTACCTGTGAAGACAGCTGTTTATTGTTATTAAGCAGACTTGTAAGTTTTCTCTTTTAATTATTAAACTTGGGCTTGTGTTATTTCTTTTTAACATTATAATAAAAATATGAAAAAGGAAGCTTTGTTTTTTTATATACATCAACTATATTATGTATTTTATATGTGGCCCAAGACAATCCCTCTTCTCCCAGTGCATCCCAGGGAAGCCAAATGGTTACATACCCATACTCTCTCCATGTGCCCATATTCTCCTCTCTGGTCTCTATGTTCTCTTGTTTTTATACCAATGCTCATTGTTTTCTCCATTTGGATTTTATTTCTCTCCACCAATATCTCCTATTCCAAATTCTGATCAGCCTTCAAAGTCAGGCCTGAATGCCACCTCTCACTCGGGGCCTTTACTGACCCCACTACCATTTTACCATCCCCTTGGTCTTTGCCGACCCCACTGCGCTTCACCTGGTGTTACAGTCATCAATTTATATGCCCCCTATTTATGTTCCACATTCCAGCCTTTCAGCTCCTTGGATCGGCTCTGATTTTTCAGTATGTTCCATATCCCAACCCTATGCTCTGCACAAAGCAGACACTCTGCAAACATGAATGGCACATTCATTGAGAAGTTTGGACGGATAGCCGGGTCCTGTGGTTCATCCTTTCCGTGACTTATTCTCAGTCACCTTATTGCTCCTTCACATGTGTGCTTACTTTAGTATTCCAACTTCGAAAGTAAATGGGATGAAAAGGATCCTATCAGCAAGAATTCCAAACACACAAAATGGACAATCAGTCCTCAAGCCACAGATTTCTTTCTATGCAGATGTGGGGAAAAGATATTGGGAGTGCAGTACCTTTATACCTGGTCACTACAGCTGCGTTGGTGCTGAGAGGCTCTTGGAAGGTGACAGTGAGAGACACGCTGCTGGTTACCATGAGACAGGCATTGGTTGGCATCTCAGGGGCTCCTGGGACAGAAGGAAAAACACAAGGATCTTAGCTCAGCAAATCCTTTTCAAACAATGTTCCTGACTCTTCATAGGATACCAGAAAATGGACACTATGGAAACATTGTAGTGTCTGATAGCTTTTGCTTTTGAACATTTTTGTTAGAAGTCTCAATGGCTTTCATTTGTTGCCACTGTGGTCTTCTTTTTCTTAAATTCTCTTTTATTAGTACATATTTGCAGCACATAATGTTTACATTCCTTGAGGGCAGTTGGACATGTATATAACGTCTTAATTCCTTTTTTCATCCCCCCCTTTGTCACCCTTTCCTTCATCTCTTGATTCTTCTTTCTGTTTGAGAAATATCTATCACTCTACTTCCTATTATCTATCTTTTATTTTGCTCTTTATTTATATTTTGGGTTTCTCATATAAGAGAAACCATGTGATATTTAATCTCGTGTGTCTGATTTATTAGAACATCTTCTGAAGGGGTAAAGAATGCTAGTGGAGCCTTCCCAAATGGTCCTGAAAATACAATGGGAGATTTGGGCTCAGCCAGCAAGAAAGGGGCAGAAAGTGACAGCAGCTTCCTATTTAGATACAGTTCATAGGATACTTTCACATAAATCATATCATTGAGACATTTTGCAGCCTTGCTGGGGGCAAAGGGCAAGTAATGGTACCCTCACTTTTGGGATGAGGAAACTGCGGGCCAAAGAGGCCAAATTCCTCATTCAGAACATGGTGAAGACACAATAGGACGAAAGCGCATGGCTTTGGATGGCTGAACGTGGGCCCTGTCTAAGATAGAATTCTAACTTAGTTTGTTTTTGGTCTGCTTCCTCTTACCTCAGGTAGTGTTTCTAAGAAAAATTGTGGACACATGTCATGCCTGGTAACTTCAGGCTATAAAGGACTGATGATGGTTTTAGGTATTCCTTAGCACTCAGAAAATGTTTTGTAAGGTAGAAAACCATGAAATCTGGCATCAAGTTTAGAAAGATGTCTCTTTCTAGCATTAACCTATCCTAAGTATGGCACAGTACAAATGCACTTCTTAATGCAATTGCTGAGTCTTTGTAAGAATCCACATACCAGCGTTGCTGAGATTATTAATGTTGAAAGCAACCTTTCATTAATACTACTTGAGTTATTTGTTTCAAAGAAAAGGTTAGGCCTAGATCATTGTGTAGTGCTACCTAAAAAATCATTTTCATTGCCTTTGGTCTTTTTCTATATTAGATTTAGTTTGTTCATTTGAAGATTATCTAGGAAAAAGCAGGGAACTTCAGTCAAATGAACTGACTTTTCCCTTGTGTTTAAATTTCAAGTCTAAGTTTTTTTGTTATTTAAATAAAATCTTCTAGAATGAGAGTTTAATATTTCACAAGTGTCTGGGCTGCATATTTTGCTTTTATCCTGGGGGCTGCACTCAGTGGCACTTTCCACTGCTGATGAGCACGATCCAACAAGGTTTTCCTTAAATTAACCAGAAGAATTGGTAAAGACAGAGAAACTGCAGGAAAAAAAGCATAATTCACACGCAGATTTGATTGATTGTCCTCTGTGGCTTACATTCATTGAAGTTCAGTTTACAGCTCTGTATAAAAAAATGCAGCAGAGGGTTGAAAACAACTTAAACTTGAGCTTGAAGCAGAAACTAGACAAATAGGCAAACAAATATTTTTCCATCTCCACATCCCAAAATATAGCCACTTAGTGCTATAATGACCATTCAGGTCATTAGGTTTGGGGTGTAGCGGGTGGAAAGTGCTAGATGAGTGTGACATGGTGGAGTGAGGCCAGGGGCACTGAGGTCTCATAGCTATGGTCAGAGAAACTATCAAGAGCCAGAAAATCAAGCAAGACAAAGACCCTTTTACAGCTTCTCAGAGCCCTTGCTCCAAACAGGCGGACAACGGCCATCCATGACCCTGTGGAGTGAAAAAAAGTCTGGAAAAGAAGGCCTGGCTGTCTCAACCCAAAACTCAGTCTAGTCAAATGTAGAAGCCTCCTGAGTATACTCACTGGCATGTTCGAAGCCCGTTTTCATGCGTCTGTAGAGCCGGTGCCTCCACTCCCAAGCTTTCAGCTGTTTCTCTGTGTTGTCCAGGGTGAGTCCTTCATTCTCCACCTGGGCAGACAGTTCATTCACCCTGTCCTGGGCCTCCTGGACCAGTGTGTTGAGGTGCATTGTGCGGCTTTCCAGGCTGACAACTAAGGGGAAAGAAACAGGATGACTCCTCTCTTTCTGGGGAGACGCTGCTGCATTGGCAGACTATACCTGAGAGTGTACAATGATGGGCTTTAAGAAAAAGCCAGGACAAAGTGGGATCTGTATTCATTATGAACTATCTTATTATGAAAAGGTCCAACTAGTGACATTTACAATCAGATCAAGTGGTATATTCATCAAATTAAGATATTCTTAATTGCTCTCGGGCCATCCTGTCACATACATTCCAATTAGTTGCTTAGCACAGATAATTATAATTGCCCAGATTTGTTTGCAGGACATTGAGAGGCACAAACACATAGGGGGAGAAGCTCTAAGGGCTGGGAAAGTCCTGGGAGAGGTTACCCAGGAGGCAAGTTGTATTCTACCAAATTTATTTGTTCCTGTTTTGGTTTTTGGTAGAAGCCGATACAGATTTTGTGCTCTTATTACATTCTTCCAGGCATACAGAAAATTTTGCGTGTGTGTTTTCGAGTTACAGTTTTGTTATTATTGATCGTTTTATTACTAATAAAGTATGGTGCAATGGGTGCCACAGTTGAGTTAGTGAGATCTGATGGCTGAAAAACTTGGGCGTGATCACCTTTGATTGTGGTCCGCTTATAGGATGAATTTTCCAGCGGTGCCTATGACCACGAGGGCCATTTTGACCAGCTCCTTTTGCCAAGAGAGGCTGTAGAACTTGGCATTTATATTTTACTCAATGCATAGTAGTCTTCATTTGATTTATGTTGTCTCATTTACATAATCCACCCTTGCATGAGTGAACGTTTCAGGGATAGAACTTTCTTGTTCTTGTGCTTCTCATAGTCTGTCAATGGCTCTTAAGCATGTGAGGGCCCATGGGATCCCCTAGTCACTCCAGGAGAGCCCCTCATGGTCACGGATGGGGGGAAATCAGCCTTTTGATGGAAATGTGGTAGGAGATCACACAAATGTTGAAATAAATCAGAATCAAGGCCTATAGATTTGTTGCTGAAATGTTGGATAGTCCCTGTGACCAAAACAATATTCCCCCCTGGTGGGTGGGAAAGAAATTCATCCATTTCATTCTACTAATTAAGGGGGGAAAATATTATGAAGATAACTGAAGTGAAAATTTGTTAGGTGTATTTTGAAATGGAAATTAGGTGGTTGTATATTCATATTCTCTGTGTTCATAGGCATGTTTGGATTAATTACAGGAAATGAATACTAATTTATTATTGCCCTTGCACACCATCAGTCTAAATTTATTTACAGATGAGGTCAATGAAAAATTAGTGGAGTCTTTTCTTTTTCTTTCTTTCTTCTTTCTTTTTAAATTTTCTGTTTAGAACACTCAGGACTGTGTTTTGCTACAGATTTGTCATGGTTAATGAATGTTGCTGTAGCAGTCAATCATGTACTCTAAATACTGTTACACTTTTTTTTTTAAAGCCTCAGTCATGAGCCATGACAGAAAAATAAACAAATAAATATAAAGCTAAAAAACTCTTTCACTGAGCAGCTACACTGTGCAGAATCCCCCGGGAAGGCTAAAGGAGGCCAGAATAAATGATAATATAAGTGCTGTGGATGTAGGGAAGCAATGATGGTGTGTGGACATGAACATTTTGGAGAAAAAATACACACACACACCCATACACACACACAAACTCAGACACATACTCCAGTGGAAAAATTGGCAATATTAGTAGCCTCAAGGTGCAATTTCCTGAAGTAGTGAGATTGACAAGTCAGTACTAAATGCTGTTAATTTAACTAACTTCAGATTAATGGTAGAGTCTGCTGTGACTGAAACCCTCAAACACAGTCTCATTATAGCCTTGCTGGGAAAGTCCTAAATATAGGCATTGACAGTTTAAAACAAATTCGTATACATTTGTGTATTTTTAGACATAGGTTAGGCGTCAGAGTTTGTGTCACAGTTTTCAGGTTGATTAATTGACCCAGTAACTGCACCCTCTACCCACTGCCCCCTCCTCCTTCCACTCCAAAGTATAGAGAAAATGGGGGAATTGTCCTTGTGAAGTTATTCAGTGAGCCTTTATTGTAGGTCTGATGTTTGAATTGCATGCATGTGTCAACACTTGGGTGATAGACACATGATTTATAAAAATAAATTTTTCTAATACTACAAAATCCCCCCTATTAATTTTTATATCCTCTACAGTTATTACTGGTGTGAATTCCAGGTGGCACTTCAGATGGACAGCTTCTCTTGGGCCGTGCTGGGCACCCCTGGCATTTTTCCTGCTTTCCTTAGCACCACACATTTTCTTTCTGCACCTTTCCTTTCCTCCTAGGTTTTAGACTGGATGAAATTTGAGTTGTAGTAAAAGACAAAGCGTGGTAAAGCATTTTGCCTCTTCAGAGACTAACAAGGAAGCTCCACAGACTTATAGTCAGGTGAACTTTCCAAAATTATTTGTATCCCTCATGTTCTTCAACATGAACTCTAACGCGATACCATAGTGATGACGGCTGGGTGGGGATGTAGTGGAATCTCTGAAAGCACAATATGAAGATCTGTGTCATTCTGGACTTCCCAATTTTACATGCAGATTTTGATGAAAGCCTGTTATCTGGTTTAGGGACAAACACCTTTACTATGGAGGAGAATGGAAATTTTGCTAAACATTGCAAAAAAATTAAAAAGAAAAACAAACGAAACAGAGATCTCTCCCTTTTTTCAGATCCAGTTCCCAGGTACGCTGGAGAAGACGCACACTCATTTGCCTCTGTTGTCAGAAGGAATTTCTTGGATTAGTAAGAGAGGCAGTAACTGAACTAGTGGTTTCCAACCATTTCACCAAGCAAATCTTTATGTATTTTTCCAATGGATTTTTAATAGCTGAATAAAACACTCTTTTGCGTGATTTTTTTTTGCTATCTAACCAGCTGACTTACAAAGTAATCGTGTTTTTCCTAATTATTAATGACCTATTTGGGTTCCAATAGAAGCATCTGTTCTGATGAGATAATCAACCTGAGTTAATATATTTTAAGCAGAAGCAAGGAAATATAATTATATTACACTAAGTAATTTTATCCTGAATAATACAGTGATAGGGTAGGTTTTGACTTCTTAGAAAATGTCTGGGAACCTCATCCTATTTTTTTCAACCCAGGAATGGGAGCCATTTCAATCGCCTTATTTTAAAGATGAAGAAATTGAAACCCGGGAAGGTAGGATGACTTAGAAATGATTTCCTTAAAAACTTTAAAATACTCATTGAAATTCTTTGTAAACCAAATGGAATATGAATCAACCTATTATTTAAATATTGCAATTTTCTAATCACTATTTGGCATGAGATTGGTGAACTCATTTTGGCTGGCTGGTTGGGCTCAGAAAATAGGAAGGCTATATCTATTTTATGATTGATTTTCCTGTCCATCTCTTTCTCTTTTTCTAGTGTCCAATCATTCTCTTTCACTTTCACCCATTGGGTATTTCCCCCCTGAATCTTGCACTCCTGCTCTTTTGAAAGTTTGACCTTCTCTCCCATTGCAGTTGGTCCCTTCCCCAGCTGAGAGCCACTGTCCCTGGGAGCAGTCAGAGCCAGCACAATAGAGGGTCTGTGGGTGTGTGGCAAGCAGTCCAGCTGGGGTAAGACCACTCTGTGCTCCTGAAACAGGCTCCGTGCTATTGTGGTGTTAATTATCAACAGCATTTCTACCACCCAGTGCTTCTGAGTGGGTATTTGTTATAAGACCTGCCCAGCTAATTAACTATGAGATGGGGTGGGGGTTGGGTGGCAACTTGATGTCCAAAGAATACAAATACAGTTACTGTTTAAGCCCTGAGATAAATAATGATCATGGACTGAATGGATTTTCTTCACTATTGGAATCTAACCTATGATTGGCCACTACTTACTATTTCTTAATTTTACCCTTACCCCCACAGTTGGTGAATTAGGGCTTCTTTGATAATTGCTTATAGCTTGAAAATATAATGTGGGTAAAATGTAAAACTAATTTTAATTTTTTAATTGAGGACTTTACAGAACAATTTATTTTGTTTGCTTGTAAAGAATGGAAACAATGGACTCATTTGCAAATTACTAACAACGTGCCATTTTAGCAACAGCTTTTCTATTAATAACATTTTCCTCATTTTTACTGATGAGAAAAATGAGGCACTACAATAATCATTTAATCTCAGTGGTAGAAGTATCCTTACAACTAACCTTTGATGCCTCTTCCCAAGGCCCCTTGGCCACTTGTAATCTTCAAGAGGGGAGCTCACTGCTTATCAAGGCAGCCTCACCCATTTTCACATGATTCTGGACAGAGTTTCCTTATCTTGAGCTGAAGTCTGCTTTTCTACTGTTTTCAAAAATGGACAAAATTCATGAAAGGCTTTGGGATCCTGTAAATCAGTGCTACCCCTAAGAGATACATGATCTTAGCCAGTTACTCTGCTGTACTGAGCTCAGATCTCTCATATGTAAAACTAGCATAATAGTGGTGCCCATCTCATAAATTGTAATGATGATAATCTTTGCAAAGAAGACTCTCAATTAATAGCAGCTCATATAAGCACATCCATTAATTGTATATTTTTAGAGTCCCTTAAATATAAAATACTTGTTTTAATGAAATAGCTCAATGTTCTTTCATCAAAAAATGGTCTTGACTTAGATAAAAATTTTCCATTCCAGCTGCTGTTTAGAAATACAATATGCACTCATAAGGGTGTCAAATTCAACCCCTATCTGTTATTTCAAAGGAGAAAATAAGGCCACTTATATTGCACTGAAAGCTAATATCTTCTGAGAAACCAAGAAAGGGAGTTAATAAAATTTATCTTTACTGATCAGAAGTGGAAATCTTCTAACAACTTCACAACTGACTTGTTTGAAAGTAGGAGTATCAAAAGAAGTAATATAGAGGTATTTTAAAAATTAAGTGTGTTAAAATTGCTAATAATAGAGAAACTCAAAACCCAAGTTCCAATTTATCTGTCTTGTTCAGGTTCAGGACTCAAAACTCACTATAGCTTCACTTGGGTCTCAACCTCTTGTCTTACTTTAAGGTTTTCCTAAGGATTTTGAGAATATGGTCTCAAAAAGATTTTAGAGATCTGGAAATTAAATGTTTCATTTTGATTATGGAAATTTCTTTCCACTCATCACATCTGGGGGTGGGCCCAAGAGTGTATCCCCCCGCTATTTTCTAGCAGAATTTACCACTTTCTAGCAGAATCGCTGACATATAATAGGGATTTACCACATCCTTATTACATAAGTTAGGCTGTAACCCTGATTCCTTAGAAGCCAGCATCAGAGACAGAGGGGCACTTACTGTGGCAGGTCTCACCAAACTTAAAAGGACAAATGCACATTTGAATATAAACAAAAACACTTGAATGAATTCTTTAGGTAATCCAAAGCGGATTACTCAGTGGTATCTTAGGGGGTTATTATGGCTTGCCTCTATATGTCCCCTCAAAGCCTCATGCAGTCATAGGTGGATTTTTCTGAGGTGGCTGGATCTAGAGTGTATGATCCTGGGATTAAGGGTGTGTGATTACTAAACCATGCAATGATTGGTTTGGCATTGCCCTAATCCTGGTAGTCTGGATAAGATAAAAGAGGAGGAAAAACACTGTTAAGGTCTCCTTGTTGCTTTTGCTACCTTGTGGGTGCCATAAACTACTTCTCCTCTGTGAAGCCCTTATGCCAAGCCATCCTGCCTTGGAGCCAGCTGACTGTGGACTGAAACCTCTACAATCTGTGAGCTAAATAAACCTTTCCCCTTTTAACTTTGGGTGTCAAGTATTTTGTCTCAATAACGAGAGAAAAGTAACTACCACAGGGGTTTAAGTCTTAAATAAGATAACCATGTTTTCTGCCAATATTTTAGCACTGTCTACAGGCATACAATAGGAGCTATATCATTTAAATTTCCTAGTAGTAACATATAAAAAAGGAAACTCATTTTAGTAATAAATTTTAGTCAACTCAATATATCTAAATGTTAGCATTCCAATATATAGCATTCCAATATATAATCAATGTAAAATTATTAATTAGGTACTGTTTTTGGTACTAATCCTTTGTAATTCAGTGTAAATGTCATAGTTATAAAATTTGGACTAAGCACCTTTCTTTTTCAAAGTTTTATAGTAAATTGGCACTTTATAAGTGTATATTTTAATCAGGTACAAAGAGATTTAATGATTCATGAATGCAATGCGGAATAATTAAGTCAAGCTAACACCTCCATCACCTGAAATCCTCCTTTTTTTGGAGCACTGGAGATTGAAACCAGGGAATTTGCATTGAACTACATCCCCAGCCCTTTTTATTTTTTATTTTGAGACAAGACCTTGCTAAGTTCCCCTGGCTGGACTTGACCTTGTGATTCTGCTTCAGCCTCTCAGAGTCCTGGGATTGCATGTGCACATCACCAGGCCTGGCTGAAATATTTATTTTTTGTTGCAAAGATATTTGAAATTTACTCTCTTAGTAATTTTAAAGTGTACATTACAATATCATTAACTACATTCACCACACTGTGTAATGGATTAAAAAAAATCCATAATCCTGTCTGAGATTTTGTACCCTTTGACCATCAGGTCTCCATTCTCTTTACCCTGGGTGCTGTTATCATCATTCTGCTTTCTACACTGAGACTGATTGTTTTAGGTTCCACATGTAAGTGAGAACACACAGTATTTGTCTTTCTGTGCCTGGCTTATTTTACTGTGTAACAGTGCTCTTCAATTCTACCTATATTGTCACAACTAATGGAATTTCCTTTTTAAAGGCTGAATAATATTCCATCTCTCACGCGTGCGCGCGCGCACACACACACACATATATATATTACATTTTCTCTATTCATTTACTGACACACTTGAGTTGGTTCTATAACTTGGCTATTGGTGGCTTGGAACATATGCAGAAGCCACATGGTGTTTAAAGAATGATTTACTAACATGAAAATGGTTAATTCACTCAATATTTAAAAAATCATTCCTTCATAAGAAATAATGTATTTACATCCCTCATAAAAAGTAGCCTTGGAATTCATTCCATTCAATTAGACAAATATTTATTGAGTATCTAGTACCAGCTGGGGATATGGTCAGGAATGAAACAGATCCTACTGTTGATAGAGTTTACATTCCAATGCAGGAGAGATAGAAAGCAAGCAAAAACATTGGGAAAAATAATGAAAAGTGCTATGCAGAAAATTACAATAGAGTGTTGCGATTATAGAGTAGCTATTTAGACTTTGAACTTAGTGGCCAGAGAAAGCTTCTCTCAAAAATTTCACATTTATGCTGAACTTCAAAAGTTAAGGAATTGATCATGTAACGATCAAGAATAAAAACTGTCAAGCATTTCAAGAACAAGGAGCAGCTAGTGCAAAGGTCCTGTGGCAAGGCAATCTGGCATGTTCAAGAAGCAAAACAGTTGTTGGTGTAGGTGAGTGGCATGCAGAAGGAGATGAGGTTTGAGAATGGATTTGCAAATTGGGGTAATAAAATATTTGGGTCTAATTTTAAAGACCTTCCTATAGCTCCTTCTTTACACATTCTTAATGGCTGGAAATTTTTGTCCTTTGAGAATGGATTTGATTTCAGGGAACCTCTCTAAATAGTTTGAGGCCTGGGGTTGTGATGATGCAGGCCAGTGCTGCTTTGGAACCATAATCAGGTGTGACTGCGCATTGAGTCCAACTTTCTCATGAGCAGACTCTGTGGACAATTCCACAGTGCTCAGCTCAGTGGCAGCACTGCTGGAGTGAGCATGGCGTCCCCCAGGAGGACCATGTTAAAGGGTAACGTTCGTTCGGATTGCAGATTTGCGGCTGTGTTTGTTGACATAAAGCTGGCCTCAGTAGTTTATAGTCACCCCTGAGACGTGGCCTGGACCCATCCCAGCACTAACAGGAATCCCTGACGACAGGAGGACCGAGGGGTGCATCCTGACCAGTGTGCCAAGAGTGAGACACTGGCGTTTGCACCGTCCTCCCGCCACGGGGGCCCCCACAGTCACATTTTACAGTTCCTGGTAACACGTTCTAGTTCCCAGGGCAACATCTGAGGGAGGGCGAGAAAAAGGAGTTTACCAAGATGTGGAGAGGAGGGAAGGGGGTTTGGAGAGACCTCAGCGTGCAGCTGAGAGAAAGGGCAGCAAGACTTAAGCTGAGAAAGGTTCTATGATTCTTACTGGTTCACGGTTTTTAGAGGATGTAAAAATGGAAGCAGCCAGGCTACACTGAAAACCATGTTCTGCAGCAGTGCCTGGGAAACAGCAGCAGCCGCCTCCAAGGGTGCCTTAGAGTGTCAATTATTGGGCAGCTTCTAGGCTTTCCCTATGTAAGTGCATACGTGTGTACGTCCACTGTACACATAACGTGAGTTCCTACATACATTAAAACTCACTATTTGTGGTTCTCAGCAGTGTAAGATGGGGCTAAAATTTTGACGAAAATTTGCTGAGTATCGACTATGTCCTAAGTACTAGAGTCCAAAGATTAGGGGAAATACATGTGAGTGGCCAGATAACTCAAAAGGAGCTTGTTTCTTTAGGATTAGTGTTCACGGGACCTTCATGATGCCAAAGGAATGACAGCCTCAGGAAGGCAAGGCCCTTGTTGACCATTCAGCAAACTCCCCCTCGAGATGGTTGAGCTATGATCGGAGGATAGGGGTGGGACACGAGTGAGTCAGAAAAAGGAAGAGGTATGTGATGAGGTGAGGGGAGGCTTTTAAAGTCAGATATAACAAGTCTTTCTCAAATAGCAGCTGTTCACTTGCAACTCGGAAATCACCAATGGCATAGCTGCGGGTATCCTGTGGTCCCTCTGCTCAGGGGCTTCCCTAGGAAATCCCTTTAGATCCTGTGCCTGTGTCCTAGCTTGACACCCCAGGCTGAAGGGAAGTACTTGGGATTCTACTTCAATAATGGCTGACACTTTTTTTTTTTTGGAAGAATGAATATTACAGCTCTCTCCCCTTGTCCTCAGGTCCATTTTACAGTTTTAGTTACCCACAGCCAACTGTGTCCCAAAAATATTAAATGAAAAATTCTAGAAAGAAACAAATTGTCAGTTTTAAGTTGCATGCTGGTCTCAGTAGTGTGACAAAATCAATAGTGTGACAAAATGTTCTGTTCCATTCCCCTTGTCCATTGTATCCATGCTGTACACACTGCCTACCTTTTGGTCAGTTAGTAGCCAGTCACCTTAGTAATGAGATCAACTGTCATGATATTGCAGTGCTTGTATTCAGGTAACCTTACTTTATTTAACATAGTCCCAAAGTGCAAGAGTAGTGATGCTTAATTGTTGTAGTTGTTCTGATTTATTATTATTGATGGTAATATTCTATTGTCCCTAAATTATAAATTAAACTTTATCATTGGTATGCTATGTGTAGGAAAAACATAGCACATATAGAGTTGGGTACTATATGTGGTTTTCAAGTGTCCACTGGGTACTGGAATGTATTCCTTGTGGGTAGAGG
This sequence comes from Heterocephalus glaber, assembly GCF_000247695.1. The sequence goes on along the minus strand of NW_004624795.1, from coordinate 11,469,029 downwards.
GAGAACTGCTGTACTTTGTGTCATTTGCCTGAAGGTGGAATGGAAAACCATTGCTAGTTAAAGATGGAGATTTATCTGATGATTAGACTAGGCTACTGTATATACAGTATTTATTGTCAGGGGAGAGTGCAAGTTTGGATGGCTGCTTCTGGGACTTTTCCTATGAATAATGTTTATGAACACCTCCATCTAGCTCTGTTGAGGGGCAAATGACTGGGATACAGGTCTGATTGATGACTTTGGAAGTAAATTCCTAAACCCTACGGTGTCATCATGATTCCTGTTAAGAAATGGTGAGGATTACAGAGGAATTTCTTCTGAAATGTGTTGGGCTCTTGGTATAGTGAAGAGAGCATGGGATTGGTTTTAGGAAGGAAATACACAGGGGAGGAGAAGGAAGAAAATGAATTATGTTAGAAACCTCACACTCTGCTTTGAAATATGTGGCAGTCATTAGAAGAGGAACAGATGGACAGCCAGGAAAGGAAGGAATTGAGCATCCACTGTGTAGTAATGAGTTTGTCAAAATTTTTCTACAAATGCCAAAGCACTGAATAGACATCTGGATTCAAATTATGGCTTCACCACCTGCTAGCTTCGTAGCATTAGGTGAACTATTTGATTTTTCTTATTCTAGTCTGTTCCCTGATTAAATGAGAAAGATAACACCCACCTCTCAAGCCAGTTGTGAGGATCATGTAAGATGATGTGGACAAATGCATTTTTTAGTGTGTAAGACAGGCTAAGAACTTAAAGCCTCTTTGTTACTTTTCTTCTGTTACATCCTACCTTTTTAGTTCCTTGGGAACAGTATATAGCAGGTGTTTACTTATCTGGTTCTAGCTGGCAGAAAGGTTTTTCTCATGGGCAGGTTCAAACTCATGAACAGAAGCAATTTTCTTTCTTTTGTACTTTATGTAGAAAGTGAATTAAAAATTCCTGAAAACATTCTGTTCTTTTATCCTGCCTCTCTCCTACACAAATGGCACCTTAGTGCACAGAACAGAATAAAGAAATATGCCATAGGATTTTAGCAAATAGGACTAAGGGAACAGATGCAAGTGCCCAGTTGCCATAGCTTTTCATACTGGTTCTTTGGAAAGGGAGTAAGTTAGTGTAAAAGGATACCAGGTATTGATATCTTACAGATTTAGGCTTGGGTTTCTGACATCCCTAGTCATTTGGTAGGTGTGTGATCTTTGGTCGGTTACTAAATCCCTCAGAATCACAAATTTCTCATCTTAAAATCAATTTAATAACATGTGTTACAGAGTTATTGTAAAATCCAGAGATAACATGCATGAAGACTTCATAGCCACTCAGTCAACACTCCTTTCCCATTTTCACTCATGTGAATTTATATTTAGTACTATGTCTGACTTCCTGGGTACTCTAGGTGATTTAGGCATCGCATTTCATGGAGACTTAAACTTGGGCTAATCTCTAAAGGAAAAAAGCCTCCAAACCAGATTGATCTACCCTGCAAAACTTGGGCTAATCTCTCACTGTCCATCCCTTACAACTTTGTGATGGTATCATGGTCATCATCCCAGAAGAAACAAGCTAAACTAGGAATCTGTTGAACAAATATGCTTTGGGTTTAACTAGATAGTACTTGGATTCTTTGTGGAGGTTTAGTTTTGCACAAGAGGGCTTTGGAAGTTGGAAGTCTTTCTGTCTTCAGAGAAAATGCGGAATTCTTGGTAGTGTCTCAGGTAAGTAGGACTAATGTTTCCTCTAGCCCAGTGTAGGATGGCTGGGCAACATCTGGATCAATGGTCTCCTTGTTCCCCTAGAATGGGGCTCAGTCTGCATTCTCTGTGTCCATAACTTCTGATTCTCTTTCTACTTCTCTTTCACTGAATCATGTCATTGCAAGATGAATTAGGAGGCAGCAAACGTGTCTTTTTAAATTTTTTCTACCCTTATTTGCTTATCTCTCGAAATCCCCAGTTCTATAAAAAAGATCAGTGCTTTGACGATGGAACTCTTTTGAAGGCCCCAAGTCTTACTGATTCCAAATCCTCACTGTCTTTGACATGGATGTGGTGAACTTAGCATTTTGAAAGTAAAGATGTTTTCTGATACAAGGACCTGCCTTTGTACCTAGTCATTGGGTGGTAGTGGTTTATAAAATTTAGAAGCAGAGATGTGACCTCTAATTATATATTTGCTTACTTCTCTTTCAGCATTCTGAGTCCCACTACTCGGAAATAAGTGAATCAGTATTAGTGAAGCTAACAGTTTGATGAGTTTACTTTTTCTTTTAGGAAACATCAAATCTGTGGCACAGAGCCATTGTGGTCATTGGGTCAGAGGGTTTGTTCCCCAAGGGGAATGTAAGAAAGTACCTAATAATGTTGTTGTGAGGATTAAAGGAGTCAATACATGTAAAGTACTCAGAATAGTGCCTGGCAGAGGCTGAAAACTATATGATATTATCCAATCCTGTCCTGGGCAGGGTCTGCCCTGGCCCCAGAGCAAGTCACTCTACAAGTATTATCATAGGCTTTCCTTCAAAATAGATTGAGAAAGAAGCCAGTCACCAAAGACCACACATTATACATTTCTATTACCTTAAATGTCTAGAACAGACAAGTCTACAGAAACAGAAAGGTTTTATTAGGGTTGGAAGTAGAGGGAATACTAGGGAGTGACAGCTTGACAGCATGGAGTTTCTTTTCAGGATTTTCCTTTCTTTTTGAAGTTTTAAATTTGATTGTGATAGCTGTAAACTCTGTATATTCATTAAAACCCATGAAATTGTATACTTTTAATGGATGAATTGTAAGGTGTGTGAATTTTATCTTAATACATCTGTTAAAATGTATATCCAGAATTCTCCCATTGGTCAGCATCACAGTCAGGCTTGTCCAAGCAACTGACTGTGTTGTGGGTTATTGTTGTTGCCTCCTCCATGGTTTTCTTGATTCCACCAGTCCCTCACCACTGTTCATTCTCCACAGAGCTTCATAATGATCTTTAAATGCAAATCAGACCATGGCTTTCACCTGGCTAAGCTGATTGCTGCTTTCCCTTCACATTCAGTCATCAAAGGGAAACACATTGGCATGGCCTCAAGGTCCTGCAACAGTTGATCCCAGTGACTTCTTCAGCTATGACTCTCCCAAGTGTTACTTTGTTTTGGCCACATTGGCCATTGTTCTTCCAGTATGTCAGTGTCGTTCCTGGCGGCCTCAGATCTTTCACTCTAGCCAGAATTTGACTCCCACATCTTCCCATGGCTCATTTCTGTAGGCTCATTTAGGACTTAAGTGAAATATCACCACATCTGAGAGGCTTCCCTTACCTAACCATTTTTAAAATAATGCCTTCCCCACCAATCTCTAGCTGCTCATTTATTGTATATTCTTCATAGAATTGATTATTTTAGTTTTTGTTTTAATTTATCTATGTATTTGCTTGTTGGAAGACTCCTCCATTAGTACTTGGGTTCTATGACAATGGGAAGTTTGTCTTATTCACCACTGCATTCCCAGTACCTAGTATCACTGGCTTGCACTATTTGTTGAATAAATGAGTGAAGACAGACATTGACTGGTATACAAAGACACAAACACATATCTACTCATTCTTTTTCTATGTATACCTCCTATTCTATATCATCATTTGGCATCTCACAAATTGTAAAGCTTAGCCACAATTCTTAGTAGGAAGTTCCTTGGTGGGGTCCATTTTAAATACTATTTAGCATATTCTAATTAGGATGAAGTTGAATGGTTAGACTGATAAACATGCTTGCTCTTTTCATGAAAGGCCATGAAAGCAGGTAAAGAATTTCAGAGCCTATGTTTAGTCAACCATCCCTGCCCTGAAGGTCTAGTTCGAATGCTGTTATTCTTAGGTTTACTTACAATGTGGACTTTCTCGGGCCCCTGTCCTCAGAAGAATCTTTGCGATGGGCACGTTGTTGGTCATGATGGCAATGTCCAGAGGTGTCAGCCCCTCACTGTTAGGGGTGTTGAGGTCTAGCTCTTCTGGGGTGTACTGTTCCAGGAGGAGCAGCACAGCATCCATGTCCTGCTGCTCAACTGCCTCAAACATGGCTTCATTGCCCTGGAAGTTCTGGAAGTAAAGAAAGAAAGCAGGTTAGCACAATTTCCTAGACCACTATGTCTTTATGGAGTAACTATTCTGAATTTTAGAGATTCCTTTAGAGACTTCAGGCTCACTTATAGGTGGGTAATTGTACAACTACAGCATATTACAAGGCCTCCCACTGCTGAAACTACCTTCCATCCTTTCTAATGGTCATTGAGCAAATAATTTAGATGCACTAAGACAACACAGTACTTTATAGCAAGGTGAGTCTTAGGTGAGTGCCAAAAGCAGCATCGATGATATTAGCACACATAGTTTTAACTACAACTAGCTTGGTACTGAGAGTGTACTTTCTCTATTTCCCTCAAACCCAACACTAGGTGTTATCATCCTTGGTCTTTATCATGGCAATGACCTATTTACTGCCAGTCCTGGGCTTTTCTAGCCCAGGCTCTATACTGGTATGAGAGTAATCTTCCTAAAGAATACATGTTGCAGGGGCCAGGGATTTAGCTCAGTGGTTCCGCCGCCTGCCTGGCAAGCACAAGGTCCCAAGTTTGATCCCCGGTACCAAAAAGGAAAAACATAAAGAATATATGTTGCATGCTGCATCGGTGTTTACAGATCTCATAGCTCCATACTGCCTGTAGGTGGATGCCCACCTTTCTAGATCCCTTGGTGTTCTAATACCACACTTTCTTTTCCCAGAAACCCAGTCATTGCACACCTGCCATTTCTGAGCTCTGAAGTAAGGAGCTCAAGTGGCAGAGTTCAAAGAAAATTTCAGTGGCTTGTGGCTAATCGTTTTGGGGGCTCTGAGGGCTAGAAGTTGAATATTTATGGAATATGTATTACTCATAGAAAAATTAGCTATGGATAACATGGGTTGTTTGGAAAGTTTTTTTTCCAAAGGATTAGCAACAAACAAAGGAGGGAGTGGTCTTTAAAAATGTTGAAACACCATTGAGCTTGACCTCACATAGTGGTCACCTGACTAGCATGAGGAAAATCTTTAGTGCCCAAAGTTCTAGGCAGATAGGTTTAATTTTTAGTCTCATCCAAAACTTATTCTATCAGAAACTATTGGTTGGCTTTAGCCAAGTACATATCACCAAATAGGAGCTTGAGGAAAACATGAAGTGATTATGCAAATGCTTGTTTTGACAGTGTGGACCCAGGGACGAAGCTGTTTTGGTAGGTAGTTCTCCATGCTGCAAGACAATCTGCCGAATGGAAAAGTGTTTGATCCACACACGGTGGAACCGAAAGGCCTCTGATGATCAGGCAACTTAGTCACAGCCAAGCTCTCCCAGAAGATGAATTTGAAATGAGAATATGTATTAGAAAGCAAATGAGTTTCAAGTTAAAATGTTGCCCTGTCCACAGTGAGTACTTGGTTTTGATCCTTCATATTTTTAATTTCTCATGTGCCATATTTACTCTCACTCTTAAGTCATTTCCTCCTCCATGCTTTTGCTGGCAAACTCTAGCTTTCTTCTCTCTGGAAAGGCTGGGATTTACTTGTCTTAAGCTCAAACAAATGGAGCCATTACCCCCTGCAAAATGCCCTTTCTGAGCATGTTTACATTACGCCCTTAGCTTTTACTGAGGGCTAGTATAGAAAACTTTTCGAGAACACTTGTAATATCGCCAGTATGACTCTTTATGCACCACTTCCTCCTTTGGATTTTGAGGCAGGGTCTTGCTATGCCATCTAAGCTGGCTTGAACTTGCTATGGAGCCCCGGCTGGCCTCCACCTCACAATTCTCCTGTCTTAGCCTCTGGATTGCTGGGCTTACAGGTGTGTGCCACTATGCTCAGCTTCTTTATGCCATTCTCTCTACATAATTCACTATGACATCTATAGAGGTCAACCGATTCAGCAAGAGGAAAATGTTCATTTCTCCTGATAGAGTGCTATACTTTCAAATATTTGCTAATGAAATGCTATAACCAATTATGTTTCCTTTTCTGCTTTGACTGCCTGGGACCTCAAAGATAAATGTAAAGATAAATTCCAGGCACTATATTTACCTAGGTTTTTGATATTCTTGTTTCTCTTCTCATTCCCTGTATGTTTTCTTTTCCTACTATTTTTTCTCCCCTTCATCATTATATAGTAGATATGCATTAATTGCCTAGATTCAGTTTTGAATGCCTTTGGAAAGCATGTGGAGTACACAGTAGAAATAATAATATAATATTAATATTATTATTTGAATAAACGCTGGAAGTCTCAACCTGAGATTCCATATTTGCCAGACTGCTGTATTTGAGATTGGTTTCTTTAGTGTAGTAGTAAAACACGAAGCTACAGGAAGGGAGAGGGGAAAATCTCACCATCATTCAAACTTTGTCTAACATCGTGGATACATGTAGTTCCTGCCTTGCTGGATTCTATTTCAGCATTTATCAAACTGTGAAAACATTAGCTTCAGAAATAAATGTGGATCATCATGGTATCTTCAAACATAACTGAACAAATCAAACTGACACAGAAGAAAAAGAGCTTTGTTACCACCGAGGTCTTTCTGAGACTCAGGCGATCAGTTCTTGTTCTAAAATAGGCCTCGTCAAAGGAAGAGTGGCTGCCCTTCAGTTTCTCCGAGAGGTTCCTGTACAGGCGTTTGGCAGCATTGGGAGACGATGGGGCACTGTGCTTTTTTGACTGAGAAAGATGTAAATTCTGCATTTGTTGGGTCATTTTCACACGGCAGTTCCTAAGAAGAAGAAAATCTAATGGATCATTTACAACAGAATTGTAAGTTGACAAAGAATTATATCATCTCCAGTAATCCCTGGAATCCTCATATAATGTTATAGCTGGAAGAAAGGCTCTCAGAGATGATCCCACCTAGCTCTTCATTTTTGAAACATGAAAATTGAAACCCAGGGTAAAGAAACAGCTTGTTGAGGTTACAGACTTAATTGGTGACAGGAATGAAATGACAACCTCCATTTCTTGTATGCACATGTTTGTTTCCCTGCAAATGTGTATATGATATGAAGCTCAACTCAAAGTCTTCTGGTCTCTCAGCCAATTGAGGATGTGGCTCAATTCTGTAACCAAAGGGCAGTTTAGTTATTCTTGGGGATATGACAGTGCGGCTTTTCTATTTGCTTTTTCCCAGATGCTGTCCTCTGTAAGACAGTGTGATCACTCCCTGCACACTCCTTCCCTTGGTGGTATCACCCCAACTTTGAGGTTGTGTTCATTTGGTTACCTCCCCAAATGTGCAGAGGCTTGGTGGATTTGTACACGCAGGACCATTCTTGCTCACCCCAGATACCCTGGGTAGGGGTCCCCCAGGGCACTCCTGACACTGCTATTCTCCAAGTAGTATTTGAATCTCTAATCTCTAATGTCTAATCTCTAATCTCTAACAGCCTCCCATCCCTGCCCCAGTCACACCTGAAGTCAGTTTCCAAATCAGCCATGCCATCTAAAAAGCTACCCAACTTTATTTTGGGTATTGCTATTGGAACATGAATGCAATCGAGGCTGAGACTGCCTGATGTGTGTGTGTGTGTGTGTGTGTGTGTGTGTGTTGATGAAGAAATGCATGAATTTCACTAGCCATGGCACTTACATGTGAAATGTTTTCATATTTGCTGAAGCCTCCAGGGCACAGGACCCAGAGCTCTCTGGAGTATGCCATTGCCTTCTTACCGTTCCCATTATTTTTGTTTGTTTTTTTGAGACAGGGTGTTACTCTGTAATTCAGGCTGGACTTGAACTCACTATGTAACTCAGGTTGGCCTTGAACTCATGGCAATCCTCCTGCCTCAGCTTCCTGAGTGCTGGGATTAAATGTGTGCACAATCATGTCCAGCTTTTCAATGTATTTGTGTTTGTCTTCCATTTGTAATGCTGCCATTGCTACTTATCTGTGATCTTTAGGTCATCTTGAAGGTCTTGCTTTTTTTTTTTTTTTTTTTACAACTTTATGGATCTCAGAACGTAAAACCATAGAACCTCTTTTATTGATGAAACTCTTCACAGAATTTATAAAAATTTTCCATTTTTGACAAGATAGCTTCATATAGAAGTGCTTATCTCATATCCTACTGTACTCCATGCTACATTTCAGTCTGTCCAACCTCTATGGAGTGTTTATTAACTACTTCAATATTTTTCTTGCCTGTGGATCTTTGTATGTATTATTTTCTATGTACTAGAATTCATCTCTGCTTTCATCACCTAGGAAATGATTATTGACCCTTAAAGTTCCTGCTCAAGTAGTTTCTGAGAACCTCAAGGAAATTTATATATTTCTTTATTCATTCATTTAGCATAAACAATACTCATTCATTTTAGCATATACAATGGACCCTTGACATACAAACCCAATTTGTTCCTGAGAACTGGTTGTAATTCAAGTTGGTCAATTGCCTTCAATGTCTCTCTCCTGTATAATTTTAGGCCACACTTTCTTCCAGGGAGATCTCAGAGAGACATATCAGAGAGATCTTAGAGAGACATTGGCTCAGGATTTCTCAATTAACCCCACACAGGAAAGGATGTTGTAATGTTCCTTCCAGAACTGTTTAAGGGTCAAGTCTATATCTGAGACCATCTGGAAGTATAAGTGGGCAGCATTTGGGTCATAACTCAAGACTTTTTTCATAAATTAAAACTAAAATTCTGGTCATAACCCAATTATTCATGTGTTGGGTTGGTTGTAACTCGAGAAAAATAAATGTCTTATTGTAATACAATTTTTTGGCTCTCTGGGTCCCAGCTAGTCTATATTCTCTTCAAGGGCAAAGACCGCCAAATCTTAATTTTTATATTGTCTTTGCCTAAAATGCACCTACCTCAGGAAGAAGAAGTATAAAACAGATTAGGATATAAATTCTTACTCTTTCCCCTACTAACCATGGGATTTTGGACAAACTACTGAACCTGTCTGTCTCCTCTTTCTTTTTATAAAATGGGGATAATAATAGTATCTTCATATAATTGTTGTGAAAATGTGATATAATAATGCATGAGAAGAATCTAGTATATAGGAAGACTCACAGTAGCTAATGTTTTTATTATGGGAGGTCCTCAATAAATACATTAGAATAAATGAATGCATATAAGAGAGCCTGTTACTTATAATGCCAGAGGAATAGCTGGAAATTTTATTTTTTCATCATGTTTCTCAAATAGGTTTTATGTTTGTTAACATCAGCTTTGATTTGCTTTCACTTCAATACATGGAGATCCACCTTGATAAATGCCCTTAGTCACTTTAAGTCTTATTTGCAATTTCCTCCAAGTCAGAAAGACTTCCTAGTTTTTCCCAAGGTGGTCAGACTAATCAGTCTTGGTCATACTCATTAGGCTGTGCCTTGACTTAGCTAAGTGAACATGTTTAAATTTGGAAGAAGGATGCAAGGCATTATATAACTGTGTATGTGTAGGTGGGTATGTTTTATAAACCTTTATCAATCTTTTAATTTTCATAAAAGAAGAAATGGAAAGGGCAGGTGATTTCCTTTCCTTTCATCTACGAATTCTTTATCTTTGGCTCAATAGCAACTACAGAGTTTCATCTAATTTTGTTCTTTCTATGTCCACACAGATTCCAGATTCATAGGCAAGCTGGCTCACATGGGAATTGCCTTAACCTCTTTCTTTCTGCCTTCTGTCTCTAGCTTTTCGTTCAGCATTAATGCCCCAGTTCAAGCCATCTGTCTTGTCTACATCATTATCATTCCCAAAATAACTCTACCTTCTTTTGTATCTCCCACAATGCCCAGGAGTCCAGTAAATAAATTCTTGTCAATTGATCAAATTCCAGTGACTTGCCCTCTAACTGATGACACCTACTCACATGGCTCCTTTTGTCTCTGCTCATCTCCCATCTGTTCCCTTCCATCCACTCAGGTTGACTTTGTCTCTTTGACTTCCTTCTCACACTCCCCCAGCTGTCCCTTTCTTCCAGGCTATTCTTTAGCATGTTTTCGCTCTTCTAACTTTCATCTATCATTATGTTTTTTTCTTCTATATATTTAAAAATTTGGTTAGATGAAAGATTTCCAGAAAGATGATTTTCTGGTATCTATTTTTAGAAATACGAATGCCTCTCCCAACTAACTGTACTCTTAATTTTTTACTCTTACGGAAAAGGACAAGCCCTTGAAAATCATTGTAGTTTTGGCTGTGGGTTTAGGTGGATCCAAACTTGAATCTTGATGTTTTTATCTATAATTTATGTGATTTTGTGCACTTTATTTAAATTCTCTGTGTTTATTTAATCATATATAAATAGGCAATAACAATATATTTGTGCAGACTTGTGAAGATTAATCAACAAGTGAAATTTACTACCTGTTTGGTGCATTGTAGTCATTCACTAAATAGCAGCAATTATTGGAAGCACGAAGTCTTTCCAAAGTAGAGCCACAAAAGTGTATTGTAAAGATTCAGTTTTCTTACTTGTTTTAACATTTTTTTTTGGTACCGTGGATTGAACTCTGGACCTTGCACTTGCAAGGCAGCCGGCCGGAACCACTGAGCTAAATCCCCGGCCCTTTCTTACTTGTTTTAAATATTGTCTTGAAATCTGATCTTATGTACCTTTTATACTATTTAGTTTTTATTTTGATAGAAAAATGCAATCTTAAATATTTTGGTATGTATATTTACAGTAACTTGTAGTAAAATAGGAAGTAGAACTTCAGATTACTAGAGGGCAGTGTGGAACATAGATAAACTTAAAAATAATTAAAAAATTAAAAAAGAAGAATTTAAAATAAAGGAGGGTGAAGATTGAATATATTTGTGAACAAAATATACTAAAAAATTTACTTTTCCTAATAAAAGACAAAGGTTCTTCAATTGGGACATTTAGAAAGTCATTTACGCGTGGTACACCTAAATAAAAATTTCACATAAACATTAAAAATAAAAGAATAGGACATCAGTGGTAAGGGCAAAGAAAAGACATTCCAAAATCCTTCCTCCATAACACCAATGAGAAAACTAGCAAAAGTTATCTGAATTAACACATTCAGAATCTTTAACATGAAACAAAGGTTTGGAGCAATCAAAGAAGTGTTTGTTGCAGAAAAGGGCTGCATTAAGGAAGAATGGCAGGTTTTGTGGCATTTTATTTTGCCCTATTCCCCATCTTCTGCAGTCCTGTGATAGCCTTAAAAATAAACAGTCCACATTCATGTTTAGAACTATAGCCTTCCAGCTATGGGAAGGGGAAGAATAAGATTGGAACTCCTTTAAAACTCCATTTCTAGGGAACTGTCATGATTTGACTTGTCTGCTGGTTTCCTGACAGACCCCACTGAAAAGGATTATACTTATCTTATCTGACCTGGAATCCACTAAGGACAAATTACTTCTGGGTGATTGTCAAAAAAAATCCATCACAAATTGTTTAAAATTTTTCAAAAGCTGGGGAATAAGATGTTCATAGAGGGTTTTGAAGAACTCTGACATGTTCCTGGGACTATAGCAGATCACATCCATGCCTAGGGCTAAGAATATAGGAAAAAAAAAAAACACCTCTGAGAAAGTCCTAAGCTCTCATCCCTGTCTGTATTTAAGGCTCTGTGCAAGCAGGAAGTGAAGACTAAGGCAGAGGTGTCAATCTCCTGGCCAAGTGTTAAAAGCTTGTCCTAACACACAGACAACCTCTGCATATGGGAGAGTCTAGGTATGTAAGGAAATCTATGTTCATCACTCTCTGAACACTAAGATAACCAAGCAGACACTTCAGTGGCCACATATAAGAAAAAAATACAGACTTTACAGATCTAGTTCTGAAAAATCATTAGGCAACCCAACAACACCGGGGAGGAAAGGTAATCTGATTTTCAGAGTTACCACGTTATGTTATTAAATTGCTTAGCTTTCAACAGAAAATTATGAGACATATAAAGAAGCAAAAAATTATGCTCCATACACAGAAAATATAACAGCCAATAGAAATTACCCCTGAAAAAGTCCAAATGTTAAACTTATTGCAAAAGACTTTAACTATTTCAAGTTTTATTTAAAGAACTAAAAGGAATTAATTATGAGAATGATATCTCACCATATTAAACATTTCAGTAAAGAGATAGAAATTATAAAACAACTAAATATAAATTCTGGAGTTGAAAGTCACAATAGTTGACATTAAAAATTCACTACAGGAGTTCAACAGCTGATTTGAGCCACAGAGGAATCAGCAAACTTGAAGATGAATGAATTGAGATTAGCTAGTCTGAGAAGAAAGAAATAAATGAAGAAAAATGAAGTCTCAGAGATCTGTGGGACACTGTCAAGAGTACCAATATAAGCACAATAGGAGTCCCACAGGAAGACAGGGTACATAAAAGATATTTGAGGAAATAATAGAAAAATCTTTCCAAATTTGATGAAAAACATTCATCGACACATCCACAACTCATAGTGTAAACTAAGTAAGATAAATGCAAAGAGATACACACCTAGATGAATCATAATCAAATTGTCAAAAGCCAAAGACAAAGAATCTTGTAAACAGCATGAAAGAAATGACTTAGTGTCTACAAAAGATTCTCAGAAAAGATTAGCCGTTAATCTTGCACCAGAAACCATACAGGTCAGAAGGAATTGAGATGACATATTCAAAGTGATAAAAGAAATGAACTGTCAAATAAATTTTCTCTACCCCAAAAAACTTCACTTCAGTTGAAGGGGAAATTAAGATATTGCCAGACAGATAAAAATGGGGAATTTGTTATTAGACTTTACCTACAACAAATGCTAAGGGACTCATTCAGACTAAAATGAAAGAACAGTAGGCAGTAACTCAAATCCACATGGAGAGAAAAAAAGAGCATTGGAAAGGAAATGGCATAGGCTAATATAAAACACAATATAAAGTAATATAAATGTACCTTTTGTTTTTTTCCTACTTTCTGAATTAAAAGAAAGTGGACCTAAGGGACCAACCTCATTTATAACAGCATCCAAGAATAAAATACTCAGGAATACATTTAATAACATAAAAAAAACAATTTTCCGAAAACTACAAAACAATTATGGAAACAAGTCAAAGAAAATCTAAACAAATAGATATATATTCCTTGTTCATGGACATATTGTTATATAGTCAATGGGAGGCACCATCGGAAGATGGAGTGTAAAGTGTTGGCACTTCTGTCGGGTAATATCCGTTTTCATGTAGCTGTTTTTTTGTTTTTTTGTTTTTTTTTGCCTGCATTACAGAAATTTCTACTTCCTTTTGTCCCTTCAGGCTTTACTAGTCTCCACTGGATTTTCTTAACCTATCCACTCCTTTGTAAATGTTTCCATTATTAACTTCTCCTCTGTTACCCTGCTTGAATGTGTTGTATACTTCTTTCTAGGATCCTGGTTGATACACCATGTAATCTTGTAACATTTACAAGAAAATATTGAAAATGATAACAACACTATTCTTTGTACCACTGAGTTGAACAGGAAAAAATAGACTCAAAATTGGAATGAGATACTCAGTCAGTAAAATAAAGTCTTGGGAGGAGACTGGACAGGGAAACTTTTTTTTTTTTTGGTACCAGGGATCGAACTTGGGACCTTGCGCTTGCGAGGCAGGTGGCAGAACCACTGAGCTAAATTCCCAGCCCAGGGAAACTATTTTTGTTGTATTAAGTCTGGGATATCACTCCTTTGATAGCATTTCTTGTTAGAGAATTTAATTGAAAATCTGAGCAGGTTAAGGCCTGTCTTTATACTTTATTCCTTCTTTAACCCCAAGATAATCATGGTAGTTTTAAGCACAGAATTAAAATTTGGGACTTTGATGTAAAGCTGATCTAACTTAGGTCATGTCTTTTGTACTTACTAACTATATGACCTTGAGCAAGTTATTTTCTTTCCCTGGGCTTCACTTTCCTTATCAATAACATTATTCCTCAACTTAATACTAAGTCATGTAATAATCTAAAAGCAACATCAGAATTTTAAATGAGAGAATACATGTAAATGGTTCAGCCGAGTGCCTAAAAATAGGTGCTTGATAAATATCAGCTATTATTTCATAGCAGCTCTTTTGAGGTATGATTGACATGTAATAACCTGCATGCTTTTACAGGTACAGTTTGATAAGCTTTAACATAACTGTTCACCCATGAAACCACTGCCACAATCACAATGATGAACATATTTATCATTCTCAAAAATTTCCTTATATCTCTTTGTAACCTTTCTTCCCTTCCTTAAACGAACTCCTTTTTCTACTCATCAGTTCCCAGGGAGTTACTGATCTGCTTTCTGATACTACAGATTGGATTCCATTTTCTAAAATTTGATATAAATAGAATTATCAGAATGTATCCCTTTTTATCCAGTCTTTTAAACTCAGATTATTTTGAGACTTATACATATTGTGTGCATCAATAGTTCTTTACTTTTATTGTTGAGTAATATTTTATTGTGTCTATACCACTGTTTTTCAGTTTGTTACCTATTATTTTAATGAGAAAAATTTAAACCCATGGATTCGCTTGAAGAAAAAAGGTACATTTTTTTCCTCCTTCAGATAGGCTTAGGGGACTTGAGCACAGACGGGTCTCTGCAACATGAGTATAGCACCATGCAAAAGCTAAAACTACTTACATTTAAAAGCTAAAACTCTAAAAGTTCTAGAAGAAAATACAAGAGAAACTATAAGAGAATTCTTAGAAGAGACACAAAGAGTGCAAATCATAAAATAATTGGTAAATTTGGCTTATAAAAAATGTCTACTCTTTGAAATATTGTAGCCAGATCTCTCTATACTTTGCAGACTTGTGAGGATATGTGAATACATGAAGAGCCGAGTTATAAAAAAAGAGTGATGGGCCAGGGATTTAGCTCAGTGGTTCCGCCACCTGCCTCGCAAGTGGAAGGTCCCAAGTTCTATCCCCAGTACCCCCCCACCCCCCAAAAATAAAATAAAATAAAAAGAGTGGTAACAGTCTGGAAAAACCAGATCCACAATGACCAGAGAAGCCAGCGGAGAGTGGTGCCCCTCAGATTTTCTTCACAACCATCTGCTTTCTGGACTTGGCTGCTTGCTTAGAGAGAGAGCCAGGGCTTCCTCCACCGTCCTGCCTCTCCACAGCACTGCCTCCTTGCTGTGACAGTAGCTGCAGCAGCCCTGACCCACTGAGACCCATCTAGGGTTGAGCTCTACTTGTGGTAACCCTGAGAGACTGGATGACACTATCTGAAAATGGGAAAAACTGGACCAGTGAGAGACAGGAAACTGGCAGAAATCAACAAATAATTTCTTCTCTATTTCTCCCCTGCAGACTGTCCTGAGGGCTTTCTGGAAGCCATCACATATAAGCAAACAATAAAATGCGGTGGGTTATTTGTCCGTGTGTGTGTGTGTGTGTGTGTGTGTGTGTGTGTGTGAAGCTATTGGTATTTCAGTTAAACCTACTTTCATTTGTCTTTCCTCATTCCTTGACTCCTTTCCCTTTACACTTCGTCTTTTGTGCTCTGAGGTTTACCAGAGCCATCTGTGATTGACAATAGACCTATCACAACCAAGCTTTTCTTCCACAGGCTAAAATAAAATGTAATAACACCCCTATGAAGAAGTAAGTACTATTACCATATCCTCATTTTATAAACAAGCAAACAGGCTAACCAGAGAGGTTAGATAACTTGTCTATGACCTTACAACTAGAAAAAAGAGCAGCAAGATTTGAACTCTGACTCCAAAACCCATTCCCTTATTTCTGCTATTATTTTTCCTAAGATAGCTTGACCTGGCTGCCTGTTAGCTTCTTCCTAGATCTCGATTCTGAAGACAAGACTTCTTGTCCTCATTATGAACTCTGGCACTTTCAGAGCCTGAGTTTCATCAGATCTTGGTTGTGGGAATTTCTCAGTATATTCACACTGTGTAAAAAGAAGTGAGCCAGTTTGGATGAGAAGCAGTTGTTAAGACATAACCTGTTAGAAATGGGACTTCTAGCCATTCTTGACAGCTGGGTAGACACATACACTGAGTGAAGGGAACATTTCTGACTGGGACAATATTGTTCTTAGGCTGGGATGCAAACTAGTGGAACTTCAGGCTTCACCTGCCTGTCACTAGAAAGAAAAGAAAGTTTGACCCCTTCCATTCTCTACCTGATGGTAACATGACAAGTGTGCCTTTGATTGTTAAAGAGTGGCCAGTTCTATTATAATGATGACATACAACAGAGTGGAAGTAGCCTTTCTAGCTCCTGTGCCCTTTAAAAGGAAAGAAAGAAAGAATATATATATATATATAAAATATAAATATATATATATATATAAAATATAAATATATATATTTTTTCCCATTACTAAGTTTCAAAATGTCAGATGTGACTCCATACTAGGAAGAAGATAGAGGTCTTTTTTATTTTTTGGTACCAGAGATTGAACTCAGGGCCTTGCTCTTGTGAGGCAGGCACGGCACCACTGAGCTAAATCCCCAGCCCAGAGGACGGATTTTTTGAAGTTTTAAGCACACACTTATGGGGAAGAAGGTGAAAAGATAATATCAGTTCTGTAGGTGAACAAATGCTTATCAGTGATCTCCTCAGTAACCTGTGTAATCTGTAGTAGATCCTGGGAACCCACGACAGAGCAAGGTAAGTGGCTCACATAGAGAAAGCAACTGTCTTGGTTTGCCTGAGTTTGAGAGGGTTCCTAAGATGCAAGATTTTCAGTGCTAAAACTGGGAAGATTCTAGAGAAATTAAAATGAATGGGTCACCCTACCTGTCCCCAAAGAGCTCAAAGTTAGAAAGGAAGGCAGTAATAAAAATATATAACTATGAAATGGTGTAGTGTGTGAAATCATGAAATAATAATGATCGTATACACTCCTCCACCACTTTCTGTGAGCCAGACAATATTTAAAATAATGCCTCTTTTAGTCTGTATAGGTTTCTATAATAAACTGGGTAACTTATGAACAACAGGAATTTATATCACACAGTTCCGGAAGCTAGCAAGCCCAGGATCAAGGCGCCTGTAGAGTCAGTGTCTGCTGAAGACTGCTTTTTGGTTCATTGAGTCTTCTTGCTGTGACCTCACACAGTGGAAGAGGCTGGCTAGCTCCCTGGGGTCTCTTTTATGAGAGCACTAATTCCTGCAGGAGGGCCCTGCCCTCAGGAACTTGTTACTTCCCAAAGGCCTCACTTCCTAAAACCATCCAGCTAAGAGTTAGGCTTTCAACATATGAACAGGGGCGGGGCATAAGCATTTAGTCCCCTGCAATGCCTTTATATGATCAACTTTTTATATCCTATACTAGCATTTTGAAGGAAGGACTAGTATCTCCATTTTATATAGTAAGAAATTGAGGCACACAGATCTTGGACTCACAGGCAATATGGGTCTATATCTATTTTTTGACTTAAACATTTCTCTCAAAAAGCCTAAGACTTAAAAGTAGCACAGAAGGGTGAGTGGTTAACCTAGTGGGAGATGGGAGGGCTTCACAGGAAAGGTGGTGAGAAACAGCCCAGAGAACAGATTTGGGGTGGTGAATGACGAATTAACCAGCAAAGATGGAAAAGATCATTCCAGACATAACAGCTCAGGTTAGGCTACAGAGATGGGGAAGGTCATGGGATGGCTGGTAGATCAGTGCTGGAGGCAGGAAGAATGGGAATTCTCTGGGCTGTGACATGCACAGTGGTACATTTCATCAACCATGGTATGACTTTGGGGAAGACACCTGGAGAGGCAGGAGGGTCAAATCACCTGGAGCATCACAGACATGATAAGGAAGCGTAGACTTTAACCTGTGCACAAGGAGCGCTGGAGAGCTTAAGTGATGTACCAGTTACCTTGATCTGATCATTGTACATGTATTATTGCAGCGTCTCACTGTACCTTGTAAATATGTACAATTATTATGTGTCAGGTAAAAATAAAAGATATTTTTAAAAAGCTGAGATCTGAAATTTTGCACTAGTGAGAGGACTGTTTGAAGGGGAAGGGGTGTGGGAATAGTGATAGGGATAAATAAGTATGAATCTCTTAAAGAAACAAAAACCGTGAGAACTGGAAACTTCAACTACAGCTTTGACAACAGGGATGGAGAGAGCTGGATGGATTGAAAAGACAAAGGAAGTAAAATGGGCCACACTGTGTTAGTGATTGGACAGAGGGGCTAAAGGAACTGGCAAACCTGAAGATAAATTCTGTGAGCCTTGCTGGTCCACTGGATGCATCATGGATCAACTAATAATTTTAAACAAAACAAATCAAAGAGGGATATAAAAAACATGAATTTCAAAGGCGAAAGCATAGTGAGTTTGGTATTTCACATGTGACTCTCAAGGAACTATAAAACATCAAGGTGGTATTGTCTAATACAAGCATTCCATAAAAAAAGAAGGAAATAACTTGCCCTAAAGAGTGCTTACTTTTCCTATCAAGAGTGAAACAATAATTATAAAGGAAATTCTTGGAGAGAGGTAGCGTGAAAGTAGAAAGCAGAATAATTAACCTAATAATTTAACATTCTTTGGAGTACTCTTGAGGTAGAAAATTTTAATATATGCATTTATGATATGACTTAATTTTGTTATTTCTTCTAAGAATGTTTGTGCACTACAAAAGACAGCAAAATCTAACTGCATCATTAATGAAAGAATTTCAGGTACCGTAACCCCATAGAGGGGCTAATTTTTTTTTTTTTTGGCAAATAAACATTCCAGAACTTCTCAAGTCCTAGCACATTTACAGCTAGCTACTAATTCCATGTGTAGGGATGTGGGGGTAATTTGAGCAACTGAAAGTTGTTCTAAGTTCTATACATGCAATCTATCCATACCTGAACTGCACCCCTAAATACTTGTATGTTTATTTCAAAATATTGAAAATCTTTAGGATCTTGGAATTATAAGCATAGAAATCCAGTTACTACTGATCAATACTGAAAAAGGTCCTGATTGTTTCATAGTCTATTTATGTGAATTTGATTTTTTAAAATGCCACTCTTCATCCGTTTGCCCTTTAATTCTGAAGTTTGATCGTGCTTTCGAGTACTCTTGATCCTTAGTTGAGAGAAGGAACATATAGCCCTTCATCCCCACATATACTCTCCTCTGCCAGTTTCTGGATTAAGGAGTGTGGACAATGATCCTGATTACCTAAATCACCCTGTAACTGAAGATCTTAAACTAGTACCTCATGAACACATATTTTAATTGAATTTATCACGTGTTCATTGAAACAATGTGGAATGGAAGGAATGGAGGATAGCAAATGGAGACTCAGAGAGGCTAAAGGAATTTTCCAAAGACACAAACTTAGTGTGAGAACCAGCAAAATTGATCTTACTATCCAGACATCTCAGCAGTCCTCTAACCAGTAGGCAATTTTGTCTCCTTCCCTTTAGAATGGCATCATTAGTAAAATAAGTAAATCACACCAGAGAATGACCCTTCTCTTGTGATTAAGTGGCACGAGGATCCTTTCTACTAGGCAAAACTTCACCCATCTCTCAGATTTCCTGACTTCAGTTTTTATTTAGAGAATCATGCTGCTAACTGTTCTAACATCATCCATCTCTGTCAGCACCCAAGGCTACAACTTCATCTGTATGACCCATGATATATGGCAGATACAGTGCACCCAAGACATTAAACTCTATATGACATTTATATGGACTCTGAGCTCACCAGAGATGGATTGATGCTGCCATCAACTTTCATGGTAGCCAGGCAAACAAAAGACTAAGGAGACCGGTACAGGGAGGGAAAAGAATTGTCTGTCTCCATTTATTTTTTCCCCCCTGCAGAGGTTGATTTACATCTCATTTAGGAAGTGAGGAAGTCAAAGAGTATGGGAATTTATGGAACTCATTACAGAAACAAACTCACCCTTGATTTTCAGTGGTATTCCCTGAGGCCTTAGCCAGGCCAACAACCAGCACAACTGAGAGGACACTTACAGTATCCCACTTTGAATCCATTGCATTCCACCACACATGTAATTAATAGAATAAAGAAAAGACTTAAGAAGCATAGGTCCAAAAGGGCCAGTGGGTCAAAGGAGAGTGAGTATATGTCCATCATGTTCCACTGGCAGGTATCCTTAACACTACGATCATGATGTTATTAATGGACATGCTCATCTGGGACAGACAGACTGCTGGGCTTACACTCGGCATGCCCAGCCTGCAAACTGGACTAGACATAGTAACATGCCGGAGATTGTATTCAGGATTATCAGCATGTTGAGTGAGGCCCATCTTTTACCTGAACCAACAGGTATTTTGTAGGTACTCAGGAACCTGACTGGAAAAATGCTTATGTACAACCAAAGAGCAATTTATTTTTTGTAGCTAATGCTATTCAGTTATGCAAACAATGTCATTAAGCTTGCTGCAAAGAGATTGCCCAATTATCAGACACCAGAAATGTGGTGCTCCCACCCCCGTCCTTGTCCCTCCACTTGGATGTGTATGCGCTATTGCAGACTGCTGTGTGTATGCTTGGTTGCATTCTTCGTGGACCGCCTGCAGCTAACTTTGGAAGATGCAGATTTTTTTTAGTATTTACACTGTAGCAACACAAACACATTAAAGAAATAATCAGTGACTAAGAAAGCCCCACACATGAAGAAAGACAACAATAAATTTGACTTACCAGCTTAGGTTGTTCGAGGCAGCAGAGGAACAAGTTGTTGATAATTGTCCAGTGCTTTCATTCAATAAATCACATTGGCTTTGCTTTCTCCTGTGGCTCAGCTTCTGCGCAAAGCAAGCGAACCTCCTTCCTATTCTGTGTCAAGAGTAAAATGCGAACAGGATCACTACAAGCAAGGGCTGAAGTCCATGATCACTAAGCTACTTTTAATGCAAAATAAAAAGACAAATGATGCATGGGATAAGGAGAGGAGGAGGAAAAAGCTCAGCTCAGAATCTAGGTGTATTCTCGGGACTGCAGCCCGGGGACAGCTTGATTTCTCAAGCTTGTGTGCGTGTAGGAAAAGGATGCCATGACTTCCGTGTGCTTAGCCTATTGTATCTGTGAGAATCATTCGGGGTGGCATGTGGGAACAAGCTCCATGGCACACAATACTGAATCGGAAGTGACTGTCACTCAGAGGTATGCAGAAGGACAGCGAGGCAGCCAGTTAGCTTTTTGCTGTATAAAAGGCAGGGGAAGAATTGTCATTTGGCAACCAAGATCCTATTCCAGCAATCCGTGTCTGTAGCTCTTCTGGGACAGCCAGCCCACTGCTGGGGACCATAGAAGCACACAGGTGGTGGCCACATACCCTTACTATAGAACACCTGTGCAATCCCGTATATGCCCCCGGCATGAGTGAGGGGACCCTGCAAGGAAGCTCTAAATCCAGTCAGGGCTGTTCAGTGTAGGCTCAAGTTTTTGTCTAAGCTGGTATGAAAAAGTAGTTACCAGACATGAGATTTAGGATGGAGAAGCTCTGTCTTGGGAGGAAGGTTCTATGCTCCTCTGTGATATCCACAGATGGTGTATCTGGCTTCTGTCATGATGTGCTTTACATGACTAATGAAACACACAAAATGAATTTCCTAGAAAGCTGCATGTGTAGGCATTTCTATGTTTCTGTCTGATATAAAATGTCCAATGACCTGTGCATGCTGCTGATTGTGTTAGGAAGGCTTTTCTGATAGTATGAATAACACACACACACACACACACACACACACACACACCCCTAGCAACAGCATTAAGAATCTTTCTGAAGCTCTATTCAGATACCTCTCTGGAAATGAATGCTTAGTGTCCTTGATGACGTCAGAAATGATTTTGGACCCTTCTACCAGGCACTGAGTCTGGTTTGTTATTTATGCCTGAAGCCAAATCAACTCCTAAATCTGAAATATGGCTCTGTGGTAAATCTGGAGAATGTCTTGGTTGTAAACAAGAGGGTAGTGTGTTAATCTTTGGCTTGGTAATTACCTAGAATCCTGAGAATGGGATCTTGTATTTTTGAAAATCCCCCTTTCCAGAGACACCATGCTCTCTGGCAGCTCACTCCAACAGGTGGCTATTCTGGAGCTGGGAGCTGAAACAAGACTCAGTGACTCAGAAAACTTGGATTTTCAAGAGAAGAACACTATGTAGCTTTTCACAGTTATCTTAGCTTTTCTGTTTTTTTCAAAAAGGTAAAAAAAAAATCTCTCTCTCTGAAGTATTTATTCACCCCTTCTGCCCTTGGACTTATTTGCTCACGTAGCATTGCTATGAATAATCTCATTTGGGAATATTCATGCCCTTGAGTTTCAGAAGACAATTTTTTTTCCATCAAGGATTAAGAAAGGATCAGACTATTCCTTTGCAGCTTAAGTCTAAATAATTTTCAGGTAAAATGTTTTACCCCAACATCTAGAAAAATTGGCTTTGATGCAGATTTACTTTATGTTCTATCTGCTGGGCCAAGGTGACTCTGAGTAACATGACTAAGGTCAGGGGCTGCTTATGGGGTCATGAGCTCAATCTCCTGTGCAGAACTAAGGGGCCAATGCCTTTATCACAGCTGCACCACTTCTTGGAGCAAATACACATGTTGAGCACCCCTAATCTGAAAATCAAAATACGTCAAATACTTCAATAGCCATGACACCATAAGCAGAATATTACACAACATAAAACATTTCCTGCACAAAACTATTTAAAGTATTATATAAATTACCTTCAGACTATGTGTATAAGGTATATATGGAACATAAATGATTTTCTTTTTTAGACTTTGGTCCCTAGACCCAAGATATCTCGTTATAAATATGGAGCTATTCCAAAATCTGAAATCTGAAACCCTTCTTGTCCCAAGCATTTTGGATAAAGAATATTCAATCTGCACTCAAGTGCAAGTCAAAATGTCCCAGTCCATTGCAAAGGAAATCCTTTAGTTCATTTTTTTCATTAACCCACTCTTCCAGCCATTTGTATTACATACTTAGTAGGTTTGATCCATGGTGTCACCTTCTTTAATGTTTCCCAGGACCTATTGATGAACTATAAAATCCTTGACATGCCTTAGGAACATTCTCTACACTCTGATCCGGCTTTCTTCTCTACCCTAATTTCTCAACACCTTTCTACTTGCTGTAGTTTTGTTTCAATATGTTTCAGTTCCTTGGACAGGACAGATTCTCTCTTTACACCTGAGCTTTGCATATGGTGTTCTTCTGCCTAGATGTTCAGTCCCCTTTGTCAGGCTAACTTCTACATAGCCTTGGAGTCTTGGTTTACACATCACATCTCAGGGGTATTTTCCTAGCTCTTAGGCTCTTAGGTGCCCTGTCCTATGGTGTCTGATACTCTCCCATCATTACATCCATTACATTTTATTGCACTTATTTAGCTTCAGTCATCTGCATTCTATTGTAAGAGTTTTAAGTGCAAAGTTTCTTACCCACTAGTATGTTTTTCCTGTCTGGAAGAATTTCTGGCACCTTGAAGGCACTCAACACATATTTAGTGTTTTGTTGGTGTGTTGAATGTGTATACATTGATTGAATGAATAAAGCCCCCTCCAAGAGTAGTGGAGAGTTTCAGAATTGAAACAAGTTTAAAGTTCTTTTGATACATCTAATTTTTTTTACCAAGTGACTATCCACTAAAGGCTCCTCTTCTTTAATTTTTCTTAATTAGCTTCAACCCATACTGATCATTCTTATTGTGCCTCCCTCCTGCACTTTTACAGACTGTTCTTCCATTTTGTTCTTCAGTTTTTTTCCTGGATTTTGTGTCATCTCCACAAACTGGTATTCTCCATAACTATTCTCATACGACTGTAATTATGTGATGCTTGATTCGCTGAACAGCAAACATTAGAACAGGGAGCTAAATGATCAGTCCTGATTTAGGATAATTATTCTGGTTTTGGGGGAAGGATGACTTAGATCAGTCAGACCTAAAGAGGACCTTAATAATGACTCCAGCACAGACATGGAATCTAAAAGCAGTCTTGCTATTTTTTTCCCTCTCCTCTTCCCATCACCCCTCCCTTCTAGTCATAATGCCAGTGCTCTCCTTAGGAACACAGAGAATGTTTGTTCCCCACGCAGAACTTCCCCTCCACCCAATTCCACCCCCACAGTTATTTCACTTGCTTAGGTTATTTGTGATCGTGCCTTACTGATTAGCTCCTTTGAAGAAAGAGATTGCATTAAAAAAAACCCCAAAAAACTTCTTCCTCTAGCCTTTCACTTCCTGCCCTAGTGCCTCGAAGCAAGTAAGTGCTCAATGAATATTAAAAAATAAAAATTTATTATCTGTAAAACATCAGGTGAAGCAATATGGGGGGAGGAGTACAGAGAGTGAGGCATTTTTCAAAGATAAAAGAGATTTACTTAGTGAGAGAGGTGCAACTGATTATAAGGTAGAACTAAATAAGTGCCATTTCTGAAAGTCTGAGCAGTCTGCTAAGGGAACATAAAAGAATTATTATATCTTTCTGGAATGCCTAGGGATGATTCATAGAGAAGGTTGCATCTGAAATGGATGTGGAGGAATGAGACTCCTGCAGGTTGAAAAGAAGAGACAGGAAGGAAACCAAGGCACAGAGCTCCTGGACTATTTGGGGAAGGATAAGAAGTCCAGTGGACAGGACTGGAATGAACGGTCCTGAGCTGATCTAATGGAACTTCGCTCAAAACGTAGACCAGGGCTGGACTGGGGAGGACTTGAGTGCTATGTTAAAGAGTCTAGAGTTTGTGATAGGAGTTTGTTTGAGGAGACTAGTAGTGCAGTTGAATAAGAGCCTTCTAGTCTAGCCATTGTGAACAATGAATCAAAAAAGTGAGAACCTGCAAGGAGAAAGACACTTTTGGTGAGGGCATGCAAAAATAGATGCCAGGGAATGAAAGTGAAGTGCAGAGGTAGAACTTACAGAGCTAGTGAAGGGTAGGAATTGGAGAGGATGAGAGAGAGAGAGAGAGAGAGAGAGAGAGAGAGAGAGAGAGAGAGAGATTGAAGGTGATTTTTAAAGTTTTAGCCTATGGATACCGATGTTAGTGATTCTAGGACATGCACATAGATGTAGTTTGGGCATTTATGGTCCAGGCACTTTTTTAAGCCAGAGAAAAGAACAGGCAGCAGAGTCTCCAGAGGCACAAAGGTGTGTCTAGAATGCTTTGAAGGAGTCAGTCAAGGCTGTAACCGAGGCCTGCCTGGAGCAGGCCACAGGGCCATTTGTGGAGGGTGTTGGCGGTGGTGCAGTTTTCTCCCAAAGAAGACTTCCTCCTTCAGGATGAGAGTTTGCCCATTGCCCTCCGACGGGGCTGTTCAGCTCAGTGGAAAGAACATGGGTTTGGGGATGGGGAGTTTGAGCTTGTGTCTTCCAGACACTCCTCCCTTGCTGTTTGACCTTGGGTACATTGTTTTCTACCCTCAGGCCTCAGTTTTTCCACTGGTAAAATGAGAGAGTTGCCCAAGTTGAACTCAGAGGTTCCTTTTAACATACTGTTGTTTGACTTGTAAAATGCAATGCTTAGAATTTCAGACACTTGTGAAATTAGACCAGAGTCTACCAATCTCGTAGCCAGTAATGCCCACTCCCACCCCAAAATCCTGCCCATATTTTCAGAATGTCCCTACATCACTGCAAATGCATGTCTGCCGTGCAGTTAGTCACACGTGGTTTGTTTGTAAGACATAAATTTCAATTGATCATTTTTTTGATGGCTATTTTCTAGCAATACAATGTTTAACTTTTTTTTTTTTAGGGGGGGAGCCTTTTCATCAGAATCTCAAAAGTAAATTATGAGAAGAAAGTGGCGGTCCCTTACTGTGGTCAGCAAAGAGTCTGGCCAGCCTACTTCCGCTCTCTAATCTCTTGACCTTCCTTGAGGGGGCGGCTGCTCAATAACGGCTCTGATTCTTTTTTCAAAAATAAAATGTGCTATTTATCAAAAGCAGCTAAAAAAGGGGCCAAAAAATAGGAAAAGAAAACGAACACCCCAGGGTGTAGCTGAACATGCTTATTATGTGCAAAGTTGTTAGTAATGAATGTGACACTCTTCCTCCTCCTCCCTTTCCATTTCTAAGCCCCAAAGAAAAAAGAAAGGGGTTGGGGAGGGCAATGGCTATTCAATCCAGAAGAGACCTTTTCAAAAGGTGCAGACTGTTCAGAGGCAGGTTATTTCTTGATTATTTTGTTTTAAGCCCCAGTTGACCTTCCAGACTAAAAGGAATGGTCCAAAAGTATCCTGAGAAACACTCTTTTGGAATTTTTTCTCTAAGTCTTGGAAGCCTAGACACATGGCATTCAAAAGGACTCTTTGAAAAAAGCTGGTCCATATTTCTTCTCGGGTGAGTCGATGACAGAGTGTTTATCTGAACTAATCACGGGAGATTTTCCAGTGTTGCATTTTTGAGAAGTGGGATTCTCTTAAGGAGATTGCAAACACTTCGAGGAGAGCTTTCCAAGAATGGCTTCGTGCGTCCTCTCCACAGCCGCTCGCCAGGCTGGAGCACCGGTGTGATAATCAGTCTGCGCTGCTGAAAAGTCTTCTTGTTCTGACTGCCCCCTCCTTTCAGTCATCATTAGAATTCTCCAGCTATGAATCCGCTATTGTCTGTAGGAGCCCATGATCCCCCACACCATGCCGAGGAAGGAATGTGAGCCTCCTAGGCCTGGCTCTCAGTCTCAATCTTATCCAGCAGGTCACAAAGCCCCATTTATACGCAACTCCAAAGTTTTATCATAATTCTTTATCGCCTCAACCCCATGTATCCTCCAGTGCAGTCAGGAGACGTACAGTAATGAAGCCCATTTATCCTCATTTTCTCAATTGGCACACTTAAAGTTTCAATATTTATGTTCACACTGTCCTAATTTTGGATGTCAAAGATAGTCTACCAGACAAGGAACATTGCCTAAGGATAACTGACCCACGTGGATGAGTTCACCAGAGCCTGATACATGATGTGGTTTGTCATATTACCAATCATTGCATCCCAAATAGTTACTTCTAACAGTTCAGTGGAAAAATAATACTGAATTCTGCCAGTGACCACATACCTTCTGTGTGCCACGCACCCGGGTCACTGAATTCTCACACCTTACAAAGTAGGATTATCCACTTTTTATTGATGGGGAAACTAAAGGTCAGAGAGATTAGCTTGTTTATGTGCACTTAGGGGCCAAGGTGAGACTCAAACCCAGGCCTCAGACTGTAAACTCAGGGTAGTTCTACTCCCTTTGCCTCTTATCAGAAATACATCTTGTGAGTCATTTTAAATGAGTGTAACAGACATTTTCATCACAGATGCATTGAGAATTATGAACTTAAAGCCGTTAAGATCCTCTGGCCAACTATGTAATGAGACCTCCTCTGATAAGCCTTAGCATGAGGTCAGGTCAGTTAGAATTTGTAGCACATGTTTCACCTATCAATAGGTGGCAGTATTCACCTAAATCTCCTCAAGAGGAGTCAGCACAGGTCGCGCTTCTCCTTACACCATGCCCAAGGCCATCTATATTCTCTGATCCCCTGGATTTGGGCATAATGAACAGTGTGTGCCACAAATGGGTTGCTAGCGAGATCTCAGTCATGCCTCAGTCCAGTGAGACTGGGACTGGAGAAGGACTGTGGTAGAGGACTAGGATCGTTCCCAGAGGCACCGGGAGCCTTCCCCATTTATACTACCCATTTTGGCCTTTTCTCTGGGGAGGCCTTTTGTTGGGAATTGAAAACCAAAGATATTTTTTGGGTCCCCAGTTACTTTCAGAATGTTGTGCAGAATTTTCAAATTATTTTAAAATGAACTAGTTAAAGATCTAAGATTTGATAATTCATAAACCAGCAAAAGGTTGCTCAGATTAAGAGAATAAAATAGTTAACAGGATGCATGGTTTCAACTTCTCCAAAGTCCTATGGACATGTACACCTACCCATCAAATGATAGGGACTTTGTTAGCAAGGATGAAAATGAGCCCATGAGGCCCATGTTCAATCGACAGCTCGAAGTGGTCACGATGATGAGTCAAAATACTGAAGGATAAAAGACTGCTTAATTTTAGGGAGACCTTTCTTGCTCCTCTGCCTATGTTTCTCTTCATCTTTCTCTTCCTTTAAAAAATTATAATGCTAAAATATCTGTAGTGTGCTAGGGATGTAGCTCAGGGTTAGGGTACTTGCCTAGCATGTGTGAGGGCCTGGGTTCAATTCTCAGTATTGGAAAAAAGAAAACAAATTCTACAAAAATATTTGGAGTTAAAAATATTGGCACAGGATCAACTTCTATTTTCTAGCTGCTGACAGGAGTCTGTCTAGTAGAATTTAATTTTACAAAGTCAAGAAAAGAGGTGCCATGGTAGATAAAAGGATAAAAGAAAATACCAAAGAATTCTTAGACCTATTTTTGTGCTGGCTTCTCCATTTTCATTCATGATACTTGGAACCAGTCATCATCAGTGATGACCAAGAAGCACTTAGAAATCAGATAAACCCTAACTCTCCTAAGCGAGAAGTTAACTCAAGTCAGATTCTCAGGAGACTAGATTCTCCTAAAAAAAAAAATTCAAGTTGGCTGGTGGACTAAAGAAGGCAGCACTGAAACAGTGTATTCACTTCTCATTTATGTCCCTAAGTGGAATGAATGTCTTTCTCCTCTGTCACTGCGGTATTTGTAACTATGCTTAGTCTCTCAGCATGGTGATTCCAGTTATGTGGGCTGTATCTACTTTCCTACTGGATTGACATATTCATAAGGGCAGGACTCAGCCCTCTTCAACTTTTGAATTTCCCTCTGAGTTCCTCGAGTGGGGCCCCTGTGCATGATGATCTTTAATACATATGTATTTAATTGAACAGAATGAAAGAGAACTCAGAGGCATACATTTTATATTTCTGTCCAGCTTAAAGAAAAATTGCAGCTTGAGCATTAGATGTGATGCATGGATCAGATTTCTTAGTTTTGATCTGGTTCTTTCTTTTCCAACAGCATTTGTAACAGTAAGCATATCATACCAAAGCCCACTTCACCCCCAGGACCCAGAATTAACTAATTTTGTAAAATTTATTTAATATCCTTGGTGAGACCTCATATGAAGGTTAAATGCAGAGACAAGCACAAAAGCAGTTACCAGTGATATTAAATGACCAACATAAAATGTATCATTCCAATCACTAATATTTCCTGTCTTTGTGGTTTGCAGACCCAATCCACACTAAAAACCTGAACAGGGCAATGCTGTTTCCTAATGGTAGTCATCATTGTTTCCCATATTAGGGCAAAGCTAAGCACAAGGTGTGGGGGGGGCACGTTAATCTTCAAAAGCCTATAAAATTACACTCAACCCATTAGGCATATTAGGAGATATTGCCTTGCTCGGGAAATGAATTACCCAGCCAAATATCACGGGTATAATGAAGTTGTTAACAGCAACAGTGCAGCTGTAGATGGTCTGATTACGTGTTGACTGTGCTGGCCATTCAGGGACAGGCCAGGAAGGAAATTGTTATCATACTGCCTGCCATATTCCCAGTCCGAGTGCTGGTGATAAACCTGATACCTGTAGGCCCACAGGAAAACAACAATAACAACAGCAAAGTAGCAAGAAAGAGCACAGTCATCTGCTGGTCCCAGCAGTGCTGCAGTCTCTCTCTTCCTGTACCTCTTGTCTTTTTTTTTTTTTTTTTAAAGAAAAATCACCCTGACAAGGAGTGGAAGTTTAGATTCTGGCCCTCTAAACAAACATTCCACAATGGACTTCCTGAACCTGTCCTACCCTGCAAATGAGCAGCAGTCCAACAAGCAAATGTGAATTGGGTGGGTGGGATTCACACCTTCCCCAAGAGTCAAAGATAAAGACAGTTGGAGTTTCCCTTCCTACATAAAGGTCTAGGCAGGTTGACTTGCAGTGTCTCTTAACAGCAACTAAACACTTCTTGAAGATTCACCTGGCTTCTTTTTAAGAAAGCATGTTCAACTGTCTTCTTTATTAAGAGAGGAGATCAAACTAGGAGATCTAAGGCCCATTTCTGGTGCTCACATGCTATGCAACGAAGAGGCTGATGGAGCACTTAGCACAGAGATTGACATTCTGCCACAAACACACCAGGTTTTATTTGTGCCGTGGTTTGTATCGATATGTTCTGATGCTACAGAGTCAATACACTCAATATATGTAACCAGTCTTTCCCCAGAGCCCACTGAAATCTGCTTTAAACAAGTTCTTTATTAGGAAATGTTTTCTCTCTAAAAATAACAACTAATGTAGATATTTCCTCATTAATAGAACTCTGCAGTTGTTTATGTTGTCTTTGATAAAACCAAGATGATGTTTCTGTTGGTAAGACTAGTACTTATCACCTACTTGCTTACCATAAATCACAAGCATTTGCTCCTTTGATTATTCTAGTGGCTGCCTGGAGGATGGTGATTTGCGGAAGGAATCTGGGTAGTTTGGGTGCTCAGGCAAGCTGCAGAGAAAATTCTTCTCTTTCCACCCACACTTAATGTTTTTCTTCTGAGTGCCAATCAGAATGGGTTTTTCTAAATGCTTCCAGAAATATTTCTATGTGGAGTTTGAGGCCAGGCCTACAATGAAATGTATGCTCCTAAGAGCAAAGTTCAGAAAGGGTCCTCTCGCCCTTGGTGACCTGCTGTATAAATAAATCTCTAGAGAGGCCTTCCCTGTTTCCCATGTTCCCTTTGACATTTATTGCACAGTCAGGGGTCTTTCGATGGCACTGAACGCCTGCCTTCTGACCCATTCTGCTGCCAGGTGCTCATCTCCCTACCCTTGCAAGAAGCATCTCACCAATCTGACAAATGGGAAATTCTCCTCGGTTTATCTCCATGACTTCAGGATGTCAAATCTTAGTATTGAAGAGAGAATCCTCTATGCTTTGTCACAGTGAGAACTGAGAGTATTAAGGTGAAGGAGGAGTGAGGAAGTTCGTTGTATCTGCACGTTCAAACATAGTACTGAAGACCTATGGCTGGGTGAGAAGGCCCGCTAATTATACAGGCAGTTCACCCTGTCAGTTAAATACTGGACTGTAAATGCCACTTTCCCCATTAAAACTACTCTCGGCTGAGGGGACAAACTTCCATTCTTCTAAAAATGCCAGATCATGTTTGCTGTACAAATGTCAAGAGTATCTGTCCTAAAACACACAGCTGCAAAAAGACATTTAATGAATTGGAGAAGAAAGAAAAAAAATGGAAGAATTGAAAGAAAGCTAAGGGAGTTGTAGTTGTACTGTTTAAGAAAGCTCTAAGGATCCAGCTCATTCATTTTTGATCTCATCTCTATTATTTCAGTCTTGGCCTCCCAGATGTCGGCTCAGTCCTTGGATTGCTGGCCCAGTTTTCCTGTCTTTAGGCTCCTGTCCATTTCTCTTTCTTCACTCTGTCCCAGACTCTGAACTCCTATGAGGCTGGTCACTAGAGGGTCCGAATTGGGTGCTCTGGCCACTTTGTTAGATTGTTCAGCGGAGCTTTCTCAAGGACTGCAGATGCCAAGTCCTTCCCTGCAGTTCCCCCTTAGCATCGTCAGACCCACTAGTTATCACCCCAGATAGCAAAGCAGTGAATGGGATGAGAGGCTCAATGGTTTATTCAACTCATTCATTATTTGGAGAGTAAATCCAAGCGTTTTCTCAGCGAGGATTAAAATGACAGCAACAGGCACCTTCCTTCCTCCCTCTGTGCTGCATTTCATTCATGGTAGCCTCCTCTTTATTTGAAAGGGAAGTCACAGTGCTTCACTATTACTCAGATCCTCAACAGTCCAGCTTAGTCTTCCAAAGACAAGCAGAGATAGTCATCAGTCCCCATTGCTTCTTTAGTCCTTCACTTTCAGCATCAAGGAAAAGGAGGGATTTTCCATGACATTTGCAACTCCAAAAGGCATTGACTTTTCAAAGCACACACACACACACACACACACACACACACACACACACACTACATACTCACCAGCTCTCTCAGACATGGTAGTGAGAAAAATCAAATACTCAGGAGCATTTATCCAGCATCAAGAAAATATTAACGGTGCAATGTGAAAGAGATGGAGGAACTGTGGCTAGTTTAACTGATTGAATTGAACCCACTTGGCTGAAGAGGGTTATACATAGTCCAGAGAAGCACATTTGCAGTAAAACAAGGAGAGCTCATTTTGAGCTTCGCAGCACTGAGTAGTTGAACTGAGAGTAAATCCAGACTGAGAGCATCAGGCATCACACATGGATCCCAGAATTAGAGTGAATGTTTTAAGATCTGCTTAAAAAATATTCACTATTGCTTTCATGTAATCCAAAATCATTCCTCTCTTCTTTTCTCTGAATCTATACCTTTCTTTACTGAACTCTTATCTAAGAGGTCTTGGGATTAAGGATGCTGTAGACTGTTGTAGAATATTACAGAGGAAGGCAACCTAAGCTGGGGGACCACTGTAGGAAAAGTCTAAGATACTGGAAATTAAATATGGATTAGAATCAGGAGGTATGAGCAAAAGCTCTGGTTTTCTACTTATTAATTTTCTTATGTATAAGGTGGAATTAATGTCAATACTTTACAAAAGGCTTAAATGAACAAATCTCAAAATAAAGAAATGGCCAAAAAGCTTAAGACAAGATAGTCATCATGATTCATCATTTGAAAATTGGGTGATAAATATAAAAAAACTTGTATAAGACTTGTATGTTGAAAAGTACAATCTTCCAATGAAAAAGCAAGGATGATCTTAATAAATGGAGAGACATATCTTCATGGATTAGAAGATTCAACATACTAAAAATATCAGGTCCCTAAGTTGGCATACAGATTTACCGCAATTCCTATCAAAACTCAAGAAAATTTTTTGTAAATACAGAAAAGAGTTTTCTAAAATATAGTGGGGAAAAAATATAGTGGGAGAGGCAAATAAACTAGAAGAGCTGAAACAATTTTAGAAAAAGAAAAATAAAGTGGAAGGAATCAGTGTACTCAATTTCAAGACTTACCATATAAGTAAAGAAATCAAAACTACATAGTATTGGCAGAGAGAGACATACAATAAAGAAGAACAGGAAATCCAGAAATTAACCCACATAAATATATCAACTAGGTTCTAACAAAGGTGCAAGAGTATCCAATACAGAAAAGATGGCACTTCAACAAGAAGTGCTGGAGCCTGGGACCCAGAGGCCAAAAAAAATGAACTTCAACTTAAGTTTCCGATCTTATACAAAATAAGTCAAGAAGGATCATGAATTTAAATATAAAACTATAGCACTTCCAGAAGAAACAAGAGAAAATCTCCATGATGTAGGACTAGGCAGATTTCTTAGATTTGTGACAAATCTACAAAAGACAAATTTGGTAAGTTTAACTTTATCAAAATGGACTTTTGTTTTGTAAAAGATCCTGTTTGAAGGATGAAAAGACAAGATGCTGAATGGGAAAAATATTTTTAAACTACGTATCAGATAAAAAGCAAATATCCAGAATACATAAAAATTCTTAGGCCGGAGATGAAATCACTGGTTGAGAGGTTGCCTACTATTTGCCAGGCCTGGGTTCCATCCCCAGCACCGAAAATAAAAAAAGAAAAGAAAATTCTCTGAATTCAACATCAAAAATCTAATTAAAAAATGGGCCAAAGACATTAGGAAGTAGTTCATTGAAGAGCATATAGAAATGGCATAAAAGCAATAAGCATTTGAAATAAAGATATGAAACCATGTTTAACATCATTAGCCCCTAGGGAAATGCAAATTAAAACTACAATGAGTTATCACCACAGATCTATTAGAATGGCTATGGAAAAAATACTGGCAACACCAGTATGGATATGAGAAACCACATCACTCTCACATTGCTGGTGGGAATGGAAAGTGGCACAGCCATTCTGGAAAGCAGTTTGGGAGTTTCTTTAAACACTAAACATATAGCTAACATATATTTTGGCAACTGTAATGTGACATTTATCCCAGAGAAATAAGGACTTTTGTTTGTACAAAATCATGCATACAAATGTTGACAGATGTATTTGTCATAATATTCCCAAAGTGGAAACAGCCCAATTGCCCTTCAGTAGATGACAGGTTAAACAAACTGCAGTGCATCCATACCTCAATGGAATACTATTCGCAATAAAAAGAAGAAATTTTAGTACACACAACAAGCCAGATACATCTCCAGAGAATTGTTCTGAATGAAAAAAGCCAATATTAAGAGGTTACATACTACATTGCTCTATGTACATAACATCTTTTAAAACAAAAAATTATAGAAATGGAGAACAGATTAATGGTTATAAGGATTAAGCAGGAATTAAGGATGGAAGTAGATGGGAAGTGTGTATAGTTAAGAAAAATCATTTGAAAGATCTTTGCTGTGACAGTATCATTATGTTTCTTGATTATGTTACTGTCACTATTCCTGCCACAATATCATTATATGGTGCAAGGTGTTACCATTGGAAGATACTGGGTAAAGGGAACATGGGATTAATCTCCTTCTATTATTTCTTACAACAGCATGTGTGTGCAACTACAATGATCTCAAAGTTAAAAGGTGGCTTAAAAAGTTGGACAACTATGAAAATAGCCTGCCCTAGTAGTCTGGGTTAACATGTCTTCAATATTCAAATGTACCTTGATTTATGATTGAGTTATATCCCGATAAAACTATCACAGATGAAAACTATCATAAATCAAATATGCATTTAATCATAGCTTAGCAGCACAGTGCCTGGTAGAGTAACAGTTGATACCTCCATGATCCCATGGATGCCTGGGAAGTGCAGCAGCTTCTACTGCCCAGCATTGCCACAGACATTCTTATTGCATATTGTTAGTTTGAGAAAAGAGCAACATTTAAAATTTGAAGTGTGATTTCTATTGAATACATATTGCTATTGCACGATCATCATAAAGTAAAAACAAATTGCAAAGTAAACCATTGTAAGTTAAGGGCCATCTTCTATTAGTGGTTTCTTGGCATGAAAACTTTAGTGAGTATCATGGTGTGGTTCTGGGAACATGAAAGCTATGTCAGCTTGGGTGGTAACAATCTACTGCTGAGCAGCAGATAGATGGATTTTGCATACAGGTGGCCTGGATGTATGCTACCTGATTCACTGTTGTGTAACCAGGGTCTAGTGCAGTGCTTTACACACATGCACACACACACACATAATCAGTCACAATTACTGAATATAATATTGAATAAAAGATCACTTTCAGAATTCCACTAACTGTACTGCCTCTGAGGTGGACTGTGTTGATTATATGTTAACTCTAATGGAATTGTTGCCTCTGAGATTCTCTAGTGATGATGTCCAAGGGCAGTGTAAAGTGACTTGCCTGAAAATCTGGTGCTTCCTCAGACATCAAAAACACTCCTTGGTGGAAGCCAAAGGAATTGTGGCCTCATAGTGAAGGTAGATTATCTGTTGCATATTATTTTGAGCAACTAATCCATTCTCAGGAAACTGTCATATTTATGCATATTTATGTCATATTCATATTCTCAGGAATTTGTCACAAATATGCAATAACATGAACAGATAGTGCACATTCATTGCAAGAGTGCTTCTGGTCACCAAGACTTGGAATCAATTGGACTATTTAAATAAGCCATAGCAATCTTTATACTGGAACATCATGCAGCTGATAAAAAGACCTGGTAGATATGTATTACTGACATAGAAAGGCATTTGAGACAAATTTTAAGCAGCAAGTTCAAAAAAGTTCTCTCTTTTTTTTTTTTTGGTACTGGGGACCGAACTTGGGTCCTTGAGCTTGTGCAGCAGGCGGAGAAACCACTGAACTAAATCCCCAGCCCCCAAAATTCTCATTTTTTGCATAAAAAGGAATACAAACTCTAAGTTTGGTAGTACAGACATAGGAAAAGTAGAAATACATACTCTATGCTATTAACATGATTATCTTGGGAGGAGGTAGAATTATGGGGAACTCATTATTCTATTTCTATAAATTTGAATAGGTTATTACTAGTATCAGTAAGTTTTATAATCAGACAAAGATGTTTTTCTTTTAAAGAGTGAATATAGGCTTTGGACTTTAAGAGATTTTATGTTTGAATTCCAGCACTTCTATTAACTATGAAAATTTGGATGTTACTTAATCTCCTTAGTAAGTAAATTTTCCTCATCTGTAAAATGGGGATGATTATATTTAATGTATAAAGTTACCTTATGACCAAGGCCTGGCTTAAGGCAGTTATTCTAAAAAGTATGTTTGTTACCATTTCCAAGACTGCCGAAAAGTGGTAGATATCTGATTATTGCATTTGCTTATGAATTATCAGTGGTGTAAAACCTGATATCCACCAGGCCTGGCAGATACACTGAATTTTCAGGACAGGCTGCTCTGTCTCAGTTGTTTTCCAGTATCATCCAAGATTCAAAATAAATATTATTCCATATCAGTACCCTGTTTTGATATTCATGTTTTATAGGCATGCTCACCTCTTACTCTTCATTCAGCTGCCAAGGTCCCTGCTAAGCCAACTTAGCTGACTTAGTGACATACAAAGACTTTCAAAGCTGTGTATCTTCATCACTCAATGAGTCCAACTTTACTACACCCAACCCCACTTACAAATGGCAGAGCCACCAAGGCATTCTGTGATTAGATCTCTGGTTTTCAACTTTGTTGTGGGAGATGAATGTCCACATTCATTTTTGGTCCATATGGTAGAGAAATCCTCAGCTCAGGCCATTATATTACAGAGTTTTGATGCCACATAGTTAAAATGGAGTAGGAGAAGCCAGCCAAATGGTTTTAGAACATTCATGATTAAACTGAACCATTATGACTGATCCTAAAGTATTGCACAAAACACACTGTGATCTTTAATGTGCAGAGAGAGCCAGTCGGATCTGTCAGTGTCACTGCCAGAAAGGAGACAGACCAGAGTTTAATCCCAGCTAAGGGCAGAGGAGGTAGCACAGCTAACAACGTGGTTCTGGGAACCACAGGTCACACAACCCCAAATATTCTCTCTTACATCTGAGAGGTAGCACCAACACATGGGACATTCCTGTCAGCACTGTGGATATCTGAGGCATTATGGGAATATTTCCAGTGACATCAAACTCACTAAATTTGGAGAAATGCCATCTTTACACAGTTTTGTGAGAACATTGCCTATGGTTATTAATATAAGCACGCCAACTCTTGTTCTCTCTCTCTCTAGGGATGATGCAGAAAACTAGATTAGAAAACAGTGATTGTGTATTGAAATTAGTGGTCACAACTCTTTTAGAGTACTTGTATGCATGAACATGTGATGATGGACTCAGGAAATCCAAATTCTGAAGATCCTGGAGCAGATTTCTCAATGCAGAAGTACAGAGAAGAGAGAGACCCTAAGCCTGTGGACAATCAGAGAAACATCTTAGGACCCTACCACAGCACACTGCCAATAATGGGTGTCTCCTTGGGTGTGAAATCTGTCTTCCTACTACCCTTGGAACCCTATAGGAGCAGCAGTGGTAGAGGTCATTTTCCCAAACGCTTTGCTCCTTGGGCTTATGTGTCTGACCTATCAACACTGACCTTGAAAGTTTCAGTTTGATTCATTTTCTTTAAAAAAAAAAAGCAATTTCCTGTGTCTAAGGGAGGGGGGAAAGGTTAAAAAATATCATTATAAAGGCTCCAAAGATTTTTGGGACATCAAATTGCTCTGACAAACCATTTTTATGAGTTAAGTGTAAAGGAAACAGAAACATACGGATTAAATTTCCCTTAAAATACACATGGGCTTAAAAATTAAGGGGGAAAGAAGGACTTGGCAACATAGACTTCAGGCTTTGCCAAACCCCAGCTCCTGAGAAATAACTTGAGATGCTTGACAAACCCAAAAAGCAGCTGGTTTTGCCCTGTGCCTTCATCAAGCGACATCTAGAGTCCTGTGTGATTGGAACCTCTATAAGTGAAATATGCTAATTTACAAACTCATGTTCTGATTCTTCAAATTACCCTAAACATTCCCTATTTATAAAATTTCGCCCTAAAGGCCTAGTCCTCCTCAGGTTTTCCTTGTATCCAGGCAAAATCACAGATCAGCGTTACAATGCACATTTCACGGGTGGAAACATGGAGCTCCGTGAGGTCCGATCTAGATGGTTTGTGGTAGCTTTCTGAAGACAGAAAATTTACCTCCATGCACCCTGTGCCTGCCTTAGGAATTGAGAGAATTACTGGTTCGTATTCTACAATACACTTGTGGACTTACGATAAGCATAAACTCATTAAGCATTGAGAATTCAGAGGGGTCTGTGTGAACGTAATGAAATGTGTAACATTCTTTCATTCCTTCAATGAACAAATGCTCACAGTGCACAACTGTTCTATTCAAATCACAGTGGAGGAGAGAAGTGAAGGCATCTAGCACTTGTTGGGGTTTACTATGTGCCAAGCATTGTGCTGCTTCCTATGCAGTATCTCATTTAACACTCACCTCAAATCTCAGATGTTTTTGCTATGATCTTTCTATTTTACAGAGGGAGAGGGAGACATAGTGGGATTTTACAGTTGATCAAAGATTGGTTAGAAAGATCAGATCTGGAATTCAAAGCCAAGTTTGATGTTTAAGACACTTGGATGTGGCCTGCAACATCCTCACAGTCTCTCGAACTATGACATATTCAAATGGAAGTGTAACAAATGGATAAATATCCCAGAGACATACAGAACATGGAAGGATCCCTTTCTACTGAAGTCAGGAAGGCTTGTGTAAGAAGCGGATTTTGATTAGGATTTTGGAGGCTGAGTAAGACCTAAGGAGTATGGCGGCTGGGTTCGGGGTTCAGAACCAATTCTGCTGGGGAGGACATCTGATGTGGGGATGGGTGGGTAAAGGAGTGAAGTCCAAGGAATGGCAGAGGGTCTTGCAAGGACTTAGAGATTTCACTGAATGTGCCATTGACTAGGGCAAATGCAATTATGCACCATGGACCACCACAAAAGAAAAGAGAACTTCCAAAGTAACTCAGATACCTTCATCTGCTGTTGCCTAGCAAATGAGAATAAGATAGGAGGAGAATTCTGTGATGTGCTCACATAGATTCTGACTCTGAGAGTTTTGGGGATGTGAGCATCTTGCAGAGCTAAGAGTCTCTTAGAGTTCAAGGGTGCACGTTTCTGCAACACAGCCTCTCTCATGGTAGCTGGCATGCAATCCTAGTCCTTCCTGGGGCAGGAAGACTCATAGTCTACGATGGGATTGCTGAGAAGGAGTGATTTTGACCATATGTGATATTTATCTTATTTGCTGATTTTAGAATTCAACCTTCCTATGTAAATAAAAATCCACTCCATCTGCTTATTTTGTAAATGAACCCTTGAAATTAGAATGGTCGAATTGTTAAAAATCCTTCAAGTAGATGTAGTTTAAAAAATCAATCCAAACAAAATGTTAATTGTGCATGAAAATATATGCAGACGCTAAAATTCTTACTAATGCATGAACATATATTAACCTCTAAATATATACAAAAGGACATATTGTGCTTAAGAAGAAAACAAGTATTCACCTGTTTGTGACAAACCAAGCATAGAGACATTTGACAGTTTCCTAAATGCTACTTATTAATAATAGCAGGGGGGCGTCAATACTCGAGGGTGGGAAAGTCAGTAAACAAGCAGTGAGGCTGAGAAGAGTCATCATAACGATGCTATGAGAATAAGAACTTTTAAGAACTACAAAGGTGCATGAATAGTTGTATCATGTGACAATGTGTTGCAGAAATGTAACTTTTCCTTGGACTTTTTCTTTAAATATGGAAGCAAACTACATGGATTTTTAGAAAAATTAAAATATGCATAAAACACAAAAGATCAAAAGACAGAAAAAAATCCATTCATAATCCCATCACAGAGATAATGGCTATTTCCTTCCATATGTTTGTTTTTACATATTTACATTGGTTCATGCTCTATATTAATTATTTTCAAATGTTAACATGCATCAGTTCACCTGCCAGTTATCAAAGCACACATTTCTGTGGGCTCTCCCTCTTTTCTTTCCCTCTCTTCTTCCTCTCTCTCTTTTCCTTTACTTTTCTATTTTGATTTGGTTTGGTTTTTTGCAGTATTGGGAATTGAACCCAGGGGGCTTTACCACTGAGCTACATCCCTTGTCCTATCTATTTATTTAAAAAATTTGACACAAGATCTCCCTAATTTGCCCAGGTTGGACTCCAACTTATGATCTTGCTGCCTCAGCCTCCCTAAGTTCTGGGATTGCAGACATGTGCCACTGCGCCTGGCTTCACATTTCTTTAAAAACAATCCTGAGCTCAGTGAGATGAATATCTAGGGGTGGGAGATAAAAGGAGACATTGGCACTCTTATGTTTAGAGGATTTTAGAATATCCAAGTCCTCACTCCAACAACGAGAAGGGTCCTAGTTAATAATTTGAAGTATGAAGCAAGGATCTCATGAGCCCAGAAAAGCTGTGCCTCCCAGGAGGCTGGTACCAGTGACTTCTGAGAGGGACCAAGTCGTGCTTTTGAAATGCATCGCAGGAGAGCATCAAAAACAAGACTCTCCCAGAGTCTTGCTTTGACTGGAGACCAGCTTGTTCCAAAAGCTGATTCCAGAAGTGGCTTGATGAGCCTACAGTTACACAGAGACCTCTGAAACTCTTGGAGAGCAGCTCTTACCACAGAGGCATGATATGGGATGCTCCAGCCTTCCTGCCTTTTGCTCGGCCTCAGCAATGAGCAACGGAAACAGTTAAACTGCCAGCGGCTCCCAAACAGTGGTTTCCACCCTCAGCGACTGCCAGCCCCTGCCGGCTCACCACACACAGCCTCAGAGGTCTGGCTCCAGAGCTCTTCTCTGCCCAGACGCCACTGTGACAATGAGGAGAAAGGAAGACTGTGGCCACCATGGAGCTCCAGGGGTCAGTGATGCTCAGCAGCTTCCACCTTCACCCGTGGCCTGTGCCTTTCTCCTCATCTCATCTCATGAAAATCTGGGCCCCTCTTTCTCATTCATTTTCTCACACTGTCCCTGAAAATGAGGCACAATGCAGCTGCATTTCAGAGGGACGAAACTCTGGGCAATTTTGTACTGTTCACCGTGGGTGATTCCAGTCAAAGAATTGTAACAAGGACACCAAATGTTGCTTGAACAGTGATAGTCATGCAGCATGTCATGTGTGTTACTCAATTTAATCCTTGTGTTACTCCTCGCATGTTACCAATGAAGAAACAGGGCCATGTCACTTAGCTGGCCCATGATAGGAGTGGACTTGATTTCATCTATCTAACTCCAGAGCTTGAGTTCTCTACCACCATAATCATCGGCTTCTTTTCAGAAGGTATCTTGCATTTAATCTGCTCATCAGGCTCAGCTCAGTGCCAATGAAAGCCACGTATTGCATTTTACTTTTTTTTTTGGAAAATCTTAAATGGCAGAGCAGATTCTTCATAATCTATTTTAAGCCCTGGTCTTCTGGTTTCTGATTCACCCTGGTGGTACTGGACCACAGGAAGCATGTGGAGGTAGACCAGGAGGCACTTAAAGATGTCATGTCCGTCAACCAGAGGTTTCAATCAAAGCTACACCGCTATCTAAGGAAGTTGTTTTCAAACTATAATTTTTGTGTAGCTATCTATAGCTTAATTATATACACATATCCACACACTGATGCATATATTATACATTCATATATACCTGTTGTGATTTGACTATGTTCCCCTATAGTTCACATGCTGGATATTTAATTCTCAGTGTTAAGAGTTACAACTTTGTTTTGAGACAGGTTCTTGCTATATGGTTCAGGCTGGCCCTGAACTTGTGGCGATCCTCCTGCCTTAGTCTTCTGAGTGCTGGAATTATAGGAGTATGTCACCAAACCTGGCAAGAGCTAAGACTTTTAAAAGATGGCTAGGCAGTGAGGGTCCTAGCATCACAAATGAATTAATGCTCTTAATTCTGCAGTGGGTTCATTATAAAAGGGTGAGTTTGGCTTCTCTTTGTCCATTTTCCTCTCTTACCCTCTTTTTGCCATTATATCATGTGACACCCTTTGCAAAGATGCAGTAAGAATGCCAGATGCCAGCTTCTAGATCTTTAATTTCTCAGCCTTTAGAACTGTGAATTACCTAGACTGGGATTTTCTGGTATAGTAGCACAAAATGGACTAAGATAGTAGCCTTACTGAGTATACAGATACACGTGTATGATTGAGTCTCCCTTACACACACACACACACACACACACACACACACACACACACACAAAGTATCAGTTTTTCTGTTTATATTGCAATGAGACCAAATCTTCTCACAGGGAAGCAGCTATTCAAGGTGAGGGTAGCCTACATCTCCCTGGAAAGCTTTTTAAACATAAACTACTGGGCCCCACACCCAGAGATTCTGGTCCTGGAGGGCTACAGGGGACCCAAGAATTTGATTTTTCTAACCAGTTCCTAGTGCTGCTTATACTGCAGGTCTGGGGATTGTCTCTGAGAATGACAGAGGCAGGGACATGCCAAGGCTAAACCTATGGCAAGAGTAGCTTTTGCTGTAATATTTTAAAGGAGATTGCCTTTTTCCTTGAATTGATGCTCCTTTGCTTATCTGCTGAAAAGACTGTTTGGGGATATGAACAGAGAGAACCATCTGGAGAATTAGCCACACTTCAAACCGAGTCTTCCCCATCATGACAAGGGGTCCCAAGGCTGTAGCTAGTGAGATCCCAGGGGTTTTCGTTAGCACATAAAAGCCAGAAGAAACCAGTGTTGTCCAATAGGTGGCTTGACACAGTCTTTTTTTTTTTTTTGACACAGTCTTCTCTTTATCAGTAATGGAAAATGATACTGGCTTCTTTGTTGCTTAATAAGTTTTAGAGGGGATCACAAACAAACCCAGTCATTTTCTGTAGCTGTCCTAGGAAGTGAACTTTCCTCCTGCTGTCAGGTAGATCATAGTGTCTTGCTGCAAATGGTCTTATTTTCTCAGTTTCACACATAGATGTGTTCTGTGCACGGTCTCCCAGGCTCTGGTGGTGTAGGCCTTGTCCTGGGTGTATACCTTCTGGAAATTCTTTAGTGCATCAGAGTAGAGGGAGTTTGGGATCAACACTCGGTAATATTTTCATCCAAATTAATGGGTTGAATTCTGTGGCAGAAAACTTCTGCCGTTTCTGCTAGCTTTGGGCTGTCCCTGAATGACACGGTCATAAACAAACAGGTCAAGCTCCTGCTACAACTTGAAGTTCTGTATGTCTTGAACTATTTTTCTAAAGTAAAACAATATACAAAATACTGTGCTAGGCCACACATTCTGCCCTACCAAATAATCAAATTCTCCAACTCCTACTTTCTTTGCCTAGGATGGAGGAAGCCAGCTTAACTCGCCATGTGAACATTCTGAGAGAGAACCAAAGTCCGAAAACGTGTTTTCTTCTTTGATAAACTTCTTTGGCCAAGTACAATGACCTGAATTATGGTGTGGCTCATGGCCCAAGAATCTTAAACTTGGTTTCTGCTCTGCCTGTCCCAGCCTCCTTTCATGCAGTGGTGTCTGGCGCACAGTACTATGGACTATCCTTGGGTTTCCAGTGCCCATAATACCTTCTCTTCTTCAATATCAGCCACCAGGGGATTACTGGGCCATAGATAACCCCAAACAGAGCTAACCCAGAAGCAAACCCAGTGTTTGATTTGGGAAAACATTATTTGGTTTCTTTATAGAGCTATTTTGTCTCTCTAGCTGATAGCAAAACAAATTTTGGTTCCCCGAGTGCCAATAGCCTTTAATAATGTGCTAATCAGGGAAGAAAGCAAAAACTGAAGTTTAATGAAAGGATGACGGACTATGCTCACAAAGGGCCAGGTAGATAAACCACATGGAAAAGTCATTCATGCC
Source organism: Heterocephalus glaber (assembly GCF_000247695.1). Next base: position 11,425,158 of record NW_004624795.1, on the reverse strand, counting down.
TAGAGTAGTAAGAAGAAAGCTAGCAGATCCTTCAGGCTAAAGACCTCAGGCTTTTCCTCTTCCCTAGAGTCCTGGAAAAGAGATGGAGACCCTGGGATTATCAGAGATGAATAAAGCCCAGGCCTTGTTTTCAAGGAGCTAGTGACCCAACAAATGGATTAATGTTTATTCAGTCAATTATTTGGCAGATAATCATTGGACATTTTGTATGCATCTGAGAGCTTGTTTATGCCATCAAGTCCCAGAGTAGAAAGAGGCTCTACACTGGGGGCCCAAAAGTTCCCAGCTGTCATCTGTGCTCACCTTGCATCACCACTCAATCTCTGATCACATTGCCACTGTGTAAGGCAGTCTTTCATCGCTCCAAAAGAGTCATTGCACAAATGTTCATTTTGTACCATCCTGAATCCATTATCTGCCTTCCTGTGTCTTACCCTGAATGAACCCTGTGTCTATGTGGAAAAATACTGTGGACTAACTCAATAACTCTGCCCTCCCTGAAGGGCTTTCTCTTTCCCCCTAAAATAACCACACACACACACACATGCGCGCGCACACACACACACCCTAAATGGCTGTTGGGCTTGTTTTTGCACCTGTGCTTGGCAGTGTTGATAGTAGACTATACGTGACGTAATGAATTATAAAGGTGGGAAAGATCAGGATGAAAATGCCCAGGCCTCTATCTAACATGACACCTGGAACATAGGTCTTCAGGAAATATTTGTCAAAAGAATTGCACAAATGGATGAATAGTGGGTAAACGAATAGTGTATGAGTTACTAACTGGGCCAATGATGGCAAACCTTTTAGGCACTGAGTGCCAAACTGCAACTCAAAACCCACTTTTTTATCTCAAACTGCTGACACTGCCATTAAACCTGAATACTGAGGTTTTAGGCTAGAAAAAACAACTCTTCATTAACATCTTTTGCCTTAAAAGAAAAACATAGTAACACATGTGCCATAGGTTTGCCATCACTGAACTAGACTGTAAAGTTTTAGCGTTATGGCCTTTGTCTTGTACATCTTCATGTACCCAGTGCCAACGACTGTACTTGGCCCACCTATAGGAGTTCCAAAATAAATAATTTCTGGATGAACAAAATTGGAAACCCTTGGCATATAAGTGGGCACTGAATAAATGCTTGTTGTCTGGAAAAAAATGAATGCATGAATGGATGCATGAATGAACATGCAAATCAAGAAGAGATGCATTACAGGGGCTAATTATTTTGCTTTGACTGGAGAGACATTACAATGGGTAGGTGACAAAAGTATGACTCCATTTAATAGGGCTGAGAAGCTCTTTCCTACCGTTGACTCAGCAGCCCTGGCAGTGTGCCTTCATCCTGCGGTCTTTCCTAACACGCTAGGGTTAGCTAGGTGAGATGGCAATGTTCTTTCTTTATTTTCTTTATAAACCAAACACTGCTTTGCTTAGAAGTTCTACATTGGTTTGGTTTGCTTTCCAGTTGCTTAAGGGAACATGGATGTTAACTAGAAATGGTTACAGATGCTAGCAGAGAAGTTGGTTCAGTAACAGAAAAAAGAAAGGCCTGGACAAAATGAACACGTGCCGATGTCTACAGCCTGGTTCTACTAGGACCACCTGGAGGTCCATCACACACAGCAGAAGGGCGGACATCAGCGTCTCCCAAGAGGCACCTTCTGGGGCTGTGGCACGCTCTTGGTAGAGCAATGTTTCCCCAGGCATGGTCCTTAGGTTTTCAGAGCTACACTGTCTGAAGAGGACATCACATTTTCCTTTTGATTCCACAACTCTTGGCCCCCAGAAAGCAACCTTAAGATGGTGCAGGATCGAGAGTACTGAAATCTGGTTTGTTTGTTTTTTTCTCCAGCCATTGTTAAATCCTCAGCCTCTGAGTCAGTTCAACCGCACTGCCCAGGAAACCAAATGTGACTTTGTCCTAGTGGGAATCTGACTCAGCCTCTGCCTCTTCAGAAGGCATTGAACGTTCCAAGTCAGTGATGGGAGCCAATCATTTGCACTGGTGTGTCCTTCTGAGATGCCACCTGATTGGCTTTCCCGTGCTTTACTGAAAAGAACAAAACCCTTGTAGCTGCTCCAAAGGTTATAAAGAATTTGTCACAAACTTTGGAAGAATTACATGTAGCCTAATGCCCTCTTCTCCAAAATACCCTCTTCTCTAAGCTAATTAGCTCCTGGTTCTTTATTAAAGTGGGATCATTGGCTAATTAATGTTGAAGGCTTTTGGCACTACAAAGATCTTCAGAGAAATGGATGAACAGGCTAGGAAAATTCAACAGATACCTACCAAGTATCAGAAGCCATCTTCCTTTTTTGCTTCTAAAGGAACCCAAAAGAGTTTCTGGATGGCACAAAGAGCCAGTAGCAGGCTGGGTGGTCAGGCCATTTGCTGACTCTGCTCTTAAGTTCCAAGCCCTGCAGCAAAGGACCATAGGCCAAGTTGGGCAAGAAGTGAAGGCTACCCAAGGCCACTGTTACAGGCAGCTATCCAGTGTTCAGGTCAGCCTAGCTAGTTGAAGCCAACATTAATTTAGCTGGAATAAAACCAGGAGCAGTACATTAGGCTCCTAAATATGTGGCCATTTCACATCTGGGCATCAGAAGGTCAGTTCTGTGCAGCAGGATAACACATGTCCATTGACATGGCCTTGACCTGGATTGATCTGCCCTACTTGGACATTGCTGGTCATTTGAGGCAGGCACCTTCCAATCATATGAATTTCTTTTGAGGCTGTGTGAGGGAATCCCCTCAAAATAGAAAATTTCCATGTTTGATCAATTAATGAGTCAAAACATCATACAAGAACCTTGCAGTTTAGAGAAAATTAGAAGAGATTCTGGAGGAGATATGAGTGTGAGACCACATGCACACAGATACTAACAATGATCCTGCCAAATTCTCCTGCAGCTATTTTGTCCTTCAGGAATTAACTGACAGTTTAAATTACTGGTATTTCTTAGGATGGATGGAGCCCCAGTAATCCAGGTTCTTATTTACAAACTAGAGATACAGTTTTTTAGGAGTTGAGGGATATGCTTGTGAGATTTTGTCCCCACCCCCATTTTCCCTTTCAACCTTAATTCCTTATATATTAAGTCTGTTCTTCAAGCACCTTAGCTGCCTCCTAGCCTAGAGACATGAGACGAGCACTCATGAAAGCTTGTCTTCATATCGTTAATTTTCACAGGAGGGGAGGAAATGAGATCAGACACTGTCCAGAGTAATTTTGATATCAGACATTCTTCTAAACATCTGCAAATCAATAGAAATTGAGGTGAGAGGGGTTATTAGGGAGTGCTGTAAAGTGACTAATGAGACTAGTTACCTTCTTCATAAGCTGGACTCTGAATAGAAAATTTAATATTTTGATTTGAATTGCCGAGATGTTCCTTATTTGCAGTATCACACAGAGCCTACTCTTCACTGGATCCTTGCAATACCTTGTGTGTGTTTCCTCAGGTAGAAAAGGTGATATGGGGAGACAGTTTTGGGTTTGGCTGCTAATCCAAAGTGCCAGCTAACATATTTCAAATTTTACAAAGAAAAGTTGAAAATGGCTAAGTCAAGGCATGGACACATAAATTTGATCTAGAGATATAGGTTAGTACAGATACAGAGACTGTATTTGGATAGGTCTATATAGGTTCAATGTTTCCTTGGGTGCTTGTGGCTTTTAAGAACCCCTTCAACTCCATCATTTTATAGTTTTGCACATGTCATCTTTATTTCAAAGTTGGAAAAAATGAATTGCAGAGAAGCAAAGAGATTTCCTATGAGAATGGTTAAAGTTCCTGTTGAAATTACTGGGCAAATGGTGAAGTCGGTGCTGTCATTTTAAAGGGTTCACAGTCCCACCTAAAATCCTTGTTGGAATATGAGAACTGAAGAAAGTGGAGAGAAAAAGATTGAGAGAGAGGAGGGAGGAAACATGAGAGCTAGGAGAGTGAGCAGAGAGGAAGAGAAGGGCTGAAAAAGAAAGGGAAAGGGGGAATAAAAAGGGCAGAAAGGAAGATAAAAAAATAAAACACTTATGCTGTTAGGGAAGATGGGATAATCTGAGGGATTGGGAGCCAGCCCCGCAGCTAGCTAGCTGCTGGATGAAGCTGTCCAAGTCTCAGCCTTCTCACCTGTGAAGTCGGACTAGTCCCATCAGCTTGGTCTGCCCTCTCAGAGTTTGCAGATGAGAAGAGACCTGGGATACCAAAGAGTTTTGGGGAACACAAAGTGCTCTTCAACTTGGCAGCAGCTCTGTGGCAGAAACAACTACTCCATATGAGGGATCGGGGTTTTGGATACCTTGGAGGGTCACTCACAACGTTTGAATTCTCTGTTGCTACTGAGTTGCAGCGAGGCCAGTGTGGGCTTCGTTTGTAAACACTGAAGATTCCAAAGCCGTGGGGAAGGAGGCGGGCGCGCTGCCCTGAAGTGGGGGCTCCAGGCGCCAGCAGAAATGGAGCTGTCTCCCTGCTCTTGGTTGCCAGGACACCAACACTTAGAGCAGCCACAGGGCAAGTTTGACTCCCAACCAGCAAAGCAGAGAAAGAGCTCAATTGAGATGCCCAGCCCTGCCAGAAAGCTTCTTGCTGCCCTGAATGAGAACTTTACACTGCTAAGGGGCTGAGGACTGGCTCGTAAATGTTAAGCATCCCTTGGGCTTTCTTGGGAGCAAATCTGCGGTCCTTTTGGCCCTCGGAGCAGAATTAGAGGCCTCATAGCTGGGCCCAAGAGGTGGGGACAGAAGAGAAAAGACAACTATTTCTGAACTCTACAAACTAGCTTTTTCCAGGACTCCATGAGGCAAATTCTAGGGCTCTAACATGAGACTCTCCCCTATCCTCATAGCTTAACTCTGATACAATAAATGCTGATTAATTTAGTTCCTTCATTTGCTTCTCTTTAGGGAAAAATATCCAGCTGCCTTTGCCAGTGGAACACTCTGTTTACTTAAAACAAAGAGAACAGAACACAGGGCCTTTCAATGACTCAAGGTCCACTGTCACAGAAATGGATATGATTCGAAGTTACATTTAAATGGCATCAGGGGGTGTCTTGCTGAAAGCTTTGCGATTGTGTTAACCTTGTGCTCTGCTGGGCCATCAAACGTTGTCCTACTGCATGGTCCACCTGCACAATCTGTGCCCGGTGGAACAAATAGATTCCCCATCACCAGCAGCCCCGTCAATATTCACCCTACAGAACTAGAGATTTAATTATTTGCCTGTATCCCATTTGATAGTGTTTGTTTAGTTTGAGGATTGGTTGGCCTTTGTAAGGTTTCTGCTTCAAACTGCAGAACAGTATTTTGCTATGAGAAAAGACTGAAAACAGTGACTTGCATAGTGATTCGAAGATGGTCCCCTGTCTACACCCAGGTGCAAAGCTGTCCCCCCCACTCCCGTTTGTCACAGCTACATCATCATTCACTCCTTAAAGACCCTCCTTTGGAAACCTGGGTCTGCTAAGTATGTAGGTAAGCTGTTAGGTCACATGTCATCATTAAAATAAACTTCCTAGTTTCTGTTTGGGGGCTAAAGACGTAATTAGGCACTGTCCTAGGCACTCTCCAGATATCATTTAATTCCAAGGCTGGAATTCAACACACGAAATAGAATTTGTTGCCTTCATTCCAAGAAAACTGAAACCTAGAGAGGTTAAGCTCTTTGTCCAAAGCCACAAAGCTGAATAACCAGGACTTGAGGCCAGGCTTGTCTGATCCATGGCCTGGCTCAGACCTCTACATGGTGCCGCTTTTCTGTTAGCAGGGGCAGCTGGGAGTGGAAAGTGATCTGATTCCACATCAGACTGACTCTACTGACTGGCTCTGTGGCTTTGAGCAAGTTATTTTCTTTCCTGTGTTTCCCTTCTCACTTGTAAATTGGGAAGAGTGAGGCCTGGCATATCTACATCACAGAGTCATGAAGATCACATGCAAAAAAATTCCTAGTTCTGAAACAAGCCTCATGAGTGTAAGAGATTGTAGACTTTTTCCTTATTGTGACATCCTATATCACAATATCAAGAGACTCATATTAGAAAAGTTTTGATGGAAGAAGGTCACAAGGATCATGATACTTGCCTATGTGGGTAGATAACTCGGAAAGGATGGAAGGTTATATTTTCCTAAGGTCATCTCTATCCCTGTCTCTGTCTCTGTCTCTGTCTGTATCAATAACTATCTCATCCTACATGATCTTCTTAAAGAAGGGTGTAAATTTGGGGGCAGAGTTCTTTACCCACGAATCTTGGCAGTGGCTTGCAGTTTCCTTGATCAGTGGAATACAATGGAAACTTGCAATGTAACTTGAGTGTTGAATGGGGCTAGGACATAAAAAGGATGCAGCTTCCACCTGGCTTGGGATATTTGCCTTGGGAACCTGGCTGCCATATTGTGAGGAAGCCCCAGTCATGTAGAGAGGCCAATGTGTAGGTGTTCCTGGTACAGATATATGAGTGCCCCAGCTGATAGTGAGTGTTGCCCTGCAGACATTGGAAGAACTGACCTTTCAGATCTTTCTACCTCTCAACATTTGAATCTTCCAGAAGGGGCCACAGATACCAGGGAGCAGAGATAAAGTATCCCCAATATGTCTGAGCTAAATTCCCGAACTACAGAAACAATGAGGGTTAATACCTTATTGTGATTGTTTTAAGTAGTTAAGTTTGGGGTGGTTCATTATGTACCAGTAGATGTTATATGCAAGGAAACACTTAAACAGAGTCATAGACTCTAGTTATCATTGTGGTTTTTTCTAAGATTTATATCCTTGCAGGAGGTTTATATTTTATATTTTAGAAGTTCAAGGTGATTGTGGAAGGCAAAAGATGTTGGAGGCTACTCTGAAGCTATAGATCTGAGGGACTGACCAGCTGCAGGCCACTGGAAAATAGCTAACTAAGCAGGTGGAGCATAGTACTAGATAGGGTGACTTTCTACACTGGGATGCTGTCATTCTTTTGAAAGTGAATGGGAGTGTTACTAAAATAGGGTTACTCTGGGACAACAGGTGCAGACAGGGATGTTCTGAGTAAACTAGGATTTAGAGACACAGAAACTAGGTGAACACTGGGAGATCAGAAAGAGAAGATGAGGATCTGGGACGTTGGCAGGCCACAGCAGGGATACATGGAGGGAGGCGATCACTATGGGAAACCTGGACAAGGAGGTCTATGTTTGTTACAGTTATAAAATCACGGGGCTGGGGTGCAGAGGCAGAATTCCGGTCTTGGATGAGGAGAGGAAGGCCCACTTTTAATGATGGACAAGCTAAGAAGTGAAACATATCAGCCGTATAGCACTTCAGCTCTCAGAACTCTCTTTATCAAAATGAGAATTTTGGCCCGGGGATTTAGCTTAGGGGTTCAGTGCCTGCCTCGCAAGCGCAAGGTCCTGAGTTTGATCCCCAGTACAAAAAAAACAAAAACAAAAAAAACCCAGGTGAATTTCAGAAATATCTATTTTCTTGCAAGAAATTCCTTAAATAGACTAGGAAAAAAGATGGAGAAACACATGAAGAAGACATTGAGGGATGTATGTGTGCGTGTGCGTGTGCGTGTGTGTGTGTGTGTAAGGAGAAAGGTAAATAATAAAGTGGGTGGAAGGATATTCTGGAGGGAGGGTTTTGTAGGGTTTTGGGGCACACTTGAACTGGGGTAACGGTAACTCCAAGTTCTAAAAAAAAAAAACCCATGAGGACAGAATGCTACCTCCAGCCCAGCGGTTCCAGGGAATAAGGCCTTAGCAGCTTGTCCAGTCTCTGTCCCACACTCTTTAGAGAATATGAATTTGTCTGCAAGGAAAAGACCACACACACTCCCCCAGCAAACCCCTGCTGTCACCCTAAATGGCATTGGTGAGGTTCAATTAAAATTTTGTGAGAGGAAAACAGGTTATAAGGACATCGCAGTTGTAAATGTCTCCATGACATGACTTTCTGAAGTACTCAAATATTCCTTTCTATCAAAAATTAGTGCAATATTTATATAGCTACAGAATATATAGGAATAAATAGACTCTCGAGTTGTGCTTCGTATTTTGCATACCCCCTTCCAGGTAATTTGGGTACTTTCTGACTTGTTTCTGACATCTATGGCAATTGTTCCTCCACTGAGGAGCTGAAGGAATTTGCTGGCGCCCCTTCCCTTACCCCACTGAGCTTGTGTTCAGTGGACTGGTGAAGCCCTCTTTACAGCTGTCTGCACATTTCCTATTTGTGTCCAGACCTCCTGCTGGTCTATACACTGAAGCTCCCAGACCGCTATTCTTTTACCAGATTTGGACTTTCACATCTCTGTTGGGAAGTGGGCATTTTATTTTGTTACATAGGGCAGGGACCTTCAAACTTGACTATAACTTATATTAAGAAACACTTAAAAAAACCCCACTTTTCACATTATGACTCAGCAAATGTACACACCTCATATAAAAAAAAATACAAAACTTTCACAAGAAAAGAACCCTTATAGAGCACCTTGTTTTGTACTCATATGGTTTCCATCGTGTTCTAATCTGAGCTGTGCTTTTTTGTGCTGAGGTATTCTATTAGATTAAGTAAGATTCAATTACAATTGGAAATCATTAGCTCTAATGGGATACTTTTTCCATTTAAGAAGGTTGAGTGTGTGAACAAAAACAAGGGAAATGAAAGATCTTACGAACATTTTCAACTCATACTTTCAAAGACAACTTTAAAAGATGAGCTACAAATTAGAAATTTTGTAATACTCTTTAGTAATCTAGGAATGGAATGTAAAACATTTAAGTCCACTGTTGGAATTTTCCAAATTAATTTTTTTCATAAGTTTTGAGCATTTGAACATGTTATATATGTGAAAGTAGGAGAGAGTCTATATTAAGATTTGAGTAAAATTTCTGTTTCTCTGTATCTTTCTGCTTCTCTCTCCCTCTCCCTATTCCTCCCTCTCTCTTCCCTTCCCACTCCCTCCCCTTTCTCATACATAAACCCATGTATTTGCCCATGAACACACATACATTCACAGGCACATATAGTATCTCCAAATTTCTCTGAAACTCTTATCAAATATGTGGGTATAGGGCATTTCGTTTCCCTGTTAGAAGCATCTAAATGTCTATTGCTAGGAGCAATGGCTTGTTTCTTCTGAAACCCATGTTGAAATTTGATTGCTGTTATGGTAGTGTTGTGTGGAGGAGCCTTTAAGAAATGATTAAGTCATGAAGAGGAGTTAATGCTTTGTTCAGGAGAGTGGGTTTGTTTTCTCCAGAGAAGGTTCTTATAAAGCAAGGCTGCCCCTCAGGTTTTGTCTCTTCCATACTTGCTCTTGTGCCTTTCTACTTTTCTGCCATGTTATGATGTAGCCTGAGGCCCTTTTCAGATGCAGCCACTGGAGCTTGGATTTCCAGCCTCTGTAACTATGAGCTAAATAAACTTTTTTCCACTGCAAACTTCACAGTCTCACGTACTCTTTTATGGCCACAGAAAATGGACTAAGACACTGGGTCCAGAAACATATAAGCCATAGCATAGTCATATTAAAGAGTCATCAGTCTTTTGCAAGCTATAAATAGTATCAAATTATCTTCCATTCTGAAAGATACGGGTTTGTAGCAGTTAAAATGGATAAGATAAAGTCATTTAAGAAGAGGAAATATTTCCTTGAAGGAGAAAAAAAAAATCTTCGTAAAGAGAAAGGTAAAAAGAAGCTGCTATTTAACTGAGGTGTTAGGGGACCTGCTGACCCTTCACGTATATTACCACATTTCATGCAGTAACAGTGTGAGGTAATATTCATCCACTGTATGTCAAAGTTCATAAAGTAGGGGGTAGGACTAACGGTGAGCAAAGGTTTCAGTGATCTACCCTCTGCTATAGATGTGCTTTTGGCCAAGTTAAGGGATTTTCAGGAATATTTCCTTGGGTTATGTATGCGACTACTAGCCCTGCGCCTAGGTTGGAGATTCACTGGCAGAAGGATTTTGGGGGACAGGGAGCAATGTGTGGAGAACTGACCACAGCAGCCTTCTTTCTGTCCCTTATATTGTATTCAGGGTAACCCCCTAAGGGCAGGTAGCACTCACACCCAGGGTTGGCACCCTTAATCCTAGCATCACACCATGAATCAATTTCAGCGTCACATCTTTAATCCCAGTATCACACACTCAACCTCCAGCCGCCTCTGTAAAGCTCCACCTATGACTGCATGAGGCTTTGGGAGGACATCTAGATACAAGACATAAAAGCTACCTCAGTAAAATTGCCAGCGATTATAATACATATAGTGAATATGCCAACATTGTGTCAAGATTCCAGGTCCTACACATTCATGTATAAATCACTCTTGGTACCAGGCCTTTTATTTCTTTTTTCGTTAATTGCTGGTTAGAGTGTACTCCTTTTCTAAGTTATGAAATCCATTCATTTTATTGGATCAACTCTCTTCTAATATCCAGACAAAAACTGCACTCTCCGTGCCATGTAATTGTTTTGGACCGGTTCAAAACTGTTTACATCAAACTTGTCTTTTTCTTGGAAGACTTTTAAAAAATGAAAACATTTCCCAGTACTTGCATAACACTTTACAGTTTATAAAAGTGCTTGTAAAAGTTTTAATCTTTACAATGTAGTTTACATACAGATCTTAAGTACATACTCTGATGAATTTTAGCAAATGCTTCAATAAATATATACACCTTTGTAACCCATACCTCACCCAAGAGAAGACATTTCCAGCATCCCTGGGAGTCCCAGACTAATGCATATTTTCCTCCTCCACCAACACACAAAGGCAAGCTGTCCTCTGGCTTTTATCACTGGATGAATGCAATCTTACTACATGCATACTTTGGTAATCTTTTTAGGAGTAAGGGGTAATTTAAAAAATCAGAGTATGTCACACTAAGGATGTACAGGAAAGTCATGATATTCCCTGCATCATGAGGACTCCAACTCATGTGTCTGGCTTCTTTTGCCCAAACTGTTTGTCAGACTCATCCATGTCATTATTTGTAGCAGTAGTTTATTTCTTTACAGGGCTAAGGTTGAATATACAAACTCATGTTTATCCTCCACATGTTGATGGACATTTGAGTTGTTTCCATATTTTGACCATTATGAATAAGGCTCCCATAAACATTCCTGTAGAAGTTTTTGTTTTTATCTCAGGTAGACAGAAGTAAAATTGCTATATCATAGGGTAGGTATTTTATAACCTAATTGCTAAACAGTTTTGTAATGTAATTATATATAATTTTATATGTCCACAAGCAATATATTTGAATTCCAATTGTTCTACATGCTTGCTCGCATTTGTTATTATCAGCATTTTAATTTTAGCCATTTTAATATGTGAGAGGGATATTTCATTCTGATTGTAATTAGCATTACCTTGATGTATAATGAATTTGAGCAGGTTTTAAGAATGTGCTTACTGATTATTTTTGTATCTTTTATAAAGTATTTTTTCAAGTTACTCTTTCTTTCTCCCCGCTACCCCACCCCGCCCCGCCTTCTTTCTATTTATTCTGGGGCTTTAACCTAGGGCTTCACATATGCTAAGCATGCTCTCTGCTATTGAACTAAATTTCCAACCCCTTATCTTTTGTCCATTTTAAAATTGAGTTGTCTTTTTTGTTATTACCATTTAGGAGCTTTTTATTCTGAATATAAATCTTATTCAACATGAATATTTTTTCCCAGTTTGTGGCCAGCCTATTTGTATAGTGTTTTAGTGATTCTCTTAAATATTTAATATAGGTAATATTATAATTTATCTTTATTTAATGGTTTGTACTTTTATGTCCTGTTTTGGAAGTCTTTGGAAATATTTTATTTTTAATTTCTTCTGTAAACTATATTTTTAGCTTATTCGCCTAGATGTATGATCCATACAATTTATTTTTAGTGTAGAAGTAAGGATTGAAATATTTTTCCCAAACGGATTCTCTAATTGTCCCAGAATCATTTATTTATTTATTTTTAAATTAAGTTTATTGGCACATTTTAGGTGTACATTATGAACACATTCATCATTGGGAATTTATACCTGTACACGATATATTTTGGCTCTTTTTTTCCCTCGTTCCCCTTCCTTCCCTGCAACCCCTCCACTCCTCCTTATTTACATAAGCTTTATTTCCGTTTTTTCCTTCTTTTTTCATTTTTTTCTCCCCCCCTCCCCCATTCGCCTTCCCCTTTGAACATTTCCTTCCTATTTCACAATATCTATTATTCATTTTGGTCCTCATTTACGCTTTCAGTTTCTCACACCAGAGAAACTATTTGGTGTTTACATGTCTGTCCTATTTGTTTCACTTAAGAATATGGCCAAAAAGTGCATTCATTTAGCTATAAATGTTTCTAGTTTATTTTCTTTATGGCTGAGTAGTACTCCATTTTGTAAAAAAACAAACAAACCACATCTTCTTTATCCAATCACCATTTGATGGGCATTTGGGCTCTTTCCAAGATTTAGCTATTACAAACTGTGCTGCTATACATGGGTGCATGTATATCACTTTATGGTGCTTTTAATTCTTTCAGGAAGATACTAAGAAGGAGAATATGTGGGTCAAATGGGGCCCCTAATCCTAGTTTTTTGAGGAATCGCTACAATGATTTCCAGAGTGGTTGCACCAGTCTACACTCCCACCAACAGTGGAGGATTCCTTTTATTTGTTATTGGTTCATTTATGATAGCAGCCATTCTTTCTGAAGGGAGATGGAATCTCAGTGCTGTTTTCATCTGCATCTCTTGAATGGCCAGTGATGTTGAACATCTTTTCACATGTTTATTTGCTGCTTTTACTTCTTTATCTGAGAATGTCTATTCATTTCAGTTGCCCAGCTTTGGATTGGGTCTTTAAATTTGGGGGGTCTGATTATTTTAAGTTCTTTATATATTCTAGATAGTAGACCTTTGTCTGAGGAACGGCTGGTAAAATTTTTTCCCATTTTGTGGGTTGCCTCTTCACTCTGTTGGTGATTTCTCTTGCTGTGTAGAAGCTTTTCAATAAGAGATCCCAGTTGTTGATTCTTTGTGCTAGTTCTCATGTGACTGAGGTTTTATTCATAAAGTCTTTTCCTATGCCAATGTCTTCAAGACCAGAACCATTTATTGAAAAGCTTTCCCTTTCTTGATTGAATATCTTGGCACGTTTGTTGAAAAATAAATTGATTGTATAAATGAAGGTCAAGTGTTGGATCATTTATTTTCTCCTTTTGATCTACTTGTCTGTGTAAACACTAATACCTATTTATAATATCTATCTATAATATCTATCTAACATATATTTGGACTACTTTTGTGACCTTTTTCTTTTTGCAAGATTGCTTTGGAACACTAGATCCTTTGCATTGCCATAAAAATTTTTAGAATTAGTTTAACTTTAATCAGAAAGCCCACTGTGATTTTGTATTAGGATTCTCCAGAGGAAGAACAAATAAGATTCATACATATACATAGACACATATCAGAGGATACTTATTATGGGAACTGGCTTATGCAATTATGGAGGCTGAGAAATCCTATGATATGTTATCTGCATGCTGCAGACCAGGAAAGCTGGTTTTGAGTGGGATTGAATTGAAGCTGTACAGTAGATTAGTTGCTGATTGTTTGAATCTCTTAATAGAAATGAGCAAATGGAAGCTCAGAAAGCCAAGGAAGTTAGAATACTAAAGCTGGAAAAGATACTATACAAATTACAGTTTTCCTTAGTGGTTCTCTAACTGGATTGTATCATCTGGGGTTTTTAAAAAAAAATCCCACCATGAGATACTCTGATTTCATTGCTGTGGTGAGCAACCTGGACATCAGGATTTGTAAAAGCTCTCTTGGTGATTCCTATGTGTAGCAAAAATTAGGAGTCACTAGCTTAATGTTCAGATTTATACACATGGAAATTGAAATCCCAAAATAATAACTGAGTAGCCTAAACTTACAAAATTTGCAACTTGGTTCACTCTAACCCCACTGTTTTTCACAAAATGTCATATGTATATTTGTTCTGAAAATATATGTAAACTCTAAATGACAACAACTACTGTTGCTTCCAACTCAAATGAAATAAATAGCTGCTGCTGTCTTGCCAGTAGAAAATGTTCTCTAGTTGTTTGTGCTTCTCTGAGCAAAGTTCTATATATGAATTTCCTCAGGAAGGGAGCAAAGAGAAAGAATAGAGAGGGGGAGATTGGAAGAAAAACGTAAGCACTAGAGAACCAGGTGTGTTATTCAACCCCTGGATGCCAAGTCAATAGATGGCTTTGTGTTGTCAATTTTCAAACTACACAAACACAAAAGACTATTTTCAGAAACTCTGTGAAGCCTGAACCCTTGTGCTTCTTGGGTAAAAACAAAGAATATTTGACAATATTACAATATTAGCAATTTTTATTTAAGTTTCTTTGAAAGAAAATTGCTTCTAAACATCACAAGAAAAAAGAACAGTGCTCAGCACACACATTTTTTCATTCTCTCTCTGTGGGATTCAACTTCCTTCAGTTTGGAAAATGGAAATGATAAAAGAATAGGTAGGATAGCTGACATTACATAATTTTTGTTCCTTAAATGGAGTATATTAGAATTTGTGGTGCTTTTTTCCCAGCACAGGATTTTTTTAATGCTCCTCAAGAGCAGAGGTCATTGTTTTTCTGCTCTCTCTCATTAGCACAGTACAAGGTGTGCGGAGGGATGTCAACAAGGTTAAGTTGAAGTGTCTCACAAAAGGAGAAAAACTAGTGGCTCTATTAAAATTGGCTCTAGCAAAAGTCACACAGCCTTCACTGTGCATTTTAAGGCTTAAAAAAAATCATACTAAACAGCCCTTTCACTTTGGGCTTCTTGTTGACCACCTTTCAAATAAAAGTAGTTTTTCTCATTGCAAAGAAGTTCAAGACAAAAGGAGACTGTATCAGTGTACTTAACTCAGTTCTGAAGTTTGTGCTTTTTAAAAGGTTTGTTTATGATTATTTGTGTTTGGTCCTAGGCATCTTTCAAGCTGTCTGTTGGTCATCAAGTTTCATTGCCAATAAAAGGTGCATTCTTGTTTTTGAAATAGAACAGGGTTTTTTTTTGTTGTTGTTGTTGACAATTACCAGTGATGTGACTGTTTCATATCCAGAATCAGTCCTCATGTTCCTAAAGCCATAGTAGTTTTTTGAACCAGAGCTATATGAGGGCCCCCCTCCAAGCTGTCCTGTTTTGTCTGTGTCAAATGAAAAAAGAGGAGCCAGGCGATCAGCGACATTCTAAAGCTTACTTTGGAGAGAGGAGAGGATAAAATGAGACTACAAACATATTTCTTTCTGTTATTTTTATCTTCCCGATTAGAAGAGAATACCATGATGGAATAAACATGTACTTAATACCTAATTTGGGGATTTGGGAAAATTTAGATCCAAGAGGAGAGACTGAAGGAGGGGGTGGGGCAGCGGCAAAGGAATCCTTCCTTGGGGACCATGTTACCAGACCTGAGTTGGTTCCTCAGTGTTTTTCAAGAATGCTGGAGAGGTTGGCAAAGGAACATTTCCATCAGACCAGGCTTAGTAGGAGACATAAGCTGCTTTGATTGCTTTGATATTGTGGCTGGGTCATTCAAGAGGGGCATTTATTGGAAATTGCTTTTAAAAAGTTATTGATGGATAATAAGGAGCCAATATATCTCTTGAAGTTTGCTTGATAAATGATTGCTTTCTTAAGGGGACAAGGGGTTTCAAATCATCCTTATCAGTGTACTGACATACAGAGCAGGCATCATCTCTTGATCTTATCTGCAGAGTCATATATTGAAAAGGTTACCCGTGACCATACCACTGAAGGCAGTGACATTATTTCCTATAGATTATCTGACAATATTCAATCACATAAAAACTTAACTATGCTGCCCCCTTTTGGCTTTGATCAAATCACTCTGTCACTCTTTTGGATGTACCATTTGCACTAAAAAAAAAAAATTCGATGGCTGTGAGCTAGATTTTAAAACTTAAACTCCAAAGGGTTGCATTCTGAATGCTAAAGCAGCATGGGCTTTGGAGTTGGCCATACTTGAGTTTACTTTTTATAGACTTGGACACTGAACTTTAAAGTTATCCTTTGTAAAATGGGGCTCTTAAGACTCATTTTTCAGAGTTACTGTGAGGATTATGTAAGAAAATGTACATAGAGCCCCTGGGACAGTAGCTGCCATATAGTAGGCATCCAATACAAGAGCATTATTACTGTTATCAGCATTGTAGTTTTCATCCTACTATCACAGGATAACTCTGTAAGTCAACAAATGACTAAGATATGGTCTTAAAGCAAAGAATTTACAAAACTGATGTTTCACAAGACAAACTTGTAAAATTTGGAATTGTGAATTCCTATACTTCTCATTACTGGACTTTGTTTAGGATGTGGTTAGTCATCGCTACAGAATAATATGAAAGGTACTTTGATTTTGTTATTATTGCATATTTATATTATTGTATTATAAGTATTTTATTCCTGAGTTCTATTGAATATTTTGGGAATAATTAGGATTAAGTTAAAAAATGATGTTTTGATTCTTACTAGTTAAAAAAAATACTAGAGGGTGTTCAGGGTTGTTTCTGCATCTTCTAATCTGTTCCACTGATCTTTAAGTCTGTTTCTTTGCCAATACCATGCTGCTTTTATCACAGTAGCTCTGTAGTATAATTTCAAGTCAGGGATTGTGATACTCTCTCCCTTGCCTTTGTTGCCCAGAATTGTTTGTGCTATTCTAGGTCTCTTTTGGTCCCAAATGAATTTTAGGAATGTTTTCTCTAGTTCTGTGAGGTATGCTAATGGTATTTTGATTGGGATTGCATTACACCCAGCCATCTTATCTTTGACAAAGGAGCCAAACCAGTTCACTGGAAGAAAGATAGCCTCTTTAATAAATGGTGCTGGAAAAACTGGATTTCAACTTGCAAAAGATTAAAACCAGACCCCTATCTTCTACCATGCACTAAACTAAAATCAAAGTGGATTAAAGATCTAAATATTAAAACAGAAACACTAAACTCGCTGGAAGATGAGTTAGCTAGAACTCTCGAAGACATTGGCATAGGAAAGGACTTTGTGAACAAATCCTCAATAGCACAGGAACTAGTGCAAAGAATCAACATCTGGGATCTCATCTTATTAAAAAGCTTCTGCACTGCAAGAGAAACCACCAACAGAGCTAAGAGACAACCTACAATGTGGGAAAAAATTTTTACCAGCTGTTCCTCAGACAAAGGTCTACTATCTAGAATATATAAAGAACTAAAAAAAAATCAGACCCCCCAAATATAAAGACGCAATTCAAAAATGGGCATGTGAAATGAACAGACATTTATTTCTCAGGCAAAGAAGTAAAAGCAGCAAATAAACATATGAAAAAATGTTCAACATCACGGGTCATTCCAGAGATGCAGATGAAAACAAGGCTGAGATTCCACCTCACTCCAGAAAGAATGGCTGCTATCATGAAATCAACCAATAACAAATGTTGGTGAGGGTGTGAGGAGAAAGGAACCCTTCTCCATTGTTGGTGGGTGTGCAGACTGGTGCAACCACTGTGGAAATCAATATGGAGATACCTCAAACAACTAGGATTGGAAGTCCCATTTGACCCAGCTATTCCTCTGCTGTGTATCTGCCCAAAAGAATTAAAAGAATCATACCACAGTGATATATGTGTACCCATGTTTATAGCAGCGCAGTTTGTAATAGCTAAAACTTGGAAACAGCCCAATTGCCCATTAACTGGAGACAGGATAAAGAAGATGTGGGTTTTTTTTTTTTATAAAATGGAGTGCTACTTAGCCATAAAGAATGAGAAACTGGAGACATTTGTAGCTAAGTGGATGCACATTGAGGCTATACTCTTAAGTGAAATAAATAGGACACACATGTCTAAATACCGAATAGTTTCTCTGGTGTGAAAAACTAAAAGTGTAAATAAGGATCAAAATGTACAATTGATGTCATGAAATAGGAAGAAAATGTTTAAAGGAGCAGGGGAAGTAGGAAGGGTAGGGGAAAGGAAAGAAGGGAAAAGAAAAAATATGAGAAAAGGAAAAACATGGAAAGAAAGTCTTTGTAAATAGGGAAGGATGGAGGGGGTGAAGGGAGGGCAGGGGAATGGGGAAAAAAAATAAGAACCAAGATACATCGTGTAAAGGTACAAGGTCCCAATGATGAATGTAACTGTATTGTATACCTAAAATGTACCGATAAACTAAATGGGGGAAAAAATGGTGCTGGAACAACTGGCTTTCCACATGCCGAAGACTAAAACTAGACCCATGTCTCTCACTAAACTAAAATCAAAATGGGTCAAAAGTCTAAATATTAAAACATAATACTATTTCTGCTGGAAGATAGTATAGGTAGAACTCTGAGGACATAGGAGTAGGGAAAAACTTCATGAACAAAACCCCAATCACAGGGAAATACTATAAAGAATCAACAACTGGAATCACATCTTATTAAAAAGCTTTTTCACAGCAAAAGAAATCACCAACAGAGTGAAAAGACAACATTCAGAGAAGGAAAATGTTTTTGCCAGTTATACCTCAGACAAAGTACTAGTATATAGAGCATATAAAGAATTGAAAATAATCAGACTTCCCAAATTTAAAATCCAAAAATGGGCATCTGAGATGAATACACATCCTCAGATGAAGTACAAACAGCAAATAAATATATGAAAACATGTTCAACATCACTGGTCATTTAAGAGAGGCATATTAAAATAATACTGAGATTCCATCTCACTCCAGAAAGAATGACTGCTCTCAAGAAATCAACCAACAACAAATAAATAGGACACACGTGTAAATACTGAATAGTTTCCCTTGTGTAAGAAACTAAAAGTGTAAATAAGGATTAAAATGATTAAAATGAATAATTGATAGTTTGAAATATGAAGAAAAGTTCCAAAGAGGTAGGAGAAGTGGGAGGGGAAGGGGTAAGGAAAGAAGGGAAAGGAAAAATTATGAGAAAAGAAAAAAATGGAAACAAAGTCTTTGTAAATAGGGAAGGGTGGAGGGGGTGAAGGGAGGAGAGGGAATGGGGGAAAAAATAAGAACCAAGATACATCATGTACAGGTACAAGCACCCAATGATAAATGTAAATGTATTGTATACCTAAAATGTACCAATAAAAGAATTAAAGCAAAAAAAGAAAGAAAGAAAGAAATCAACCAACAACAAATTCTGACAGTGGTGTAGGGAAAAAGAAACCTTCTCCACTGCTGGTGGGAGTATAGACTGGTGCAACCACTGTGGAAATCAGAGAGATACGTCAAAAAGCCAGGATTAGAGATCCCATTTGATCCAACTACTTCCCTCCTGAGAATCTTCCTGAAACAATTAAAAGTACCATACCACAGTGATATATGCACACTCATGTTTATAGCAGGACCATTTGAAGTAGCTAAATCTTGGAAAAAAACCCAAATGGTCATTAACTGATGAAGGGATAAAAAAAATGTGGTTTTTGAAAAATACAATGAACTACTCAGCCATAAAGAAAGTTAAACTTGAAATATTTCTAGGTAAATGGATGAACCTTGAGACTACAATCTTAAGTGAAATAAATTGGACACACATGTATAGATATTGCATTGTCTCTGTGGTGTGAGAAACTGAAAGTTTAAATAAGGGCCACAATATATAATAGATGCTGTGGAATATTAAGAAATTGTTTGAAAGGAAAGGGGAATAGGAAAGGGGGAGGGGGAAAAGAAGGAATAGAAAAGAAAAAAATGAGAAAAGAAGGATGACATGGAAACATAGCTTTGTGAATAAGGAGAGGAAGAAGGGTTGAAAGGAGAGGAGGGGGCATGGAAAAGAAGGGGAATCAAGATGTATCATGCCCAGGTACAAATTCCCTATGATGAATGGCATTATTATGCATATCTAAATTATACCGATAAACTTAATAAACTAGAATTGACTCCTGAATCTAAATTTGGTCCTTGAGAAATTCAAGAAGAGAACCAATGAAAAATTATTTTAAAATAAATCTTTAGACAAAAACTGGATGCAATAAACAGCCACCAATTGCTGATAATTTCCTTCTGTGGCAGTGGGAGTTTGGGGAGAACTAGATAGAATGACTCCTAGTCTATGCAATATTTTTAGTTAGGATTTTAGAAGTGAGTAACCTATGAGCATTACTACTGAGTGCATTTTTCTGAGAAGGCTCATTTCCTGCCAATAAACCTTGAAACTGAACTTGTCACATTTTAATGAAAAGGAGTAAAACAAGACCTCCCTTGGGAAAAACATCGTTTCATGTGAAGCCTGTGATGAACCAACATAGATAATGAATAAGAAAGAATCTGGGTTGGGGGAGTGGCAAACTGTTAATAGATGGACTGAAACATTTGTAGAAAAAGAATAATGATCCTTTCATAACATTCGTCTCCTTGGTAATTAGCAACAACTCCAATAGGAAGAAGGGGATAAATTCTCTGCCGTGAAAGAATTACCTTGCGTAATTTAGCTTTCTTACTGTCACGTGTCACACTCTGCTGAGATATAGGACCTGAAATTATAGGCAGCCATTTTCTGAAGAAAGCTGGACATAGTGGTTACAGCACATGAGGAGATGGTAACAATGTCCTTCCATACCGAACAATGGCTGGTATCGTGGTTGGTACCACAACTAGGTACCAACAAGGACATAGACACGGCCCTATTAAGGTTTCTTGGATTAGCCCACTTAGTTCTCAGAGCAGCCTCAGGAGGAAGGCGCTATTTTCCTGTTAAGGAAACTGAAGCTTAGTAAGCTTGCATGTTATCTTCGAAGTGCATTTTTCATGGAGTTAAAACCTCCAAATCTCATGGCTTTAACCATTAGCCCATTAAACTAGATGTCAACATGAACAGGACCTTCATCCTCTGGATGAATGAATGAATACATTCAGCCTGAAATAATGTAGCCACATGAAAATCTTGAGCGGGAATAAGAAACTAGGCAAAGTGATAGCTTTAAAGGGGCAGGAGTGGGATTACTTTAGGATCAAACATTTTAGGGCTTGGTCAAGCTCTTCATTGCTTCTCTAGGGTCACACAGGAGACAGCATTTGGATTGCTTTCTCCCATTTACAAGCTGTGTGATCTTAAAGAAGTCAAAAAGCCTCTGAGTTCTTACCTGAACTCAAATAAAAAAAGCCTCAAGTTCTTACCTGGAACAAAACACCTGCCAGTACTAGAGCAACTTGTACAACTCAGTACCCATGTATTCTCCATCCAGAGGGCTCTCAGTTTCCCATAGGACACTGTTTGCTACCTACTCTCAGTTTGCATGCCTTCTATATGACTCAAATCCAGCCCATAGGAGTGCTGTATTACTGTGACCATAGACTTAGTAAGCATCAAGGAAATGCAATGAGACTTGGGCCCAGGTTCATGGCAGGGAAGCCATACATTGCAGAGAGAAGCAGTCAGTAAAAGTAAGAGTCAAGAGGTAGAGAAATTGACAACTCAGGATTTTTGTGTTACAGCATTATTTATAATAGTAAAAACCTGGAAGAAAAAAGTTAAGTGTTGAACAATAGGAGGATGGCTAAGAAAATTAGAGCCAATTATGGAACCGAATATTGTAAACTCTTTCAATAAAGACAAATACAAAGATTTGTTTAAACAAGGAAAATGAACATGTTATGGAATTAAATTCAAAAGGGATATTGAATGTACAAATGTTGTGAATTTAGTTATGGAAAATATTATATATATAGTATTATGTTACATAGAAAAAAATACAAAAACATTTCTCAAGAGAATGTAAGGAGTGTGCAACATGTTCTATAAAAGTTAGAATTTGCTGTCTTTTGTCTCAGTGATGGCTTGAGCTGTTAAGTTGAATTAGAACCTATATCTAGAAAAAATATTTGGCTTTTGAACTAGAGGCCTGATATCCGCATCATCCATCCGTTATCCCTGGCATGAATTTAAAGGAAACAAACCGAAGAGGATTTTCCCAGAGAGTCAGGGTAAGTGTGGAATCAGGATCCCTCCTACATGGTATTCCACTTGCCCATTTTATTTCCTCCTTCAGCCTACACTTAAAACTGGAACTGTTGGTGGGAATGTAAAATGGTATAGTCACTACGTAGTAGAAAATAGTATGGTTTATCCTTAAACAAATAGAAATAGAATTACTATATGATCCAGCAGTTCCAATTCTGAAAATAATTGAAAACATGGTCTCAACAAGATATTTATGCAGCCATATTCATAGCAGCACTAGTCACAATAGCCCACAGATAGAAGCAATCGAAGTGTGGATGAATAAATGAATAAACAAAATGTAATATATGCATACTCTGGAATATTTTTCAACTTTAAAAAAAGAAGGAGATTCTGACACATGCTATTGCATAGGTGAACCTTGAGAACAGTATGCTAAGTGAAATAAGCCAGACCAAAAAAAGGATAAACATACTATGTTTCTAGTTTTATGAGGTTCCTAGACCTCAGAAAATTTCACAGAGGACAGAGAATAGAATGGCGGTTGCCAGGGCCTGGGAGAAAAGGGAACAGGGGGCTGTGGTTTAATAGGTATAGAGCACCAGTTTTGTAAGATAAAAAGAGTTCTGAGTATGGATGTTAGTGATGGTTGCACAGCATTATGAATGTATTCACTGCCACTGAACTGTACACAGAAAGTGGTTTAAAAGAGTAAGTTTTTGTATGTAGTTTACAATAATTTAAAAAAAGACAAATAAATGTTACTGATGGATGTGTGGGTTGAGAAACTCCCCAGATACTAATACTGTAACAAAACCATGCTTTCTGGTTCATTATCATTAGAATTTTGCAGCTCTACTCTTCCTCAAAACAATACCTACCATTTGCCGAGTATTCAGCATTTGGAGCTTTGTACACTTAATATTACACAACAGTCTGTGAATGAGATATTATAACTCCAGTGTGCAAAAGAGGCACAAGTTTTGGTGAGGGGAAATGGCTGGCCTGAGGACATTCGACCTGTCAATATTGGCGCACCACATGGGGTTATCTGACTCTGGCTGTGTCTTCATGAGTCACTCTTGTACCCCAGGTCCCTAGTATTACAACAGCATCCAGCCTTCCAGTCCTCCTGGATTTGGGGATAGAAATTGCCCCATAGTTATTGTCTTAGAACCTCCTGCTCTCCCTTGTCACTGTCACACCAAATGTTTGCGAGCAATGTCTTGATGGCACCCTACCCAATACTCGTGGGACTCCTCTAGGTCTGCTTGTTTCTCCAGGTCTGCTGTTGAGGGTCTGAGAGGCATTTTCCTGGCTTCTTCAGGTTTTGTGTGACTCTGAGTTAAAACAGTTGTCAAGGACATCCATCCATCCATCCATCCACCCAAAAACATTCTTGAGGTACTACCCTATGCTGGGTACTGTTTTAGGCATAGGAGACTCAAGGTAACCAAGGAAGAAAGGTGTCTAACCTCCTAGAGTTTATACTTTGGTGAGGGTCAGCAGAAATAATCATATAAACAAAGATATAAGTAAAATAATTTCAAGTGGTATGTATGGAGAAAAAAATTAACTATTAAAGAACAAGTTAGTGTGGGGTGGGACTGTAGTTAGAGTGATGAGGGAAGAATAAAAGAATAATGAGATGGAGCCAGCTGTATGTTCATCTGAAGGCAGAACAGTTGAGGCCACGGGAACAATAAATGCACAGACCTTGAAGGTGAGGTGAGCCTGACAAACAGAAGGTGTTTGGCTGGATGGGAGTGAATGAGGAAAAATGATAGGGGTTGAGATTCGAGAGACAGGCAAGGCTTGGTTATGAGGAATATTTTGGCTATGGCAAGGAATTTGGGTTTTACTCTAAGTTCTCCAAGAAGCCACTGGGAGTTTCTAAGCTAGAGAGGGGCATGCTCCGATTTATGTCTGAGCTGAAGGGTGTCAAGATGGGAAGCAGAGCCATCAGGGGAGGGACGACAGTGGTTAGGACAATGCCATGGCTTGGATATGGCTTGCGTGTGTCCCTCCAAGGGATTTATATGCTTGAATTTTGGTCTCATATGTGGTGGAGGTGATGCAAGCTTTAAGAGGTGGGGGCTAAGGGAAGATGGTTAGGTCACCAAGGGTGCTGGATTCAAAACAATTAATGTAGTTCTGATGGAACCTCTGTTCCTATGAAGGTGAGTTGTTATAAAAAGAACAATCCTGGCTTTTGAATCTCTGGCTTCCTGTCTCACTATGTGATTTCTTTCACACAAGTATTTGCCCTTGTGATGCCATCACCATGAGGTCCTAATCTGAGGCTGAATAGATGATAACTGGGTTTACTCTTGGAGTATTTATGTATTTATTGCTTGAGGAACTGAAGATCAAACCCAGGGTATTCACACTGAGCTACATCCCTAGACTTCTCTTTTTTTTCCTTCTTTTTTTTACTTTTAATTTTGAGACATGGTCTCACTAAGTCACTAAATTGTCCAGGCAGGACTCAAACTTATCATACTCCTGCCTCAGCCTATCAGAGTGCTGGGATTATAATTATGCAGCATTGTGCCACAACAGTCTTGGACTTTTAGTCTCCAAAATTGTGAGCTAAATAAATTTCTTTGCTTTGTAAAGTACCCAGCCCCAGGTGTTTCACTATAGCAATGAAAATGGACTAATACAGACACCTTGCTTTGTGAGCAAGATTTTCCTTCTCTGGGGTGATTGTTTCCACAGTCAGTAATTCTGTAGCTCTTCTCCCCTTTCTTTGCCCTTGGAGGCTGGGAAAGATGGATAAAACTCTTTGACAAACCTGCGGTCCTGCCTGTTTTTTGCTGCTCCCTGTGTTAGTACACCTGGGCCTGGCTCTGGGCAACAGGCTGCCCTGTCTTAAGCTTCTTTGGACTTGTGGGTCCCCATTGCAAGCCATAGGTCCTCATTTTGTCACATGTGCTCAGCACAAGCATGAGCATGCCAGGAAATAAAACTTTTCAATGCCTCATGCAAAGGAAAAAAATAAAGACTCCAAAAGATTTTTGGACACTAGATAGTTCTTAAAAAGAACTTGATGAGTTAAGTGTAAATGAATCAGAACCATGTGCAGTGGATTTCTCTTTGTAGGCATTTGGGTTGAAAAGTGAAAATCAGGGGTGAGAGGGATGAGGGAAAGTATGGTTGGGTTTTGCAAGGACCTGAACGAGAACTTCACAGAACTGAGGGCCCCAAACATGGTGTGATTTTCCCCTGCTCTAATTTCTTTCATCTCTGGACCATGAGAGCTGCTTGATATATGTGACATTCTGCTGCACTTTTCCTGCAGACACTTTGTTCCTGGTATTCCTTGTTTCCTTGCCAAAGGCCTTGTTATGTTGTGGGTTAAAACTATGCCTCTCCAAAGCCATTCTGACTTATCCTAAGAAGTTCACAGACTTTGTTCTCATGAGATCCAGACTTTTGATGGCAGGAGCCACTCTCTGCTTTAGGCTGTGCTGTAGCCTGCGGTAGCTGAGAGATGGCATTGTCTTTCAGAGACTCACAGGAGCTCCATGACCTTGGGCAAGTCCACATTACAGTAGGACAACCTCAGCTTTCTCATATGTAAAATGGGGACAACGCCTCCCTTGTGGTTCCCAGGGTTGTTTGGAAGGGCTGTGTCAATTGTTGAGAACGTATAAAGAAAACGAATGCTTACAATGAGTGTACCAGAAAGGTTGTGAATAGTTTTAAGTAAATTAGACCTTGCCTAGAGTGAAATGAATTTGTGTCCTCTTATGTTTTATAATAAGAAAGGGTCAGGGTAGAATCTAAGTTGGAATTAGAGAAGTAAGAAAGAATTCACAAATAATACTATTTTTATGCATATCACTTGGGTATTGTAACGTGGAACTTTAGACTTTTTGAACTTGAAAGTTTTTTGTGAATTTCTTTATTTCATTCTTGAGAAATTTGAGGATCACAGAGGCAAGCAACAAGCCTAGGTCATTAACTGTCTTAGTAAGAATGCCACATTGCCTATAGCTGAGAGAAAAGTGTACATTCCTAGCATTATGAATATTGCAAGGATTGGGGTTTAGTTATTCGTAAAGCATTTTCAGCGCTGAAGATGGAATCTAGGTCCTTGTGCATGCTAGGCAATTGCTCTACCATTGAGCTATACCTGCAGCCCAGCATCTTGCATTTTTAAAGTTATTACTCTTCAGAACTCAGTACAGTTCCTGGTATGCAACTGATAATCAATAAAAATTTTCAGACTGAGAAACTGAGTGAAGAGTGCCAGGTAGAAGGAATAAGAACAGAAAATAAGGAGAAAGCCTGGTTCCTGTCTGGGAGGCTCTTACTATCTGCAGAGACAAAATGAGTAGGATAAAAAGCTTGAGACCATTGCAAGCAAGAGCAAAGTGATGCCATCTATGTAAGTGTAAGTATAAAGAAATAAAGATGTTTTTGTCTCTTAAGGAAGACAGCATTTTAAAGAAAACTGGATAATGTACACCTTCAAAACAAACAGGTCACCACGGGGTCATTTGTGGGGACCAGTGATGTTTGAGGGGTCTCCATGTCATGAAGGATAGTAGGCAGTCACCTCTGGTCTTAGCTGAGAAGTAGTAAAGACCTCCCAGTTGACCCAGTTTCAGTCTCACTCGCTGACCTCAGCACCTGTAAGATACACCACTGGATCCCGCTCTGTTAGAAGTCAAAGTTCTCCAGGTATGTTGAGTGCAACGGTAGCTCCTCTAAGTACTAGAGTGCACCAGTGTGTTCAAATACTTTTATTTTCTTTATGTTGGCACTTTTTAGATCTATCTCTAATATTTAATGTTTTCTGAGAATCTCAAAGAGGCAGTTGGAGTATATAACATATCCTGAATGAGGGTGTGTCTTAGGGGCCACAGAATCAGATTCATGTGTAGGTAGAAGTCTCACAAAATAAATATCCTAATTTTCTGGAACAAAAAGGACTGGCTTGCAGGTCACGAATTGGAAACGAAAGTAACAGTAAATATTCCGGGGTTCAGTATGATTGCATTTCTAGCTTCAGCAGGCAAAGAAACAGTACTATTTATGACTCAGCACAAGTGAAAAATGTCAAGAAAATCAAATCTCATAGTTTGCTGATCAGAAAAGTTCTGTATTCTGGTTGTTCCAGAGAAAAGTCAATAGCGAGATACTCCTCGAGGTTAAACACTCTTCTTTGTGTCTGCCTCCTCCATCCAGTATTGTGCCCTTTGACTGGTTGCTTTGGTCTGACACCTGGCCTCCAGGTGGAGTTCTTATTCAGCTTTCCCAGTTCCTCAGCCATTAGCCTCAGAATCCAGCTTTATTAAACATTTCACCATTTGCTCAGATCTTGGGTTTGTTCTCAGAATATCTGTGAATCTGTGATTCCCAGAAGACCCATGAGCCTATATCCACCACATTTATGGTTACATTTTAATAATGTTAAAGTGTCACAGAAAAGGAGATGTAGAGCGGAGAAAGAGCTCATAGAAATTATTGAGAAGGGGCTTTGCTTTAGATGAGACAGTGCAAAAGGTTAGAAGTGAGCGGTGTGGGGGGTAGGTCTTGAGGGTGAGAGGAAGGGCTTAGGGCAGGATGATTCCGGTTACTTCTCCAAAGAACCCACGGAGTGTTTGTAGGAAGAATAGGAGAGTACTAATAGGTTTTATGAGTCCCCAAGAGGAACCACAAAAGACAGACTATGAGTTGTGGAAGGGCATTTTGAGGCCATCTTCTTAACTGCCCACCGTAGTAACTCACAAATGAGAACACTGAAGCTCACGCAAAAATTTTTTCCTAAGGCAGATAGAGTCAGAGCTAAGGTTAGAATCCAAACCACGAGACTCCAAATTCAGTGTTCTATTTGCCACATTATTCTTCAGGCTGCAAGGGTGGGAAGAACTGTCTGGCTATCCTTCAAGAGGGCCGAAGAGCACAGGGGAGAAATTTTCCCACATCAACAGAAAAGGAGGGAGGGAGAGTGTTTGTAGACTGCAAACTTTTTGAAATTCACTTCTGGTATCTTGATGAAGTCCCAGAAACCAGAGCTGCTGGAAAACACTGCGACTCTAAGTTTGGGAGGTCTAAGAGACAGTGTAGGCTGCCGATGCATGAAAAATCCCTATGCCAGCCCAGGCCGGCATGCAGCCAGCAAGCCTGGCTGTTCATATTTCAGACACAAAAGCAATGATATCTATGGAATCCTGCTGCAGAGGAAAAGAGGCTTAGCACATTGGATAAGTTACATAGTTCAGCATCTTTAGAGACGACACAAAGCCACTGTGGTCACTTGGCTGCATTCTGTGGCTTTCCCAGCATGGATCTGACCCATATTTACAAACCCTTTGCCCACGGGGTCCCCAGTGTCTTTGTGTCCCCATAATTTGTGGACAGCTCCTCCAGGATCCTAGGTCTCTCTCCATCAGCATCTTTAGTGGAACTCTGTATTACCTGGGTGGAGAAAGAAAACCATCCCACACAAAACACTTTTCCTTCTCTTTCCCTTGCTTCCTTTGATCATTGTAAAGTGTTAGGTCGCACAATGGCAGCCTCGGAGGTCAGCCTTGCATTGTTAGTTGGCCCCTCCAAGGGGTCTTAAAGTCTGGAACTGCGGAAGCCCTTTGGGACTGAGGTTAGGGTCCAACAGCAGGTATCAGAGGGATGATGACAAATGAGGATGGTGTCAGGAGAGACTGTTCAAATAAACAGTTGGATGCTTGGAAGTATGGCCCGAAGACCTCAGATCTTTCTCTCCCCTCTGTTATTTTTTCCCCTCCAAAACAGAAGATTAAGTTTGCTGTGAACATGAGCTGATGAAAAGAATTCAAATAGTACTTTGAATAGGACCCCAGTCAGACCCACAGGAGGGCTACAAATTGCTTTCGGAGACACCAGTCTCCCTTTACAGAAAGTGAGCATAAAGCCCACATATCTTCTTTCTATAAGGTACTAACTTGTAAATTAACCTCTAATGGTGTATAAATGATGTTCTGAAAGAACTGCTTATGCAACTATATTTATGATCTAGAAAATTGCAAATATTTACAAGATTATAGGTGTTAATGGTCTGTCAAAAATGTTTGTATATTGTACATACATTAAACCCTGGTTTCAGACCACCCTGGTATAAAAGACCACCACTCTCTAGTCCCATATAGTGTTTCACTTTGATTCCATATATGCCAATCCCTATAATTAGCCTGCTCCCTAATATAGATCAAGTCTACTTTATAGGGAATTCTCCCAATCGTTTTCATTTCGTTTAAATTCAGTACCCAAGCTGCCTATGTAAACTGTTTGCTAAATGGCCCAGGATGGCCAATCGATCTTATGCCAGAGGTGGCCTGTGAACTTGTCTGTCTTGTTTCAGAGTGGGCCTCCCTGTAGGGCCCCTTGTTTGATTGCTTTCCGGAAATAAAATTAAGCATATATATGAGCTCCTGTCCCCAGCCTCTCTGCTGATGTTTGGTCATTCGAGAAGTAAATGTACATAAGCCGCAGACATAATTCATTTCAAAGAGCTTCTCATTGTTACAACATCCCTTTAACTGTGGTGCTAAAAAAATGGGAAAGACCATCAGACAAAGGGGGGAAAAAATCTTTTTTTCTCCTGTAATTGCGAAGCCTATTGTGGGTTGTTTCTCTGAAATATCTCGTTGTGTTACTGTTCTGTGTGGGGGCATGGCAGGAAGAAAATTTTAAAAAAGGTCACAGGTTGTTTTGAAATGGTTCTTCCATCCTGGTTTATTATCTCATTTGCACATTTTCATTAATGTCAAACTGTTTCCATGGATGTCTCCAGACAATCACTCCCTGCAGGCATTGCCAGAGCTATGTCTGCTTCTTAGGAATTTATGGAGAGAACTCGTTTTCAAGTGCCATGAAAGGAACTGCCTTCCCACCTGCTTTGATAAAGACACACCTGAATAGAGTTGCTGAAAGTCCTGGGGAAAGAGTAACTTTTAAATTTTTATATAGATCTCCAAATAATCACTCTCTTTCCACCCTCAGAAACAAAGCAGGGAAATAGTAAAATCAATTTTCCCTTAAGCCCTGTAACTAACCCTGACTACACACACTTCATTTTCTTGAAAATAAAATAGGTGTTTGGGTGGTTGCAATGGACTGAAACTATTGAAGTTGCTGTGGAGGTTTTAAGTGAATAAGACAGATGGCGTCAGGCCCCAAATGAGGAGCAGAATGCTCCAGATGAAGGAGAGAGGCTGGTGATGAATCTAAGGAGCCAGAAGCACTATGCTGGGGAGAGTGGCCCCCTCAGATTCTCTTTGGGATGATTCCCAGAGCTTCCAAGTCTTTTGACTTGGTATTTGGAGAAGATTTGTTAAAATAACATTGGGATTCTTGTGGGGCTTGGACCTGAAGAATTCTGTTGGTGTTGTCCTGGACATTTTTCTACCTTGAAATGTATTTCAGATCCCTCAACCTACTGATTTCCATGCTGGGACCCTGACCCTTCTGGAATCCACAGGCAGGGAGACATAGGCTTTTCTGAGATATTCTTAGCATGTCAAAAACCTTCACTGGAATTACAATGTTAAGTAGGCTCAGACTGCAAAAAAAAAAAAAAAACAACCAAAAAAAGGTAAAGAATACTTTCTCTCAAATGCTATCAACTTAATGTGTTTATGTCAGTTTTCTTACAATGGTGGCTTCTGATTGATACTCAAATGAGGAAATTACTTCTCAACAACTGCACATTGTGTATTGACAGTAAGGTTCAAAACACAGTATCTGGGAAGACAGGAAGATAACAAGGTCCATGCAGGTAACATGGTGGCTCTGTAAAGGGCACTGAGTATCAGGTCAGGCTTGCTTTATTTCAGTGCCAAATGAGGAAACTAAGGAGTAAACACATGTTGAAGAGCTCATCTGGGGACTGACTCCAGTCTCTGTTCAGTTCACTTGTATATTGATCTAGGGAAACGACTGGCTGAACAGCCAAATGTACTATGTTTGTGTGCTCATGAATAAGTTAGCCCCTTCGCTCGTTCAAGAAGTCGTCCTTTTTTGTGCATAAAGCCCATCTTAAAATCAGAGAGCCACCTGGACAGCAGGCAGGTGAAGCTGTTTGAACTCTGGATTCTTCCAGAGTTGTTTAAGAAGGAGGTGGCCAGAGCGGTCACACAAACATCCACGCTTATATTCTGCCTGGTGGTGTTGGCAGCGTCCACCAGGGATTCATCAATTGTTTCAAACTATTTTCTTTTTTAACATTATGGGTTTGGCAAAACCCCAGACATACTTTACCAAGTGCTTTTTTCCTTCATTTTTAAATCCCATGTGTATTTCAAATTTAATCCGTATGGTACTGATTCATTTACACTTAACTCATCAAAAATGCTGGTTGGGATGAATTAGTTGATGCCCAAGGAGAAGCATGGTCTGGTTTAAAGGAGATGTTAGAAACCTTTTCCCCACCCTACTCCTATTTGCCAAATGTAGTTCAAAGTGAATCCACACCCCCGCCCTACTCCAACACCATCACCAATTTTTAATCACATTAGAAAAGGCAATTGCAAGAAGCACTGAATTTGGGGAAATTCTTCATTCCACAATCCCTCCTTTAAAAATCTTGTATACTTTAAGGGAAATCTAATCCATATGCTTCTGATTCATTTACACTTAAATCATTACAGTGTTGTTTTGAACAAACCACTTGGTGAACAGAAATGACTGTGAGCCTTCTTTTAGTGTTATTTCTTCAAGCTCTTTTCTGCAAAACAAGAAGTTACATGGAGAGAGCTGAACACTGAAAAGTTTAAATTTGGTGTGATAATTCTTAGACCACCATGCTTTAGATAAATCTATTTTTGCCTAGTGTCACATGGGACCTAGTGCAGCTCTCTGCTTGGATGGCAGATGTATAGTCATAATTGTGTGTAATCAGCTAAATTGCATCTGTGAGTAAGTTACTTCCTTTGAGTAATTTGAATGGAGTGTGTGCGTGCTTGCATGAGTGTGTTCGTGCATGTGTGTATTTAAGGGATGATTATACCAAATCTTCTGTACCCTAACTATACCTGGTAAGGTGGGATTTGTAAAGCAATCACATGCTGAGAAACAGGAGAGAACTGATTCGAAACTGTTTATACGTTTACCACAGCATGAGTGAAAAACACGTGGAGTGTAGTTTAATTAGTCCTAGTTGAAGGCTAGTTAAGGATACAGAATCAGTGTCATCATGCTCACTGACCAACTGGAAGGGCAGATCATTGCTGTCTTCTCTCCTTCTGTCTTCTATAATGATAGATGCCAATGAGCCTCATTCATCCCTCATCTCTCTCAAACTGGAAATTGAATCCATGGCTTTTGCCCTGAGCTGCATCCTTAAGCCCTTTTTCACTTTTTATTTCAGGACAGAGTCTCAGTAACTCAGTTAGTTGCTGGGTTGGATTTGAATTTGCAGTTTTCTGCCTCAGCTTATCCAAGTGCTGGGGTGACAGGTATGCATGACCATCCCTGGCTCCTCATTCCCTCTCTCCCTCTTTCTCTCTCTCTCTCTCTCTCTCTGGCAGAGTCTCGATATTAGTTCAGGCTGGCCTCCAATTCACTATATAGCTCTAGCTGGTCCCAAACTCAGGGCAATTCTCCTGCCTCAGTCTCCAAGTTCTGGGGTTGCAGGCATGTGCCACCATGCTCAGCTGCCCTCATTCTCTTTTTGACCTGTCTTTTTCTGTTTTCTGAGTCCCCTCGTAGGTTGTGGTATAAATTCTACTAGGAATACACCCTTACCCCACTCTCTCATTTCCCAGAGGGGAAAACAAAAGGTACAGACAAAATTGGGACAGGCATATAGTAAATTGAATTCCCAAGCCACGTTTGCCTCTTTTCCCTAAGAGTAATTACCAAAAATCAAATGCCTCTAGGCAGAAATTGGCATAACACATGCATTCATCTCCCCGGCCCTTAGAACAGTCCTAATGGAGTGGGCATTGCTGCTTTTAGTTTTCAGATCTGGAAAGGGTGATTTTGAGTGAAGCCACAGAGTGCATGGATCAAAGAGCTAGAAAGAGCTCTTATGTGGGCCTCACACCAAAGCCCATTGGTTTCAGTGAGGGCTTTGGAGGGCATCTGAATACTGGCTTCATCAGTCAGTAGTTGGGGATTTTAGACCTGTTACTTAATCTTTCTGTTATTCCCTCTGAAATGGAAATAATAATGGTGCCTTTAGATAGAGGTATTATGAAGATCACACGAGATACACTCTGTAATGGTGTCTAGATATAATAGTCACTCCACATATCTCAGCTAATATTTTTTCTACTCCTCCAAACAGACACTGTATATCTCAAATACTTTGGATATTTCATCAGGACAAAGAAGCATCCTTATTATTTTATGAACAAAGGAGCCAGTAGTAGCTGCTATGGGCCACATACTTTGTGGATGTTCTGAAATCTTGTCTCTACTGGTCCCTTATTCCAAATCCTGCCCAGGGATGCACAGAGTCCCATGCACCCAGCTCTGCTGGGGAGAGTGCAGGGCATCAGCGTCTTCCCAGTACGGAATCCCAAATAAAACCCTTACATCTTGTGGGAATGAGAAAGCAAAACGGAGTCAATTAAAAAGGAAAAAAATAGCATTTCAACAATTATTCATTAATGTTGTTATTTTTTCACTTATAGCCTAATGTCTTTTAAAAAACATTTTTTATGCCATTGTAAGGCATTAACATTTCTAATTTAGACCATGGGCTGAGAAAGTTTCTAAAAGTTCACCCATCAGGTAAAGCCATCTGAACCCCATTAGAATTGTGGAATGGAGATTTCATGGCAAATAAAAATACTATATCATTTTAATAAAATCATCATGTGCAAGTGAACAGAGAGGCAAGAAAGAGCTAAATTTGTAAGCCCCTAACCAGATCTTCTTACTCTGACTGAAATTTCAGACTCCTCAGAGAAGAGACCTTTAGTAGCCCTATCACCAGTCTGCTGCAAAAGCTGTTGCTATTGTCCCGTTCTTCTCATTCCCTAATTGGAGGAATAATCCTGAGCTTTCCAGGGTGGCAACTGAATAGGGACCAGGCAAGGAGCTCTGAAGACAAAGTGCTCTTGGAAGGAGGTCAGGAGTTGATGGAGGTTAAGGAGAAGACTTCCCAGATCACATAACCACTGCACGTTTCCCCTTTGGATTCCCAGATCCTCTCCTGGAGCTCCAAATATTGCCCTAGAAAACCTACGATGTCCTGTTTTCTACCTCTAGGGTGACACAGCCTTTAAAATTAATTTTGTAAATTGTCTAAAGGAAACTGTGGCTCTGTCCAGCTCCATAGTGCCAAACATCTGGACGAAGGTTGGGGGAAGGGAGTCCCCTAAGCAGGCCCTGTGTCCTCATTTGCTTGTGGCCTGGAGGGCCTAGAGGGTCAGGGAATGTGAGAAAACTGGCGAGAGTTCTCAGGGACATCACCCTGGGAGAGAAGCTCATTGAAGAAGGACAGCTTTCACAGAATGCTGGAAAATGCCCTGCATGACATCTGGGTGTCTACAGGCACTGAGCCCAGGGGATTTGCCCTGTTTTGCCAGACTCAAGAGCAAGTCAAAGACTCTTCATGCTTATGTCCTAGTGAAGAATCAGTGGTGTACCATGTTGCATTAATGTGGCCCTGTTGGTTGTGGTTCCTTTGGGAGGCACAGGGCTGAGAAGCAGAAGAATCCCATGGGTCCTATTGGGCTCTGGGATTCAAGGGTCTTTGCTCATTATCTTAACCTTCTAGGGTCACCTTTTCTTAGAGAAATGATAGCTTTACTGCCAGCACCATGACATTACTGTCTTTATCATCATCACCGCCAACAACACAAACTATTGTTTACTGTATCCAGGTTCCAAGCCAAAGGATTTTCATGATCATCTCATTCAATCCACCACAACCCCTTGAAGCAGGTCCCATGATAATATCCTATTTATGAGTCACGAGCCCAAGGTTAAGTGAATTGACCAAAGTTGCCAAGATAGTAAGTGATAGGTCTAGACTTTGACCTCAAAACCTATGATGTTGATCAGTATGCAGCTGAGCCATCTAGGCCTAATGTGAATTAATGAATGAGTACATAAATAAATAAAAATAATTAAAAAGGCCTATTCTGACTTGGCTCTCTTCAGTAACTCTTGATCATCTTTAGGAGACAGTAGTGTTTGGAAAAAGAGCTAGACCTGGGTTTGAATTCAAGACATATCACTTTCTGGATGTGTGGCCCTAGCCCAGTAATTATAACTCTGAGCTTAACTTTTTATCTGTAAAGTGGGAACATTGACCATTCCCTAGATTTGCTATAAAAATTCATCTTATAATATGCTTGCATGTGGTTTCTGTTTCATAGGTGGTCCTTGGTACATGTTTCAAATTATCTTTTAATAACTTTAGTGTTTATTTTAATAGATAATTGCATATGGCCTAAGGCTATCATTCAAGAAAAGAAAACTATGGGCAGGCAGCAGTCTACGCCTCCCCCCCCTTTTCTTTTTGGTATCCGGGATCGAACTCGGGACCTTGTGCTTGCAAGGCAGGCGGCGGAACCGCTGAGCTAAATCCCCGGCCCCAACAGTTTACCTTTTGACTCTCATCTCCTGTCATTCTCTGACGCTCAGGATGTGAGTCCCCTTCTTCTACTCTTTACTCCAATTGCAGCTTCCAAGAACTCTCCACCAAACAAAAACAAGGCTCATGAATCCCAGCCTCTTTCCTGAAGGCCAAAGAACTAGGAGGGAGGCTTATTCCACCAAGAGGAAAATGACCAGTTTTGAGAGACTAAAAAAATTACAGTTGTTTTTCTATTTTGAAATTTGCAAATAATGATTTCCTTCCATCTTACAAATAATGGATTAAAATCAATACTTCTCAAGAATGGATTTTCTTGAGTTTTTGAAAATGTTTACATTACTTTTTGGGGTTTGTTTTTATTTTCAAAGAACTAAGGATTGAAACTAGGGCCTTTGCATTGAGCTACATCTCTAGCCCTTTATTATTCTTTAAAATTTTGAGACAGAGTCTTATGAAGTTGCCAAGTTGCCCAGGTGGGGTTCACATTTGGAATTTCTTTTTAATTCCTTTCTAACCCCTTCCAGGCTGCTCTCAAAGTACTGTGAATGATGCTGGGGTTGGAAGAAATTCAGGATGAAAACTGCCACTGTTTGGGGAGGGATAAGCTCAGGACACATTTTTTCTCTGGGTAAAATTATTATCTACTAATTTTTTGCTGTAACAGTTTTGCAAGTCCTATGTCCATCTTTAATATTAGATCACCAAGGCTTAACTAGTAATGAGAAAATGTTAACCAAGGTACCTGAATGGTTTACGATTTGATGGCTTTCAATGTCTGAAATTTAACAAGCTTGTGTAAAAGCTGGGTGATATACAACAGTCTAGTGAAAAGTGGACCCATTTGCAAAGTATGATTGGGTTACAATGGTACACTGCCCTTCTTGCTCTGTAAACAGACAATTTTTTTGCTGGGATAACATATAGATTAAATTTCCATTAAAATTAACCACTTCTCAATTTAGACAATTAAATCTGTCTTCTTCAGGGATCGTAGGAAAGATGGAAATGCATTCTTTTCCTTTTATAAGTCTGTTTTTCCCAATGGAACATCCCTTTCCACATTGTAGGAGCTGAGAGAAAGTAGTGACTATCTTTTTCAGGAGCAAATATCTGTGCTTTGTGGCTCACGTTGGCATAGACCTATGATCCAGGTATTTGGAGCTATGCTGCACCTCAAAATCCCCACCAAAACATTATCAACGCAGGGCTGGCCCAAAGGAAGTCACCCAAGCACCAACCAGCCACGGTGAAGGGTAGGATTGAATGGAGGAGTTATTTTCTCCTCTTTCCCACCCTTATCCCTCCTGTAAGTGGTCATTGACTCCTTCAGTGTTCACTCTTCCTCTTTCTGACTTTGTTTGACAGCTGTTATTTAAGCCTTAGCATGGATGGATTTCTGAGTCTTGGTGGGTCTTGTGGTAGAGGCGTGATTTTCAGAAGGGTTGAAGGAGCAAGGTCCTTTGCATCTGAGGGTTGCCATATATTTGCAGCCAGGGTCACAAGACCGGGTTCCTCCTGCCGCAGCACAGTTCCCTAGTCCTTCATCAGCCTCCTTCTCCACTATCTCCTCCCAGCATCCCACACGCCAGGACTCCTGGATTCATGGACACTGTGCCCTCTCTGAATATCTTCTCTGTGTCTTTTGAGGATTCTATCCCAGAGGGTCAGGGAACTCAGGTGCAGTCTGGATGTAAGGCTTTTTCAAGGCTCCCCTGGTGATTCCAATTGCAGCAAGAATGGAGAAGCATAGCTGCAGAAGGATCAGAGGGAGGAGTCTATTTTGTTTCCAAGCACCAGCATGATTATTAAGGAAAAAGGAGACCAGAAATCCCCTGGAAAAGGAATGTGGTCCTTCATAGAAGCTGTTGAGCATGGACAACTCAGTAGCTTTAGCATAATGGTACAGAGACAGTGTCATCAGAGCAGCCCTGCTGTAACTTCATTGGATGCAACACTGACTTTGGTTCAGCTACATTCAGGCTCCTATTAGCCATGTAACACTGTCATAATAATTTAAAAATCTCTTCTCAGATACAGAAGAGCTTCAGAATGGTATGAATTACCATTCTTGTGAGAAAATGGTGGAGACAGGGCAGCAGTTCAGAATCCCAAAAGGCAGAAGGACTGCTTTGCTTGCCTTGGTTCTTTTTGATGTTCTCTAGCCTATGATCTGGGATAACACTAACTTTGCTGACAAGTGATTAGATCAGCATCAGAAAGACTTTCAGCAACACTATGTGTTCTCCAAGTTCTTGACAGAGCACGTGACCTCTATAGCCTGGAACATTCCATTGCTCAGCCCTTATTAAAAACTCAGCTTTGAGGCAATACTATCCCAAAGAAATTGTGCAGAAAATAGGAAGATACTTATAGAAATACCCGCATACTATGTCAGGGCAACTGCAAGATCCCAGTCAAAGTAAATCTTGGGCTGTTTCTCTCAGTGGTGTGTCAGCCCCAGGTGAAGTCAGACTGCTGCTGAGCTATGCAACTGGACTTACGGTGTTCTGGCCTCTTGGTTGGAGGCTTCCATGGTCCTGGGCATTGCCTTCCCACTGGCATGCAGAATGGCTCAAGAACCAACCTGTTAGAATTCACTGTTGAGTCAATGGAACCAGGACCTTTTCTAAGGACCCATAGGAGAAAAACTACTAAGACTGTAGGACCAAAAGTGATCATATTTCTCTGGAGAATCTAGACGTTTATGATCTGACATCTAACAGGAATTAGGCCTTTTTCCTTTGCTCTGCTGCTGGCCAGTGACATCAAATTAATTCGTGACCCATTTTCAGCATTTGTGTGGAAACTTATGGATATGTTTTGTTTACTGAAACCACTTCTTGTCTCATCTAATTTCTTTCACTCTTTTTTCTTTCTCTGGAGTCCATCAATTATTATTTTTATCTTGTTGTATCGAATGAATTTCAAATAAAAACATTTTAAGAGAGAGTAAGGGCTGCAAGCAAACAAGCAAATACAGCTGGCCTAGAAAGGAATATAAATAATTCTATTGCAATTTAATGTCCTCATTTTTTTCTTTGATCAAATGGAAGATTACCGAGATTTCTAGCCCTGTTTTCATCATTGGTTAGCTGTGTAGCTTTGGACAAACCAGGTCAAGTGATTGGTCTTTAGTATCAAAACAATATGTGGGAATAAAATTCTGAGATGGATAGTTAATCTGGAGACTTGAGGCTTTATTTTAAAAAATCAATTACATACTTAAATAAGGCCACATTTATTGCTTTACTGCTTGGGTGTCAAGACTGTGTTTTCAGAAGCTTTTGGATACACTGGGGATTGAATCCAGGGCCTTCACATTGAGCTGTATCCCCATCACTTTTTTAAAAAATTAGAGACAGAGTCTTGCCAAATGGCCAAGGCTGGGCTCAAACCTGCAATTCTCATGCCTCATTGTCCCAGAAACACTTCTCATGAGCTATAGTTTGAAACACTGCGCAGCTATGCCGAGCTCCCACATTAAAGGGGACCAATTAAAGAAATATTGAGTCAATATATTTTGCCTTTCTTTGGAAGGAAAATAACCAATCACTTTTTAAAACAAGGCTGTCTGTTTATTAATAAAATTGTATGTGGCTGTTGTGAGCAGTTTCAACTCCTTTTTTGTAAAGAGGTGGATTACAAATAAATTGAATAAATGAAATGATATGATGGGCCTAGCTTACCCTCTGACTTTCCTGAATGGGCACTGTTGCTCAAATTATTTAGAAGTAGTAAAGTTTCAGGTGATAATCAATGATAGCTATGCTATTCAAATACACAATTATGCCTGGTTGTTTGTTATA
Organism: Heterocephalus glaber; assembly: GCF_000247695.1. The sequence goes on along the minus strand of NW_004624795.1, from coordinate 11,385,853 downwards.
CTGAGAAGGGAAACTTTGGACTGTGCATCATATTTCCAGGTCAGCTGTTGGCCTGCTGAAGCAAAGTAACTTGACTCTTTAGGGTACATCTTCCCACCCAGCTGACAGGGCTGTGACACAAGGCTTACACCTACTTTATGTGGCAGGTTCCAACCAGATGCTTTAAGGACAGATACTCTGTGTAAAGAAATTTCTATTGATTCACTATTTTGAATAATAATACTAAACTCCCTATATTAATGAAATAATAATTATGGTTTTATTTCTGGATAGGAACATACGAATTAAAGAACGATGAGTTCTTGGCTTTTGTGTTGTCACTTTCTCCTACTGTGCCCATGGCATTCTTAATAATAAGCTCTGCCCTTCTTTTTCATGAGCTGGGACTTGGCTTCAGGATCATTGAAACTACTACTTCAGTAGTTCACAAGGAAGATGAAAGTTATTTGCCATGCATTTTGGAGAAGGAAAAATACAGTGTCCGTGGAATGCTTTAAATATTATACATCTCAACGCTGGATTCTTAATAAAGACTAAAACTAGGAATTTTAAACCCTAAGTTTTCAAAGGAAATAGAGAATGGAGCATCTATGAATTATGTTGTCTTTTCTGTTCTGTTTTTAAAATGCATTTCTGTTCCCATAAAGATGCAGGGGTACAGGAGTCAAAGGGAGGTCAAATAAGCAGGACCTTGTTTCAACTACTGCATAAATCTATACAGTGAAATGATCTCACAGAAGTTTGGTTTTTCTTCTTGAGAAAAGTACTAATAGCTAAGCCTCAATAAGTGTTTTGGGCCTGTGGGTTATAGGGAGGAAAGTAAAGACTTTCTTCTAATTTACCTTCATAGGAAAAGCCAGCAGTCTTGCAGCATGAAAGAGATCCCTCTCTAGATTGAAGTCTCACTGCCTTTGCTCTTTTTTTTTTTTTTTTTACCAGGGCCTACCATAGATCCACTTCTGGAATTCCTGTGCTACTCCAGGACCCCGTCATAATGCATACTACTTTTTTTTTTTTTTGATACAGGGAACAAACTCAGGTCCTTGCGCTTGCACAGCAGGCGGTGAAACCACTGAACTAAATCCCCAGCCCCTAACCCATACTACTTTAATGGCTGCAACTTTGTAAGTCTAGTTCTGTTCAGGAAAGTTTGTCCAACCTTTATCCTTTTGCAGAATTGTCTTGGCTTTGCTGGGCCTTTTGTTCTTTTACATGGAATTTAGAATCAGTTGGAAACTTCTATGAATAATCTTGTTGGGCTTTGGATTGAGTTTCCTTTGAATTTGCAGATGACATAGTTAACTTTGTATAATTTTTAGATTGTTTGTCCACAAACATGATCTATCTAGTCGTTCACGCAGAGATACATTCTGTGGCTTTCAATAACTCTTTCTTGTGAAAATCCCAGTGCTCAGGATGATCTTAGCTATAGGTTAGTCACTTGCTTAAGGATGCTCTAAGCTCTTTGAGCAACCTGTAGGTCATTTGGAAATTCTCAGCTCTGTTCCATGCTATTCAACCTGGGACTAGTGTCGTTCTCCCCCTACCATCCTTGGTCCTTATGGTTCTCCACTGGGGATAAGTTCAGTTACCCACAGTGTTCATTGGCTTATTGGTATACTTTCAAGCTGCCTGTCTTTCCTTCCATGTCTCCCTCCCCTTCTCTCCTACTCATGATTTCTGGGTTCACCTCCTAATAAACCACAAGTACTTGCATCCTTGCCCCAGGGTTTATTGCTGAGGAAACTGTGACAAGTACTAAACAGATTTCTAAGCCAAATGTAATAAAATCAAATTCTCAGAACCTAAAAGCAAAATCCCTGACTGGTGATAATCTCCAGGGAGGGGCACTCATGGGAGAAGCTTGGGCTTTACTGTCTGGTAAATGCTTGAGTTCTACCTCTACTTAGGCTGTGCAGCCTTCATCTACCTCTGTACTCCACCTATGTAAAAATAGGCATATAATGCCTCATAGGGTCGTGTGGGTTATCAACTGATGTGTTAAATTTTCCATTCATTCAACCAGTATTTATTTCTCCAGGCACAACACGTGTAAGTAACATGGTTAGGTAACTGGCACAGACTGCTGTACACTATATGGAAATGATGACTGTACACTGATAAGTGAGAGGCAGGACATGTTCTGGAGAGCTAGTAACAAACACGAACATTTGGTAGTATAGGGGTAGTATAGGGTACACACCTGCCATTCGTCCTACCTTGCACACTTGGGTTCATGGACCCAGTTTGTTAGCTGTATGGCCTGTTAACCTGTCTGAACCTGTCTGTGGGGTGGTGATCACGACCCCTGCCCAAAGGACTGTGGTCAGGATTTGAGGATGTAATGAATATAAAGGACAGGTGCTCAGCAAGCTGATTCATCTTAATCTCCTCTCCTGTAGATCTCTTGGTTGTTGACTTCTGAGTATATCACAGCGCTTTGTCCTGAAGCGATAAACTGTCACATCCAAAGGTATTCAGACAGGTCCAATTGAGGACACCATGCCTCTAATTCTCCAGAATTAACAGTAGTTGCAACCATGTTGCTCTTCATACATATAATATAGGCAACAGACAGGATTTGACGTGTATTATCTAAAAGGTTTTAAAAATTATTCTTAAACTTATTTCTGTTTAAAGCAATTACAAACCAGGTAGAATTTATATTTATCATTTAATTATTACTTTGCTAGATACCATGCCTTTTCGATCCTTTAGGCCTGTTTTGCTCTCTTTTTTACACTTCTTAAAAAATACTTTTGGGCTGAGGGTTTAGCTCAGTTGTTCCGCTGCCTGCTTCGCAAGTGCAAGGACCTGAGTTCAATCCCTGGTACCAAAAAAAAAAAGTTTTTAACAATTACCATAGATATTTTCTAGATTAATGTTTTAATATCCTAATTTATTGACTACATTAAAATATTCTTAGTGGTTTCTCTGATATATATATATCTATATATATAGATATATATATATAGATAGATAGGTATATATCTCTCTATATAGATATATATCTCCTATTAATACCAACTAAACTTGTAAAGAACAGAAAAAATTTTCTTCAATATAACTCCATTCCCTCACTTCTTCTTGTGTTATTATCATTATACATATAAAATCCCCAGAATAGGCAAAGCAATCCTGAACAAAAAGAAAATGATGTCATAATACCCAATTTCAAAATATTCAATAAAGCCATTGTAACAAAAACAGCATAGTGCTGGCATAAAAATAGACATGTAAACCAAAGGAATTGAATAGAAGATTCAGGAACAAACCTATGTGGCTACAGTTATCCAATTCTCAAAAATATGACAAAAATAACAAAAATATGCTGGAGAAAAGACAGCCTCTTTATCACATGATGCTGGGAAAACCTGCTATCTCTATGTAGAGGCTTGGAAATAGAATTCTAATGGCTCAAAGATCTATGTCTAAGATCTGAAGCTTGGAAACTGCTAAAAGAAAACATAAGGGAAACACTTTAACATATAAGCACAGGCAACGAGTTCCTGACGAGGACTCCAACAGTACAGGAAATAAAGTAAGAAGGGACAAATGAGACTATAGCAAATTAAAAATCTTCTCTATGACAAAGGAAACAACAGACTGAAGGGACAGCCTGCAGAATGGGAGAAAATCTTTGCCAGTTATTGTGACAGAGGATTAAAAACCATAATATGTAAAGAATTAAAAAAACTTAACACTAAAAAATTCCAAATGACTCAATAAATGGTCTAATGAACTCAACAAATCTGTTTCAAAAGCATAAGTGACCAATAAATAATATGAAAAAATGGTTAGCATCTTTATCTGTCAGAGAAATGCAAATCAAAACTGCATTGAGATTCCTTCTCACCATAGTCAGAATGGCTATCATCAAAAGTACTACAAATGAACAAACAAATACGCTGGTAAGGATGCAGGGAAAACAGAAATACACTACTGGTAGGGATTTAAATTAGTACAGGTGGGCCGGGGATTTAGCTCAGTGGTTTTGCTGCCTGCTGTGCAAGCGCAAGGACCCGAGTTCGATCCCCAGTACAAAAAAAAAAAACAAAAAAATTAGTACAGCAACCATAGAAATCAGTACGGGGGTTTCTCTAAAATCTAAAAACAGAGCTATGATTTTATCCAGCTATATCATCCCTTGCTATACACCCAAAGGAATTAAAGTTGGCAAATTATATAGATACTTACATACCCCTGTTTATGATGGTGCAATTCACAATAGCTAAACTGTGGAAACAGCCTATGTGCCTATCATCCAGTGAACGGATAATGAAAATATGATTACGTATACACAAAAGTATAAAAGGAGAACTGATTCATGTCATTTGGAGGAAATGGATGGAACTAGACAGTATCCTTATAAGCTAAATAAGCCAGACTCAGAAAGATAAATATCACAGTTTCCCTCATATGTGGAATCTAAATTTATTTAATTTTTTTCTTCTTTCTTCCCTCATTCTGTCATTCCTGGGATTGAACCCAGGGCCTTTACACTGAGCTACACTTCCAGCCCTTTTATATTTTGAGAAGTTGCTAAGTTGCCTAAGATGGGCTTGAATTTGTGATCTTTCTGACTCAGCCTTCTGAGTGCTAGCTAGGATCACTGGACTTGGGTTAGAATGTAGGAAGGGTGAGGGTGGGGCATGAAAGTAGGGAGAAAAAGTGAGTAAGGGGGCTGGAGAAAGAAAGGACAAAGGGGTTAATGGGTGGAGTGGAAATGACCAAAGTGTGTTGTATTTATGTATGAATTTGCCAAAATGAAACTCATTATTAGGCATAATGAATATGGCCTTAGTAAAAGATAACATGAGACAAAGATTAGAAACATAAAGCATTAAATATAAATCCAACACCCAATTGGTTATAAATATTCCTACCAAACAAACACTAGAGAGATTTCATTTATCCATGAACAGAAGTATATACTGAACACAGTTCATGACAAAACATTTGTGAATTCAACTGCAGTCAGGAAAAGATAAAATCTAGACACAGGGGTAAATATAAAAGGCTATAACATACTTTCGCTGCTTATTCAACTATTTGATTAAAATATAGCTGAGTAAAGCAGTCACTACAAAACGTGCTGTGGGATTTGTATAAAAGTGTTTTAGAATGTAGCTTTAGAAAAACATACCTAGGTCAGGTTAAGGGTAGAGGAATGTAACAGTGTCATTCAGTCCTAACAAACAATTTCTTTTTTCTTTTTTTTTTGCTACCGGGGATCGAACACCAGTCCTTGTGCTTGCGCAGCAGGTGGTGAAACCATTGAGCTAAATCCCTGGCCCTACCTAACAAACAACTTCAAGAAAAGAACAATCAGGTGTGGGGGATGAAAGCAGGAGTGTGACTCAGTTGCACTGGATTTTAATCCTAGTTCTGCCATTTGCTACTCAAATGTGAAGCTGGGCAAATCGGATCTCCAGTTTCTTCTGTAAACTGCAATCCTTACTTTGCAGTATTATTAACACTATTAGATCAAGAAATCAGGAAACATGTTTATAAAATGCCCAGTTTGGTTCCTGGCACATAATAAGTACTCCATACTAATAAATAGTAACAATTGCTACCATGAAGCTGTCATATACCTCTGAAGTATATATCCTAGCATTCTCTTACAGGAAGTTGTCGTCTAAGGCTTGAAATATTTGTGAGAAATATTACTTCCAATTTAGGTGGTGTCCAGTTTTATAAATTTAGTTTATAAATGACCTGCATTTTTGTATATTATGTATTAAAAATCCCTAAATTTCCTCTCCTGTGATCAAATTCAGATTTGTGCCTCAGTTTGCCAAATAATCATTTTAAATTTATATGGTCTTGCTTGACAACCAGGGTTATTAGCAATGTCATTGTCATGTGCAATACAACTTTTATGTGGTAAATTTTCTGAATAGCTTATTGTATTCCTTCTTGTTATAGAAAAATGAGTGGAAATGGACAAATGATAGATATGGTTCTGGTGATAAGCATGAATGTAAGAAGGATGCCACACATATGCTGAAAGTGGCAGACCTTTAACCTTGCTTTGATGTTCTTTTTACGTAAGTTGCTTAACAATGAGCTAGAAGGTGAAGAGAAACACAATTCTGGGATGAGTAATTGATGCTTGAAGTTTATGCATAATTAGTTATTTTATAATATTCTTTCAGTTCTCTGAATAGACACTCTATGTATGACTACCATTGACATTCATGCATTTAATTGTAGCATCACTATTAATGATAAGTACATCACAAGAAACTGCCCTTATTTCTAAAAAGTATAATCCAAAGTAGGAATTTGCTTTGTTTCATTATGGAACATGTCAGCTCGTATAACGACACAGATCATGTCCTCTGAATACAAATCTGATTGACTCCCGTTTTGACTTGAAAATTATAAAATGTATTATTAAGTATTTGTTCAGTAGGCTTTGTTTTTCAAACATGAGTTTCACCAGGAATAAAAAAAAGGAGCAAGGGCATTTGTGAAGAAAATAATGAAGATTGGAAAACAATGTTTTCACAAACATAGTTGGGCAGTTTTGTCATATGAGCTGCAGCCATTGACTTCAGCTACAGAAACAAGTCAGTAGCTGAGGTCATCGTGGTTCTATTAGAACAGGATCTTTTTGATGAGATTGGTTTCTTGAATGCAAACAAAGGCAGTGTCTCAGTTCAGTGTTCAGTGAAGCCTCTGCCAGTGATGCTATGAGTGAGGAAGGTTTGTTCCAAAGAGGTGGCTCAGGATGCTGACCCCTATCTGAGCAGCATGAATCTTGTTATATTTCTACTGCAGGTTGGGATCACCCCACAAGTACTGCTCATCTTATTAGAGCCAGTGGTGGTATGGAACTGTGTAAAGGAGCGTCATTGACTGTAGATGCTTGTTTTTGGACAAGTGATGTATACATTTACAGAGAGATGCTATCTTGACAGGCATGGCCATTTTCACTTGATTCAGGGAGGAGATCCATCTGCTTTTTTCCCTCTGACCTTTAGTAGGTTAGTGCTGTCTGTCTTCTCTTTTAATAAATTGCAACAAAGCTCTCTTATTAAAAGAATCCATAAAACATGAGCTAGTGCTGTAGCCAAAGTACAAAAACGAGTTACCAGCACAGCTCCTGTGGTTCTGGGTAGAAATGTCAGAATAAAAGTAGGATTCTCCAGTTTCCTTAGAGAAGTACTTTTCTCTTGATAGTGTCTCCTAACTCCCACTTCTATTTAGTCTTCTTTTAATGACATAATTAAAAGGAACTAGAATATTTTCTCCTATAAAGCATTGTAAGTGAAATAATCTTTTCTATATGGGTAAAATAGTATTACTTTAAGTGTCTGCTGTCAGCTTTAAAATGTTACTGAAAAATTTTCAGAAGAACAATAAAGTCATGGTTCATGAGGGATTTAGGCTTGAAATTTGATGTGTAAGATAAAAATTGTCAGTGGTCAAAATTAACAGTGACATTTCATCACATCACCCATGAACTGTACAACCAATGCCCAGCACAACTATTTCTGTGGCAAAAAAAACAGTTGAAAAATCAGGTGAAGTAGTATTGTCCTTAGGTGGATGGTGTTACACTATCTCTCTCTTTCTCTTTCTCTCTCTGTCTGTGAGGGTCATAAAGTATGCAGGATAAATCACCTCCCACTGCCTCTGTGCCTGGCAAAAGATCATTGAGTGAGAAGATGTATAACATTTCTCCCATGATTTAGCTGTTACTTTTCCTCTTTCGCTGAATATTAGATAACTAAATTTGCATTTCACAAGCAGAAGCCATTAAATATTAGAAATTAAGTTCCAAATTGTGTTTTTGCTATAACCAGCAAGTTGGCAGGGCTACAGACAAGTAAATAATCAGATTGTTTAGTCATTCACATATATGGTATTACGGAAAGCTTCTTGTGAAAAATACTACTGAAATTTAAATTTTTTTTTTGATTCTTAAGCATAGGGAAATCTGTTGAAATTTAGATGGAGAAGTTGGCCATCTGAATGATCCTTGTTTTCAGCTGAACCCTTCCAAGCACAGTGCAGTGGCTTAAATTGTCTGCTTTACTGAGGGATAAATTGGGACAAATTTGAGAAGACCAAGGTAAGAATTCCAGGAAGCTCTGTCTCTTTCATCCCCAGCCCCCATCAGTGCTCTTGTTAGAACTCCAGGTGCCCCCCTGTGCTAAGCTCACCTGGACCTGGTAATGCTCAGCCCCCCTCCCCCTGCTGGTTATATGCATTTGCCTGTGTTCATGAAGTAGCGCAATATCTAATTTCAGGCAGGAAAATCCAAAAACTGTGAAGGTGCATCCCCACACCATTCATGCAGCTTTCTCATTTCCTGGTAGGACAGCCCCTCTGAACTGAGTAATTTGATTTTCTCCTTCTAGATCTCTCAAAGAAGCCAAAAGAAAGAACCACCGACACACTAGTGTTGTTCATGCATGCAAGAGAAGATTGCCTCCGAATGCCTGAATGCAGAAACAGTGTGTGAGATCAATCAGTTCTAGAAATAATTCAAGGGCTTTGGGGAATAGGTAGGCAATGATATCTGGGTACAAGTGGCATAAGCTGAAGGCACCAATCACATGGGCTTTTAACTAAGGAAAATAAAATCTAATCAATTCTATTGAATTGAACTGTATTTGAATATTAACAGAAGATCAGCATGTAACTAAATAGTCAAGGAATGAAAACTTAATAGTTTTTTTTTCTTATCATTGCCTAGTATATGTGCAATAAATGAGAAATCCTATCTTGGAAGAATACCATATCTCTAAAAATAATACAAGTCATCTAATTTCCTGAGGCACTTGAACACCAAACTTCCAGTTATAATTTGGTTTTGATATACTTTTTCATTCTAGGAAAATATACTCACTTGCCCATTGATAAAGATCTGGTGTTTTAAACTGGCAGTGTGGTTTGTACGTCAGTCGTTTGTTGTTACCTTTAGTAGGAGTCAGTCGTCCTGCATTTACTTCCCTGTCGAATGCTCCTGAAATGTATTTTCTAGGCTTCTTAAAAGAGGTCAGACATGGGCTACTCCAGTTAATACTTCACAAGCCTTGCAGTTTCCTGGGGTGTCTGAATACTTCCGGGCAGTGGAAGAGCCCCAGGGGGTCACGAATCCGTGACTAGAACCACGTCCCGTCCCGGGGCTGTCCGCCCCCAGCTTTCTCTCAGATCCACACAAGCGAGACTGAGGGAGGGCGGATACTTGGCGAGACCAGTGAGGAAGTGGAGAAGCTGTGCGAGGGAAGGGGGTACAGCTCCCAGGGAACTGGGGGGCATTCTCAATGAAGCGGGAGACGTTCGATGGAAACGCCGAACAGCGGAGACGGGACAAGACACGCCTGGGAATGCGGTGGAGACCCGCGAGGCCGGGCAGAGCCTGAGGAAGGGTTGGCAGGAATGCACCTGCACGATCGAGAAAGCCAGGCTGCAAGTTGCAGAGCGCCGTGTCCTGGAAAGGACGTTTGCTTTGGAATTAGATTAATTGCTTCCTGTACCAATCTTGCTTGAAATTCACCAAGTCTCAATTTCCTGATCCGCATAGTGATGTAAGTGGTAGTTCTTAATGTGATCGTGAATGTGAAATGTAAGCATGTTCACCAAGGTGCTCCGTGAGCTACCGGATGTGGAATCATGCCTCACTCACTGCCCTGATGTCAGTTCACCTCCTCATCCACGGCCACAAGAGAAATGTAACTCACACACTTAAACCCTCCCTGAGCCTGTTAGCGTGCGAGTTTGCAACTGACTTTGAACACACCGAGGGGCCTCCAGGGACCTAGGGTTTGAAGCAGAGTCAGGGATGGACCAGTTACCTCAAGAGATCACAAGTCCAGGTAGTGGCTGAACCAGTGATGCCAGACAACTGAGGGGTTGCCAGAAGTAGGAGCTGCTCCTCCCTCCCACGGAAGGAGCCTCTGCAGTCTGGTCTAGGAAGATGCCTTTCTCCTGAGCGGTGTGTGACCTCTCTGAGGTCCTGACACCTTGTCATTTCTCAGGCATCAAAGCCGAAACTCCCCAGGCCTGGAGCTGCTTCTTCCTATGGAATGGGTGCCCAGGCGGAGGCTGGGGGCTCTGTCTCCGACCCAAACAGTACGCCGGCCGTGAACCTGTAAGCTTCGAGGCACAGCAGAACAACCGAGGCTGGAGTCATCAGGTGGATGGTGTACGGGGAAGACAGCACCACTCACCACACGCCAGAAGTTTAATGAGCTTGCAGCTGCTTTGGAGAGGGCATTGTAGAGCAGAGCGTCGCTGACTGGGAGCCAGGGCACAGAATGGAATACTTCTGTACCTCAGCTTCCTCCTCTGTGACATGCTGACGGTTTATTACCTACCCTGTAGTGTTGCTGTAAGGTTCAATGGGCCTATTCATTTAAAACAACATTTTGTCTCAGCACTGAGAAAGTAACTAAGACAGCTACCTGAACTTGTGAGGAACCTCGAGAACAGCATATTGTCTTCTACATATTGTATTTAAGTGAAAAGAATGTGAATATTGGAATCATGTATTTTTGGGTTAAAATGTCACTTAATTCTTCTTTAAATAAGTTTAGTGACCTTAGGCAAGTTACCTCCTCTGACAATGTTTCATCCTCTGCAAAATAAAGCTAAGAATATCTTCCAAGAGTAGGTTCTTGTAAATATTAGAGGTTATGAGATAAAACACTTGGTATATATCACTCAAAAATGTTGGCCATTTTTATTAATTTTATCGAGAGATATTGAGATATATATATATATAAAGCGCCTTTAAAACCATACTTTAAACCATGAGTACCTATATCTAAAGTGTTTACCTCTTTCTTTCCCTCAGCTCAGGAACACTGAGGGAGAACAAACTGTTGGAATAATTTTTTCATTATTTTGCCAGAGATGTTAAGGCTGAAGGTTAAAATTTAGTTGCCATCATTGTGGGCACTTCATTATGTATCTGTGAGATGTATTTTCCATTTTAAGAATGCATAAGACATAGGATTTTAAATAAAGTTAGGATGAGTTTTCTAATATTGCCTCTTATACCGAAAGTGTCAATTAATTGACTTTGTAATGTCTTCTCCTTTGCATAAGCTATATTTTCATTCACATTCATTTCCCCCTAATACGTATGTGTGCATGGTTTTGATCTCAAGACAAAATGAATTAAAAGTAAAATATTATGAAAAGTAAAAGCAAAGAATGAAAGAAATTCTGGAAAACACGTTACAAAAAATCAATTAAAAATTCAGAATATACTTTTTGGGTAATTAAAAATTTTTCTTTTTTGATTCACTAAAAAAAAAAAAAAAAAAAAGAGGTCAGAGTCAGGCATGTGGTACATGCCTATAATCCAAGCACTCTGAGAGGCTGAGGCAGAAGGGTTGTGAGTTCAAGTTAAGCCTGAACGCTTAGTGACTTAGCAAGACCATGTCCTAATGTAATAAATAAAAGTAAAAAGGGCTGGAGATGTAGCTCCATGCAAAGGCCCAAGGTGCAATGCCCAGTAAAAAACAAAACCAAACCAAACAAATAACCCAAATGATGAGATCCAGGTTCCCAACGATTGCCCTCCACTGGATTGAGGTGTGAGATTCTCATGACTCAGTGACTTTGAGACACTGAGACAGTTTCTTCTGTACATGTGACTTTGTGTACTAACCACACAGGATATGTTAGAGCAAATACCATAGAAAAAGTATTCCTCTCTAAAGTAATTCTGCCCTATCTTCCCCTTGCCTTCTCCAGGTGAATATATGCTCCTTGAGGGCATAGCCATCCATTTTCGGTATTGACTTGTCCTCTCCTGGAACACCTGGCACACTCTCTGCTCAAGACCACAAGCTGGACATACATTTGAAAAATGAATGTGTTAAAGTTTAGAAGTTAGGAATAGGGAAGGAAAAGTCACCACTCACACACTGCCTTATAGTTACCACTCCCTTACTGCCACCCTGCCCAACCTGTGTGACACTCAGCCTCCTCCAAACAGCATGTTGGCCCCCTTCCTGCTCTCCTACCTATGGGCCTGCTCTCCCCTACTCTCATTTCATGGTGGTCTGTGGCTCAACTCTGTGGCCAGCAGCTTCCCCACCCCGGGACAGACAAAGCAGTTTCATTGCACTGCAAATGTCTTCAAAGGCACAGAATTATAGAATGTGATAATTACAAGGTTTAAATTTTTTTTTTTTTGTACCGGGGATCAAACTCGGGTCCTCGTGCTTGCGCAGCAGGTGGTGAAACCACTGAGCTAAATCCCCGGCCCCAAGGTTTTAAATTTTAATTAAAAAGACTGAACAGTCCTCCGACACCCTTTAGTATAAATGGAGACTAAAACTGTAATTCCAGATTTTAAATGTGTATGATTGTATAGCTTTGATAAACAGAGTCCTTTGAATATTCTTCATGAATTAGTTCTCCCTTACCTATAATCAGTCCAAATCCAAGAACTTCTTGCAGGCTCTGGTGACTTGTAGGTAAACCAGGCCCAATTTTGACTTCCAAATCATACCTTCCCTTCTAATCTTTGTCTACTTGAACTTTATTCAGTTGTAACCAGGGAATATTTGACATCAGATCAAGATTTGTCCCTATTTTGCCACAGTTGTGCTCTTTCTTAAAAGTATAAGATTCTCTTTCTTTCCTCTCCTGTCCAGTAGGTGAGTGGCCAAATGACAACATTAACTCAATATGTGACCCCCTTCCAATCGATACCCCAAGTGTTGCTTTTTCTTGGTTTCATTCCGATTGCCACAATTATCTGGCTAAGAACTGGACCCTGTTCAGAGCATGGGGTGTTCATGTCCTATACTAGCTTACTGACCTCTTGGCTATGAATCTCTGCTATTTTAGTGTCTTCTCGATCCCTCTGTGAAACAGTCATTTCTAAATCTCCATCTGATGCGGCCATGATAGCATTAAGGGCAACAAAAGTAAAACAGAAAAGGTTCAACTAGTTACCACTCACCAATTTGGAATATACCTGGTTGTAAAATTCCTAATATGAATTTATAATGATTATAAATTATATCAGCCTTTTCCATTGACTAGTTTCTTTCATTCAGCATTGTTGGTGAGATTTGCTCATATGATTATTTATTGTAGGAGACTGAACATGCTCATTGTTGTACACTGTTTCACTGTGTGAATATGTCATCGTGCATATGTTGGGCATATACATCAGAATGGAATTGCTATATTGTATGGGGACTGCTATATTGCATATGATGATCTTTAGAGTTAAATCCAGTTTTTCAAATTGGTTGCACCAAATGTTTTATTTACTGCACAAGAATGACGGTTGTTTTGTACTCTCATTGGTGCTTGATATTTTCTGTCTCTTTTAATTATGGTCATTTGGTTGTTGTCATTTTATTATCTTTTATTTTGATCCAAATATCTTTGGATATCTGCTAGAATTTCCTGGGACATTTTTTTTCTGGACTGGCATCTTTTCATAGTTTGGATATATACTTCTACTGTGTCTTTTATACAGGACTGAGCATTCTTGACCTCTCACCTTTTAAAAAGCAAGATACTTAAAAAGCTAGGAATAATGTTTCTCTAGCCTTTAAATAAGTTAGCATTAAGATGCCATAGCCACACACTAACTCTGTGACTCTTAAAGATCTCACTGTACCAGCAAGTGTTCTGCAACTTCTATAAAAGCTGTTGGCTAAAAGCAAAAATAGATGACTTTCAAACAATCTCTTTGTGGGCCTTGGTGCCTTGAGACTTCACCATCAGATGAAGACTACTCAGTTATGTCTGCACAATGGTCCCTGGAAGCAGGCAGAATGAGTGAAATCATGGAGGTACATATTTAGATCTAAAATGCCCCTCCCCAAGTCACGTGTGTTTGGTGAGTCATGGGGTCATGTGAGCACCATACTCACCAATGGACTCATCCTTTGATGAGTTCAGTAGCTGAATGTTGGGCTTGGTTTGATGTGGGTCCCTAAGGTTGTGATTTGGAAGGGTGTATTCTCATCCTTGGCTCCCCCTTTCTCTCTCTGCTCCCTGGATGCCATAGAGGAGCAGCTTTCTTCTGCCATGCCCTTCTAGAATGTGTTTCTGCTTTGGACCCAACCAACTTTGGGCTGAACCCACTGGAAATGGAACCAAATAAAACTCTCTTCCTTTAAATTATGGGCATCACGTATTGCATCCTAGCAATGGGAAAGATTATCTATCTATCATCTATCTATCTATCTATCTATCTATCTATCTATCTATCTATCTATCAAGTCTTCATGGGTATTTTAGACCTGGGAACACTTGGTTAATCCACATGTGAAAATTAGGGAATGATAGAAATAAGTACTTCATCAATTATTAAATAGGATGCTGTAGTTGTAAGAGTCCTTAATGGAATTATTATTATTATGCCACACCATATTTTTTGGTTGTTTCCCACACTACACATACATTTCCTGAAGTCAAAACCAACCCTGTCTTCTATTACAGCATTAAGCTCTATTGTCTGTGGTAGAATGGAGCTGTGTATATGAGATGCTGAATGCACATTTATTGAAGGAAGAATAAACATGAAGTAGAGTAAGTAGTCATGGAAAGTTGAGTAAGATTTAGGCAAGCAGAATGAAAAGCAGAAAGCTTTCTGGGAAGAGGGAATATACCAGATTTATACCAATGTTTCCTTTCATTATTATAATTTTTTATATTTTAAAAAAATTTCACATAATTCTCAATTCATTCCTCCAGAAAATCATGTAAGATTATGGGACTCAAGAGACAAATCAAGTACTAAAGAGTATAGTCATGTTCCAAAATAAAATTAATTATTCTGTAGATCAGATATTAAACAGATAAGAGATAAATAGGGTATGGGGTGGGAAGAGGGGAAGCTCTTCATAAGCTGGACTCTGGGATTCAGTCTGTAGTTGAGGACCAAGGAGGACTAGAATCCAGGTTGGGCCAGGAATTTACCACCTATAGTTTACTAGGGATTAAAAATGACTCATGTCAAATAGAAGGCTGAAGTTGGCTCACCACTTGAAACCAGGTGGTGAGTCTCTCAGCTTGTCAAAAGATGCGTATAAAGATTGTTGTCCCTCCTCCGGGCTACAGCTGCTGCCTTGGTAGGCAGGGAAACAAGGGCTTCGCTTTATAAAAGTAGGCAATCTAAACCGGCCCTAGGTTGGGATCTTGGACCCTGAACGTTCCCACTGTTACCCTGGAGCAGGAGCATAAGCCCCTGTTAAAGATTGGACTGGGAGTCTTGGTGGGGGCTCAGTAGGGTTGACAGCTCAGCCTTCGTAGAAGGAGGGCAAGGGATGGGGTGGAGAGTGGAAGAGAGAGGAAAGGCTCAAAGAATGTAAAGTGCACATCAAACTTCTAAAGCACAAAGGAATTTGATGCCAAGTAAATATAAAAAAGAATACAGTGGTAAGAAAGGGAGAAAAAGAAAGAGAGAGAGAGAGAGAGAAGGAAAGAAAGAAAGAAAGAGAAAAAGAATTATAGACATCCTCACAAGTGAACATAAATACAAAAATGAATGGGATATTTGCAAGTTGTATGGTAATATATTTTAAAAAATCACTAGCACGTAGAATATAGGCCAGAAGTGCAGTGATGGTCTACCATAAGAAAATCTGAATATAACCTATCACATCACTAATGGAACAATCATAGCATCTTAATAGAGAAAAATACTTTATAAATATAAACACACAGTCATAAATTAAAAAATAAATTTTTGTAAACAAGGGATAGGAAGATTCTTTCTTATTAGAAGTATTTAACCAAAAGCATGCAGCAAACATGCTTTAACAGTGGACTGTTAAATATATTCCTGTTAAAGACAAAAGTCAAGCATGCCTGTGATCATCCTGGTATTCAACATGAATTGGAGGCCCAAGGAAATGTAATAAAATAAGTGAGCAAATCAAAGGTCCAAGAAGTAGAAAGGATGATACAAAATTATTCTTGTTTTCAGAGTGTATGATTGTAGAAAATCCTTGTATAACCTATAGAGATACCATAAAAATCAGAGAAATTGTTGGTGATGCAGATTAAAAATCAAATATGAAGATCAATTGTGGGCCGACGAAAAATTAACAGTACATATGGTTTGAGAGGATTTTTAAAAACTTTTTTAAAAATTGTGAACCAATGATAGATATTGTTCATTGGTAGAGGAAAACATGGATTAAGATGTGGGATTGTGGTTTTTATTGGAAAATGATAGAGTAGACTATCGTCCAGAAAAGAGGCATGTGAAGATAATTTATTTCTTTAAAACCTATAAAAATCTAAACCAAATATTGAAAAGTATATGGGTGATAAGTACAGGAGCTCTCCTTATATTATTTTTTTCATATATGAAATATTTTATAATGATCTGTCTTTTTTGTTTGTTTTTTTCCAGAACCCAGGGCTTTCCCTGAGCCATATCCCTCCCTTCCTTTTTTTAGGCAGGTTCTGCTAAATTGTTAAATTGCCAGGCTGGAATGAAACTTGTGATCCTCCTGCTTCAGCCTCCCAGAATGCTTAGATTACAGGTGTGTATCACTATGCTGGGCTTCAACACTTTGTCTTTTGAATGGAAGAGTTCATTCAAAAAGGGTCTGTCATTGTGTCTGTCTATTCACAGATTCCTAATGGAGTCACTGCCTTTGCCCATAGTTCTCAAGGTCCATCCATCCTTGTACCTCCCCACAATTTTGCTAGAGTAAAAGCTAATGGGTCATAGGTGTTTCAGACTGAGGACTCCCATTTGTGTGGTGGCCAGTGGCCTGCCAAGAACAAAAGACATAAATAATGTGGATTTCTTTCCTTGGAATCCCTAGGGATTGCCAAAGTGGGAAGTGGAGATAAAATGTCTATTGTTGTCATCTCTTCTGGCATTGGGTCATATGCAGTCTGAGGACTAGTTTGACCTGGTCAACTGAAACTGGAGATGCCTGAGGAAACAGAGAGAAGAGAGCTGCTCTGATACTTGGTAGCTCTCCATTTCGTATAGAGCTCCCAGTTCAAGCCAGTATAAGGTCCAATCAGACTTTGTTTTCTACTTGTGGATTTTATCAAATATCTCTACATTCTAGCAATTCTTTCCTCCCACTAACTTTTAACTTTAACTTTTGATCCTGCAGTCTACAAAACTTATATTAGAAAAGATATAATGATAGACTCTTTGAGTCAATCAATAATCAGTACTAAAAATGAAAATATTTTCATGGAGAGGAAGGTAGGAAATGACTTCTGGAGACTTAGGAAATTGCCCTGGATCTTCAGCAAAATTCTAAAACAGTTTTTAAAAAACTAATGTGTAAGTTGGGGAAAAATCAACTTGTGAAATATTCCCAGTCATGCTTCAAACTCTTCTTCCTACTTCCTACCCCCACTACTGTCTAAAGAAGAAGGACCAGTGTTATGCTAGAGATGGTTTGTATGAGTTTACAAGGGGCAGTTGTTAGATTTTTCAGGAATGTGTGAGCTATTTGCTAAACACAGACATTCTTAAAAATTAAATTATATAAACTTGCAGTTATATAACTTACATTAAAAACAAGGGAAAAATACTCAAAGCTCATCACTTCCTAAATAGTTTGCTTTGCTTCATTACTTGTTTGATTACTTTTATGTTTATTTCTTATGTATTTAGGTGATTTCTTTGTATTTTATCTGTATGTTGACATATATAAAGGTGTGTTAATGCACAGCTTCCTAAGATTGCTTTCGGTGACACATTGGTAGTTAGAAATGGCGATAGTGTAACACTTACTCTACAAATTAACAAATAGTACAAGTCCAGTTCTGATTTATTGTTTTGTTCATTGTCCAAATTTAAGAAAGTGATGGATAAAATGCTAATAATGCAGATTTAACAAAAGAAGTGTTCTGTCTGTACCTGTCACATTATGAATAGCATGAACATTTTAGGACATATTTAACTGGTTTTAAGATCTATTCTTCAATTTAGCAAATAAGTTACGGGTATTACTGATAAATAGTGTATCTATGACATAATTTTGTTGTTTCACTTTTCTCATGCATAAGCATAAGTAGAAATACCAATCACATTTACATAGAAATTATATTCATTATCAATTGCAGGCCTAGGTTAGCTACACATATAAGAAATGAAAATATTCTGTAAGAATCAGTCAGCTATATAGAATTAATTTATAATAAAGAATATGATGTATTTTATTATTATTTGTGAATTCTGTGCTACATGTTCATCAGAAGACTCCTAATGAACATATGTATACATGTATTTACATATATATGCATACACGCCAACATATGGACACACATTCCTGTGTCCTTTTCAGAAGCAGCCTGGAAAGGCTGTGTTGAAATTATGTAGGATATGGAGTGGTTGGAGACATAAGTAATAGACCTGTAATTTAGTAATTTTGGAGTGTTGGGTATACTTAGGAGGGAAGAGGTAAGTGAGGAAGAGAGTAAAGATGAGATTGTTTTATATATGACAGTGGGGAGGAGTTTTGCATAGTTACCACTGAGGAACTCAGGTAAAGATCTTCAGAATATTTTGCTGAGGAATTAATCCATTTCCCTTTGAAGGGCTTCTGCATAAATACACAGTGTGTTTTCATCTTTTTTGTATATTAGTGTTTCTTTTGAATGTACATCTGAACTTAGATGGCTCAATAAGTAGCTAGTTATTTGCAAGCTATGCCAGCATTTTAAGTATGAAATTACTTCTTGGAATTAATATGGGTTTACTGTGAAGTAGTGCCAGACTTGCTTTTGTTCCTCTTTGGTTAGGGTGGTTACACAGCACATCCACATGTCAAGAAAAAACAAAGAAACTCTTAACTACTATTAATTATTGTCATATCACCAGTAGTTTTTCTATATTTTTTACATGGATTAATCATCACAACAACCTTTGAGGCAGACATAAGTGGCTTATTATCACATTTTGTATATTAGGAGCAGACCTAGGGAGATTGTATAACTTATTCCAAAGCACATGGCTAGTCAAGTCTAGTCTGATTAGAATCTAGGCAATCTATGCCTTCGGGTCACACTGTTAGTCATGTCTATAATGGAACAAAGTTGCCAAGCCTTAGCAGGGTCATGTTAAATTAGTCTGCTCCTAAAGGGCACCAATATTAATCAGGTCTCTGCCAGGATGTTGGAAAACTGCCTATCCTCAATTTGTTGATGGATCTAACAAAACTATTTATTGAGCCTCTGGTTGTTTAGAAGAATGCCACAGACACTTCAGGGGAGACAGAGAATAAAACATGGTTCCATCTTTGAGGGGTTTAAAATTCAGATGCTCTCTGTTTTTATCATTCTCAAGTAAAGTCAAGAGGCAAAGCAAATTGGGGCAGGATTTAAAAGAATTCAAATTCAAAAGCTCCTAATAGTTTCCATGAATATTCTGAAGCTAATAAAGTGTTACAGGAATATGTGTAAAGGTTTGCATGTTATTCAAAAGCAAGTACACAAAACTAGAAAAATCTGCTTTTATAACAGCATTTATGTAACTTATCTAGAAGTTTTAGGATTAACCTCGAGACCAAGGTCCTGCTAAAGCTTTTGATATGCTCTTAGGTTATACTACTAGCAGTACATGTGGAATGAGAATTCTGTTTTGTTTTGCTTTACCGCAGAGCTCTATAACGGTCAACCATCCCGGCAGGATCCTTTATAGGTCAGGTTGTAACATTTTAAGGATATTGAAAAAGGCAGTGGGGACAAATGGAAAAGGATCACTTAACCCAGTCATATGAAGGATGGCTGAAGGAATTGGGGATATTTAGCCTGGACAAAGAAGACTCAGAGAGTATATGGGATCAGATTCCAAAATATTTGGAAGGTTGTCATGTGGAAGAGAGTCAGTTCTTCTGAGTAGTTCCAGAAAGCAAAACCAGCACAAACACCTGAAGTCACAAGAAGGTTATCTCAGGTTAGTAATAGACAGGGAATAGGGAGCTATTAAAAAAACGGATACGGGCCCGGGGATTTAGCTCAGTGGTTCTACCACCTGCCCCTCAAGCACAAGAACCTGAGTTTGATCTCTGGTACCAAACCCCCCCCCCCCCCAAAACAAAAAAACCCAAAAAAACAAAAAAACGGATTGGGCCACTCTGTAAGACTGGGAAAGGGCTCCTAGAGAAGGTGTCACAAGGAAGACAGCTTGGGGTGGGCCGTTGAACTGCATTATATTGACAGCATCTTCTAAAATCAAAACTCTATGATTTATGATTCCATAACAGAAACAATTCCCTAAAACTTCAGAACACAGAGACAAAGTAAGATCATATTTTACCCAGTGCAGAATTTGGGGGACTATAATTAACGTATGAGTAGCAATTATCTTTATATTCCTCTAAGAAGCAGTGACATTTAGGTCATGACAAGAGGAGAAATATGTAAACTTTGTGCATAGAAAGCCCACGTACAGTGGGCATTAGCCAAGAGAATCTACTTCGTGGAGAACAGGGGGCTGTTTTGATATAAAAAAAAGTGAACAAAGAAGGAATACAAGGTTAATCCTGGATGCAACTTTAAATCCTTCAGCACAGTGCCTAGCAGCCATAAGAAAGCAAACAAAAGTCTGCAATGCCTTTCCAGAGGCGATGAATAGAAACAGAACAAATCACTGTGGCCCAGATAAATGCTACATCCCTGCACTGCCTGGGGGCCAAACACTTCCTCTGTAAAGGCCATTCCAGCAACCTGAACAAGAGCAAACATTCTGGCACATGGATCTTGAGCTAATTCACACAAACCAAGTAAGTGTAATTGCCAAGTGGACACTTAGAGACAGAATATTTAAAGAAAATCTCACCAGAAGAGGCCTGGAGGAGCCAGTGGAAGAAACTACTCTAGGCTTGTTGAACACAGGAAAAAAAATGAAAAGAGACTGACATTAGAACTCTGACAAGGCTCAGTGGAGAAGCAAGAAGAGCAAGGAGAACAAATCTTTTCCCAGCTGATGAAAGCCCCAGATAAAATCCTAGCCACATCATGCAATTTATTAAAAGTTGTTTCTTCTCTGCAAACCAACCAACTTCCACTAGTCTCTAACATTCTTTCTGACTTATTTTATTAACATATCCTTCTTTTTCTGGAGCACTTAGAGCCCCAGGGAGTCCTTCTCTTCCCCCAGCTCAACCCCACCAAAGGGGTATTGAATGAGAGCCAGGGTGTTCTCTGTGTAAGGAGAAATTGCAAAACCACAAATTGTAGAAAATCGTCACTGCCAAAAATTGAGAGGAACACACAATATCACCATGCCTCTTAAAAAGCAATTGTGCATTTTACAGGTCTCTGGATAGTTCAGGTTTGTTTGGCAGCTTTCACACCCATACCACCCAGAAGATACTGCTCCTCCATCAGAGGCAGTGGTCCTAAAGCATATGTGTAGTTGCACAGAGCCATGCGAAAATAGGTGCAAGTCTGTGCAGGACACTGATTGGGCATAGTGGCGCTCCGTAATCTGCTATTGTACAGTACTGGCTTTAAGGTCCAAAGTTTGTCATTAGGGTTCCAGGGACATCCACAAAACAGGGAGAGCTCAATAACATCATAAGAATCCCTTACAGTTACAGAATACTTTTAGAAGCTAAAATCTTTCCCACACATAATCTTATGTGATTATCACAACCCTTTAAAGGAGGGCAGAAAACTGTTTTCCCAAAATAAAGAAACTTAGAACCTGAGGAGCTAAGTCACAGTCTCCAAAGGGAGCCACTTCCGAAGGAGTGACTGGGGCTTAGGCATGAACCTGCTGAGTTTTGCTCCCCAGTTCCCTCCACAGTCCCTTTCTCTGAGGGCATATCTTCCTGATTTGTCCTTCTCCCATGGGACTGGCACTCTATGTGTTCCCCACATAATTCCAAGACCTTCACTTAGGAAGCCCCCTCCCTTACTACTGGTCTAAGCTTCCTCCAATGGAGTGCCAGCTAGGTCATTTTTCATTGTATTGGTTGTACAGTGCATTTGGTCATAAAGAAAATGCCAGAGAGGCTGAGGTGTTTGACTGCCAGATAGAACCCAAACCATTGCCTGATGAGTTCAGTGCATTTCCGTGACTCCATGGGTCAGACCAATCTTCTACCAGTTGCCTAGAAGTGACCTGGGGAGTTGAACAGACCCATTTTATCTGGGTAGTGTAAAATTCCAGTGTAGGTTTGCGTCTCAGAACATTTACTAATGAAATAGGTCAGTACACATTCTGTATGTCCTTGAGGGCAAACAGGTGAAAGTAAAGTGACCATAATTCAAGCCTTTTAAGATGAAATAGCCCTCCTACCCCTTTACTTACGTTTTTCCAATCTGGGAGGTAAAAAGTGCTTTGAACTGAAATTTTGCTAAAGAGATCTAGTCATATATGTGCTTGTGTTTGCATACAGTGACTCAGAATGCTGCTTTTAATTATCCTTTCCCTAATTTTTACCACGACTATATACTGACCTATTTTAGTATTTAACATTAAATCACTTAAAACAGTAATGAAGTTAGGCAGTGACAATATGATAATGAGTCCCCAAATATGAATACGCAGGAAATAAACACAGGCAGTTTCTCCTGAACACTGCTCCATTAAAAAGGAAGAATATAGTCAAAAGCCAACATTTGTACAAGCAATATATTCATGATAGAACTAGAAAAGGGGGATTGCTCATAAAACCTAACATAGCTTTATTGGTAAAAGCTGCTTGAAATATTCATATCATGCAGGTGTCTTGATTATGCAATAAAAGCCAAACCAATATAATACAGAGCTTGACATTTAAAAAAAAATCCAGTGAGTGCCTAAGACTTTGATATTAAATTTGAATGATTTTGAGAGTGAAGGTCTCTTGTGTTGATGTTTGTATATATGATGTATAGCAATGGGATCAATTTATTCTAGAGAGCAAACAAAAAACTTTGTCCTGGGAAATCAGCAAATATTTTCTTGCAGGTCAGCTGAATGCATGATTTTCTCAGGGACTGAATGATTCAAAAGAGAATTTATTAGAGCATGTATAGAATGTCTAATTCAAGTGAGACCTTTGGATTCTGATAGCTCTGAGAATGTTTAGTTAAAGGATTCAGTGCTTGTTGAATTCAGTGCTTGCAAATTCTTTATGAATCAGAAGCTGAGAGTTGATATAGCTTCTTTAGTTTACCTAGCTCAACCTTGTACCTTTTGGTTGTTGGTCTAGTTATCTGTAGTGACAAGCAACTAACCACCTTTTGAATAGCTGGTATCTTCATACTAACCCTAAATCTATCCTCTGGTATTATCAAATTATTCCCTATATAGATGGAACTTTCATAAATATATACTTATTTATAGGAAGAAATACATGCACATGTATTTGTATTTATATAATTTGACTCAAATCATTCTTCATTTTATTAAAAAGAAAAGCAAAAACTCCATTCAGATCCTAATTTCAAAGGGAGAAATCTAAAATACTCAGAACTCCCAGTTCAGACCTGCTGTGATTTTATTTGGTTTTTCAGAATAGTGGGTATTTGTGATTTGTGCATAGACACTGGGAGTACCAGAGTAAAGAAACATAATGCACAGCAGATTAGTTCTAGAAGGACCACTGGTTTACAGAGTGGAATTATTAAGGTATTATTAAGGTAACACCATACTGTTAAACAAGCGAACAAACAAAAAACCAGTCTGTGACTGCACAATGAGGACCAACTGGGCAGAGTAATAAGTTAGCTCTTTGGGAGATGCCGGATATTCAGATGTTTGATGTCACATGGTCATCATATCTGAAAGAATTTTCCCCTCCTCACTTTTACCTAGGTTTTTAGATGTAATATTGTCACAGTCACCATCCGTTTCAATCTGCTTCCAAAATTGTTTCTAAAATGTTCCGTGATGTTATACAAATGAGCAATGTGAAACATTAGCTTCTAACTGTGACTGCATTTGTTGAGCCAGACTTTAAAAATGCAGCAATGTGAGATAGGAGCCTTAAAGATTAGGAGGTTTTAGGAATTACAGCTGAAAAGGAGATGGCATTTCAAGGAGGCAATATACTTACATTTTGCTGCAACTGAAATGCCTGTCTTTAAAGGGTAGCCTCTGAAAACAAAGAGAGAGAGAAAAAAGAATGTTAAAAATGTTGTGCAATGACCAATTCAAAAATGGAAAAGGCATTGAATTGCTTTCCAAAGTACAGCCCTAGACTGAAAAATAATGAGGAACCTTAGATGAAGATTCACTTATTGGGAGAGTCTTCTTGGGGGTACAGGGAATCATAGCCTACAAAGAAAGCATTTAAATCAACTGTTACATCTCATTGCACCCTCGACTCCATGCCCATGGAAGTCCTAGAATTTCAAGACCCCCTGACCTTTGTCTACCATGTCCAATCCTGGAAATTGGAAGAGGAGTTTTACTGCCTTGTTCAATGGCTCAGTCTCACACCATTCCCTTGCTTCTGGTTCACAATGACACCTTGGTTCACAATGTACCTTGTTCTTGTGGGCCCAGTTCTGACACATTGTTCCACTAAATAAAAGTCCTCTGAGAAATTATAATTTTCTGAATTCATGCTTATTGGGATAAGTGGACACTTTTCTTTTCCAAGAAATAAAAAGCTTTTGTGGGAGGGGAGTATCGAAGGGAGGATGGAAATCAATGCCAAGTTTCTCTTTATTCAAGATGGCAATGAAAGGCAGGAACAATTAGACTGTGCCTCCTTTGGAAGGAATTTGCCAAGTGTGCAGGCAATTTGTTCAGTGTGGCAGCCCACCAGACGATTCAACTTACTTCCAAATCCAGTTTAAAGAAAAATTTATTGTGGATATATCCAAAAAGGCACTTTACAGGGTAGCAGGTTTAATAGGAGATGAAAAGGAAGTCCCTGTGTGTGATCTAAGATTCATGTGGTTCCAGGTCACCTCTAACCTGAAGCATCCCGGTTATATTGTTCTCAGACCTACAGAAAGAGCCACACCACCCACATGGATCTGGATATGTTAGATTGATCACTTCAGTGACTAATGTTTTTCCAGTCTCTCATTTTTTAAAAAATAGTGGTGTGACTTTGGAAAGTTAATTCAATGCTCGAAAATTGATACAGAGAATAATAGTGACTAATTCAAATAATTGCCATAAGGTTAAATAAAATAGTAAATGCAAAATAGTTACATAAAATAGTATCCACAGTGTATACTGTAGATTGTACCAGGAATGTCCTCCAGAGACCCAGAGGTCCAAGGCTCAGAGATTCTTTACAAAGCTCTTTGTAAAGTTGCCTTAGTGGCAGGCTTTTAAGTGATTGTGGGCTTGCAATGAAACGGAGCTGTGGGACTCCAGTCCCTTCATTTCTTTCTCTTTTGCTTCCTGGCCATGAGGTGAGCATGTGTATTCCCCTGCATGAACCCAACCATGAAGTGGTGTCACAGTCCACTGATCATGGACTGAAACCTTTAAAGCTGTGAGCCAACATATACCTTTTCTCTTTATAAGTTCATTATCTCAGCTATTTGTTATAGTACTAGAAAGCTGACTAGCATAGTAGAGACTTGGTAAATGTTACTTGGTATTGTTACTGTTGTTATTGTTATTGTTGTCAGAGGGCCACGTTGGCAAACCAAATTAAGAACATGTAACAGATCTGTGAAATGAGAGTTAGGAAGGTAGCTCTGGAGAGTCTTGCTTGGGTAGGACATCTCTATTCAGTAGTCAAAGCTGTACTGCCATCCCACATTTCTCATCCAGATACCATTTCTCCAATCTTCATTCCTCCAACTGCTGAGCATAACTCTGTCGATATCCACAGTGTAAAAACGCTTAATGTTTTAGCAAACCACCTGGTTCCTCATTTACTATCTGAAAGTATGGGGCTCATAGACAAATTCTCAAGTTAGTAAGTTACTGGGTCCATCAAGAATAGAGATAATCACTCTTTACACGGGTCAGTACTTGGTACATTTTAACTATGAATGAATTTCTTGGATGGATCCTATTGTGTGGCCAGGAAGATGTCCACCTCTAACTGGAAGAAGTTACGAATACTGCTCTGATCATAGGCTGGCATATTCTCCATCACTAGGCCAAATGTATACAAAAATGTATACTGAAAAGTTTTCTGAAATTATTCATCAGCTTCTTTGAGGAACTTGTTGCTAAGAAACAAGTGTAGAACTCTGTCACCTACTGAGAAAAGTTTTTACTACTGCCTCAGATAGTGGGTTCTTTAGCTACAAAAGTATGAACAAAGAAAATCATCTGTTGCTACACAGCTTCCTTGGACAAGAACTCTTCATTTGGGAAACAATTTCACAGCAGTATTATTGATTACTTTGAAAACTACTCAGAGCTGTCCTTGAGACTGCAATGGTACTGATAAATTTCCTGCAAGTACAAAATAAATTAAACAGTTACCAACACTGTGTTGATTTGATTTTACAGACTATAAGGCTACATAAAAACTCATCTTTGCTCTTAAAGCTTATTTCCGTATTAGAAACAGAAAACCACAGACCTTCAAACGATTAACTCATTCACTAAATGCTTGTTGCATGCCTACTATGTTAAGGACTCTGTGTTCTGCCCTAATAATACATGCCTGGCCTTCATGATGAATGTCTGTCTGGTTTTAGAGACAACTTAGATGGTTTGGGGAGATCATATCACAATATAATGCAAAATTACAATGCTGGTCAGTGCGGGGGGGTGGAATTTGGTGACGTACATATAGAGAGGTCAAGTAAGTCACAGGAAGTGTGGGCATAATATCTGGGAAAATTTCACATTTAATGATAATAATAGCTAATACTGCTGTATGCTTAATGGACCAGAAACACCATACTTATACAGGTATTGATTAGTTTATTCCTCTTGACATCCCAAGAGGAGTCTATTTGTACCCAGAGCATGAGTGAAGAAGGCAGATGGGAAACGTGGCACATACCAAACAAAGAACTAACTTTAAGGCTGTGGTCTCCAAACAGAAGGAACTGGCTCCTTTGAGGAATCCAGAGAACAAGGCCACCATTTGCATCATTCTGCACTTATTTTTCCAATCTATTCTTCCATGACATAAGAATATAAGAGATCATAGACATGGCTGTTCTTGTCTCAATCCTGAATAACTTTATTCAGGGAAGCCTTGCCTCTCCCTCTGCCTCAGGGGAGACACGAGGTACTTCTTGGCTCTCTGCCCTCTACCATGCCTTCTCAGTACCATTTGGGCCCCTGTGAAGTGGTACATGGCCAGAGGTTATCATCCTCATATCATGGCGCCTGATTCTGTGGTCTACATGGATCAGACCTTGTTTAAGGCCTTCAGATCCCTAGTTGGGGTCCCTCTTTTGGAATCCATTCTCATACCATGCCTGATGAAGCCTGGGGGTCTATCTTTTTCTCTCAAATTAGGGTCCTAGTGCAGCTGATCTCCAGATCAATATGCTTAATCAGGAGATTCTCAGTACCACCCCCATCTCAAGCTTCACCCTGATTCCTTTGGCTGCTCCCATCTGGTTGTCATCTGTAAACTCTGTAAACTACAGTTGATTATTAGAAAATAAGATCACTTGTTAATTTCTGAATATCCTAGGATGATCGAAGTATCTGATTGAGTTGTCTGCTATTTGATATTTTTATGATTTGTAAGAAGTTGCAACAATATAAGAATAACTGTTTGTATAATGAAACACATGGCGTCAAATCTTCAAAACATCTCTTCCTGTTTAAAGCTAATTCCTATACATCCAAGGTTATGATTTTTGAGATGAAGTGTCTACCCCCTTCTTATTCTGAATATTGAATTATATTTTATGTTAATTTTACATATTTGCTTAATGCTGCAGTAGGAGTTGCTGTTCTCTATTCCACTGATACCCAAGAGTGTCAGGAATCAATAGTTTTAAACTATCTGGGAAATTGAGAATGTATTGATAAAGATTTTATATAAGGTAGTATGTATATGCCACTTATCAGATAAATATTATTTATGAATGGTGAATATCCTTTTCTCTCTGCTCAAATGTTTTCTAAAATCTAAAACTGTGTGTGGAAGGCACAGGAGTCTGATGTTGAGAATTCTGAGTGCAGAGGTAGTAGAATGAGAGGGTAAAGAGCTCCACCTCAGTTCTACCACTGACCTCGAGTGTGATCTCCAGCCAGTTATTTAACCTAAGTCCCAAGCCTTCACCTGTAAAAGAGAAATAAGAGTAGCACTGCATGTCTCCTATGATTATTCTGCTTCTTGGAGGATGTAATGCAGACAAAGCACTGGGCAGAGAGCCAGCCCAGCCTTAATGCTTAGCATGCGATAGTTATGGCTGACTTTATTAAAGTCCAAACAGATAGAATTGTATCCTTCATTTGAATGAGAATATTTTGCACTCATTCCTTAAATAATCCTGAGAAGGGCACATGGCACCTCCAGCATCTGACTTTGGCTCTACTTTGACTTACTGTGGGCTCTACTTTTACAAGTCATATCAGGATTATTCACTGTTTTGCTCACAGTAGCATTTAAGCTTCCTCTACTATTTCCCAATCATTGCTAGTGTTTTGAGAATTTTATAAACATTTCCAATTGCTTCTCTAATGATACAGGAATTTTACTGTTTTTCTTCCCTCCCCCTCCCTTCCCTTC
>NW_004624795.1:11323744-11357203 GCF_000247695.1 Heterocephalus glaber | reverse complement strand
CTCCTCTCCTCTCCTCTCCTTTCCTTTTCTTTTTTTCCTGTAGTCTTGCTGTGCCTTTGCCCAGACCTTGGTATAGTTTAACTGCTTTACCATGTTTACTTATAAATGGCTTCTTGTATTTTGATTTATTTCTAGATTTTTGATGGTTAAATAGTTTTTTAATTTAAATAAACAATTTTCTTACAGGATTTTGGAAAATAAAGAAAACATTAATGTGAAATAAAGAACTCAGAACCATACAGATTCATTCTGAAGTACACAAGGACGTGAAAGCCTGTCTCAGTATTCCAGCCTTCCCCCCAGAGGCAATGACTGTTAACGGTGCACCAGGGCATCATTCTTAATTGTTTTTATGCTTATGAAAGCACAAATACATACATAAACCTTTATACATACACATGTCTATCATTAAAATTTTTTCAACAAAAGCAAGGTCATGCTATATAATTTTCTATAATATGCTTTTATTCTCTTAATGATATTTTTGTGGACATACATTCCAAATCACTATATGCAGATTTCCTCATTCGTTGTAGTGGCTAAATAAGAACCCATTTATGGGTGAGTCCTAATTTATTTAATCCATCCCATATTGATGAGCACTTGAGTTTTTTGTGATTTTTTTGCTAATACAATCAGCTTTTAATGATCAGAGCATTTTGAACATTTGCTTTTAGATTTATGGTTCTTCTACTATTGGGCAGTTCTTAGAATTGTGAGTACTTTATACACAGCTTTCTATTAAAGAGACCAAATCATTCCTCAAGAAGTTTGAACCAATTTGCCTCTATCAATAATAGGATCTATCCTCTATATGTCTCTTTTACTGGGCATGCATAATTTTGTAATTGAATTTTTCTTCTCTGTGTGATTGTCTTCCATCTGAACTTCCAGATATCTTATTAGGTATTTTTGAGTTCCAAGATTTGTTTCTTTTTCTCAGATTGCTCTTTTGTAATTATTTCCCTAGTCTCTCTAGGAATTTGCATTAGATTCATTTAGAGTTTTTCTTCTTCTTCCTCTTACCCTTCTAATTCTCCTTCCCCACTTCCTCCTCCTTGTTCCTTCTCCTCCACCTTTGATGGCTACATCACCTGTTGTTCTTTTCTCCTGCAAACCACTGAGTCATTTCCAATGCTTTGTGCATCATCTCTCCCCCGCTGCTACTTGTCTGCACACTCCCAGATCTTTCTGATCAATCAAGGGGTAAGAGATCTTTGGCACATAGTCAGGCGGGCTGTTGGGGACTCCTAAGTAGTAATAGGTCTGCCAGGTGTGAGAGATAAGGAATCTTTTCCTTCCTATAGGCTATGAAACCCCCAACTGAATGGGGTAGCATTTGCCCAGGGTCCTTTGTTCAAATGCACAGTGTAACAATTCTCTTCAAGTTATATGTAGAGGGAGCTATTTGCATTCCTCCCCAGGCATACATACAAAGTAGGCAGTGCTGCTGAGAACATCCGCTCGGCCAGTGCTTCTTACACTTGAATGCACCCTCTGATTACTGGGAATCTTGTTAAAAATCAGAGTCTGATTCAAGAATGGGATTGGGGATTTCTTACTGATGATTCTGATGCTGTTGGTCCATGAACCACACTTTGAGGAGCAAGGCTGTTGGCTCCATGAGCTGGGTCCCTTATGTCTCCTGTTTCCTAAGAGGCAGCATCTTCCCAGGCTGCAGAGACCTCACCCTCCCCAGTCCTGTAAACAATGGTGTCCAGAAGCTGCCCACCGGGAGCCACACTGGCACCATCTCCAAGGATCTGTGAGCCCACATGTCTGGGATTCCCCCTGAACTACAGCCAAATGTAGGCGAAGCTTCCCCCATCAGCAGGTAGCTGTTTTACAGACCACTTTGTCATCACTGCAGAGAGCTGGCAGAGAGGGTTACTGGAGTGCCCCCTTGGAATTTACATCCACACTTTCAACACTTCAAATTATATTCAGACTTCTATATGTCTTGATTTCTGGAAGAATATTTGAATGTATTTTCTATCACTTGGGTTATTGTTGGTATAGGTATACGTGTACTACCACTGAATTTGTAAAATAAGCTGTATGATTTACTGTACATCATCACGTATGCTTCTCTCATCTTTAATGAATCACGATGGAACTTTTTAGTGCCCTTTCATTTTCCTTATAAATTCTCATAACTTAGCCACTGGTTATCATTTTCAGGTTTTTCACGGACAGACTACATATGATGTAGAAATAAGATATATATTTATCTATTTCAATGCATTTTGTTTTTGTTCCCATTGGATTAATACAGCTTTAGAGTAAACATATTGTTTCATTATCTGCATTGACTGATTTCAGTATTTATGGGTGCCCTTTTCTCCAGGTATTGAAGTAGTGTATCCAATCAGAGGTGGATTCACGTTTGAGAGGCCTGCATTCTGCTCTGGAGCACCTTGTAGATGTTTTTAAGGTCATGCAGTGTTTCCCATTAGTCTTCTCATATGTTTCTCACTTCACCTTGTGAAGACAAAAAGCAGGTCTAGCAGCACCCCCAGGGAGGAGGGGTGGAAAGCAGACCTGGTGAGCTTGGACACACATCCCCAAATCACATGAAAAGGGATTTGAACTAGAATACAAATTTTCTGATTTCAGTGTTAGTGCCTCTCCAAGTCATTTTGGATTTGAGCTCAATATTTAAACAATTAGAGCCTCTTATGACCCCTACTGAACTGTTCTGATAGTTTGTACTGGTTTTAAGTGGCCACTACTGGGGCAGAAAATGACCCCAGAAAACTTACAATGGATGAATTCCTTAACTATGGCCTTCTCAAAAATAGAACACAAAGGACTAGTAACAAATCCAAAACTAACTCCTAAAACAGTAAAGAAATTTACATGCCAATGCTAAGTTGACATGCCAGTCCAAGCATAGACCCTCACCTTTGAGATAAGAATATTATGAAATCTGCCTAAACTACATATTGTGCACATGTATTAGTATATTACATTGTACCCCATAAACAAGAATAATTGCTATTTCAATTAAATTTTTTTAAAGAGAGAAATTCATTTCAGCATGGTGCTCTCAGAAAATAAATTAGTACTATAAATTATGTTCTGTCTTGGATATGAAGATATTTTGGCAAAACAATTTTATTGCACACGGCCTTTAAATAATATATGTTAATGGCCAGTAGCAGTAAACTAGATGGTCCTTTTTTTCTCCAGGGATGTATTTTTTATCAAATACATATCAGACAGTTAAAATGTGTTCTAGGTATTGGGCGTGTGACACTGATGAAAATAATGTGACTATTTTATCACCAAGGCATTTGCCACTATTCAGCTGCATAAGAGACCAATTAGGAAACATCTCCGTAATTGTAGATATATGTGTGATAAGTACAATGAGAAAGCTACGCCTACCATAAGAGAAGTTCTCCTAAATAAAACTGGGCAGATTTCTTTTAAAGGAGGATAATAATGAGTTTGGAGAAAAAAAGAAAAATGTCTGAGTTTGGGAAAGGCCAAATTGAAAATAGGTAAGCAGCTATTCCTGAGGCAATTTTTTTCAGAATATTTAATATTTCAATATTCATTATAGATTCCAAGGAGAGAGAATGTTCCAAATTTATGTGACCAAAGAATCATTCTTGCCAAGCATTTTGAGGGATACACACGGAGAACAATGGCCTTGGTGATTCAAGGAAGCTCCTTCAGAGCAGTGACATTTCACAATGAATTGGTGTGGGCAATAAGAAGAGGAGGGAAAGGGCACTTCCCATAGAGAAGAATACATGCAAAGGCCCTGAGACAGGACGTGTGCCAAGGCAACACAGTAGCTGGACCAAACAATTCTACATGGAAGAGAGAGGAGAGGTGGGATAAGCAAGGGTTAGATCATCCCAGCCAGGAAAAGAGTTGGGCATTATTCTGAAAGTCATAAAAGACATTTCCAGTTTTCTAAAATAGAGAATAACTGTAAATGGATTTGCACAGCCCGGGATTGACAGAGGTCATCCTGGAGAAAGGAAGAGTAGTCAGGAGTGATTGAACTAACCCAGAGTTCGGTGTTGAGGGAATGAACTAGAGGAGAGAAATGAAAGGTGCAGGACAGGAGGCTAAGGATGAAGAGTCTGCAGGGCCAGATGACTTGGAGGATATGGGCAGGGAATTGGTTGATTGCTGGGCATGGGGTGGGTGATGCTGTCTCCCACAGAGATGGACAGCAGGGGTGGAGGAGCAGATTGGATTGGATTGGACCTAATCACTGGCTAGGAGGTAGAATTCAGGAGAGAAGAGAGAGAGTTCTGAGCTGAAGCAGTAGCAAAGCAGTTTTAACCATGTTGAATTTGAGAATCACTGGGACATGTCAGGGCTGAAGTCCTAACTGGAATATTTCACGGTTTGATGATATCTTGTAGCTTCATCTATGTTGTTGCAAATGTTAAAATTTTCTATTTTAAGGCTGACAGATGCACCACTTTTTTTGTGGTGGTAGTACTGGGCATTGAACCCCAGGCCTTATTGAGCTACATCCCACCCCTGTTAATTTTTTAAAAATTTTTGATAAGATTTCCACAAGTTTCCCAGGCAGGACTTGAACCTGTGATCCCTCTGCCTCAGCCTCCGTACTGTATGAATGAGAATTTTTCAATTACAAAATTGGCCTAGACTTTGACTACATGGTGGGAGAGTAAATTCTCCTGCAGAAGAAAGTGAGAGGGATGGAATTCCTAAAGCACTCTAAGGAGAGCTTGTTGAGCAATGAAGAAGCAGAGTTCTTGATGACTGGCCCTTTAATGACTGGGAGGCTTAATAATGAATTCTAAATGATGTACTTTTCTGTAGTGTAAGATTCCCCAGTGTTCTGAAGTCTAGAAGTAGGACCTTCTCCCGAACATGGCCTGGAGAAGGTTCTCTCTCAGGCTTTTGTAGAGATTTTAAATGTTTTGCATAAACTTCTAAGGTTTGTCTTCACCATTATTATCTTCTACTCTCTCTTCTTGTAGTGTCTTTTTCTTCTTCATTTTTGCACATTGTACGATAAAAACTTCCCCAGAAAATAATTTCTTTGACTGGAGTCACTGCTAAGCTTTACTGTCCTGTGGGATGCTGAATTTCTGGTCTAGGAAGCCAGAGAGACTGGTCATGGGCAGAATTTTGCCTATAGAGTGACCTCGTTAACAGCATGGAGTCCTCTGACCTGATGTCTCCCTTTAAATACAGGGCAACTGAGGCACAGAGGGCCTGTGTACCATGTTTAGGAACATGGATATTTTGGTTCCTAGTTATGCACCTTTTCTAGCAGCGCACAGTGTCTGCAGATGAACTGACATTAGAATTTTGAAAAGCTGCACCAGCAGCTTCAAGGCAATAGCCATGCTAGAATAAAAAAGCCATATAAAAACTGTTTGACTAAAGGTTCACTCCCAGGTTGTCTTGAAGTTTTAGTAATATTCCAATTGTTCCTTTATGGTATGGCATTACTAAGATGTGGGTCAGAATGTTTTCAAATTTCAAATGTTTCTTTTCCCATTTCTATCTCTGTCAGCAGACAATACAGATCCATAGCAACCTTTCATGTCTCACAGGCAACTGTCCAAACTTTACAATTAAATAATGAATTTCTGAGGATTAATTATTCAAATATCAAAGTGATGTTTTTGGGCAAGAAACAGTATCCTTCTAATCTGCAGTAGATAATATGAAAGCTGATCAGTGGCCCAGGTTTGCACATCTAGCCATCAAGCTTAATGGAACATTTCCTTTGAAGTCACTTACACTTAGGAAGTCCACATACATAAAATCTAAACACACACACACACACACACACACGGAGAGAGAAATTCTTTTTCACAGAAGCTGAGCTGATCTCAGTTGAGGGTTTCCTAAACTCCTTCCAATGGGAGAACAAATGGTTTGGATTTTGTAGGAATAGGAGCATGAACCCAGGCATCGTATTTCTTATCTTTTTATCTTCTACAGTGTCTAGCAGAATATCTACATGCAGTGGCTGTCAACACAAAGCAGTTAAAAGAATGAATCTCTGGGCATCTTCATCAACAGATTCCCATACCACCATTGCTTCTTTTACCAATACCTGTGCTCAGAAGTGGCCAGAGAACTTGTGGAGCTCAGTGCAAAAATGAAAAAGTGGGGTCCCTTGCTCTAAAATTCTTCAGAAAATTCAGAATTTCAGGATAGTGACAGCAAAGCATAAAACTGGACACAGGGACTGTGTGTGACTATGTGTGTGCATGTGTAGGAGCTGTTGGCCCTGCCTGCCCAGCCAGTTTGCTAGCTTCTGATTCCTTCATCTGCACAAATAAAACTACATTGGGGAGTTCCTTGGCTTCTCTTCCCTGTCTTCAGACCCCTTTTCCTTAGGTCCAGTCCCTCCTTCCTCTTTGACTTGCCCCTTCCATTATGTTTTCTGGACATCTGCCCTAAGTTCAGCTGCCTAGCCTATGTTTTAGCCTTCTCAGTCCATCTGGTCATCTTAATGGAAATGGATTTCCCACCCAGTAAGCCAGCATGGTAGGTGCTATTATCTTCCGATTTCACAGATGAGGAAAGCAGGTAAGGGGCACACAGAGAGGTTAAATACATTGGCCAAAGTCACAGCTAGTAAGTGGTAGATTGAGGGTCCGAATCCAGGCAGTGTGGCACCCTTACTCCTAAAAGCTACACTCCGCTGCTAGACGTGACTATCACAGGCAGTGCAAAAGGTTCCACTTCCTGGACTTGTACAGAGTCCAACTGATGTTGCTAAACAATGTGAGCCTCTGGCAAGGGCAGCAGCTTTGAGACAAGCATAATGGATGGCAATCAGTGAACATGAGCATCACAGGAGAAGTCCTTGCTCATATGTATGTATTAGGAAAGCTGTTGGACCTCCTCCAGTTATATGGGATAGGAAGTTGTTTTATTGGACTTGTTTAAGAAAAGTAAGAGTCATTATCTCAAAGACTAGAGGCCTTTGGACTTTTCTGTTACAATATCAATACACCTTGCTCGACATCATTGTTTAATAGCTGCACACTGTTTCTCTGCACATTAGTCCACTTTCTCACAGAGAACCACAGCACTGGATAATGGCAAGGATTGGGAGAGAAAGGCTGGTGATAAGAAGCGAGTCAAGTATTGGAGAGGATAAAGAGAATGAAGGCTGAGTAGCAGCCTTTGAGTTTGGTGAGAGCAGGTCAGAAGAAACCTTACAGAAAGATAATTCTGCAGAGTTTTCAGAGGGGACTCTGGAGTAGACAAAATGAGGAGTTCATGGGACCTGCAGAGAAGAGATGAGGTACACACTAGCATGCGTTTTGCTCCCCACGTATGTGCAAGGCATATGTACTACTTAATGTAAACCTCGTCATCTGTGTGGTGGGGAGCGTCAATCTACTTTCCTATACACAGGAGAATGAAATCTCACTGAAGGAAGCATCTCAGGCCAGGGTGAGTGTTCATCTGTTTGTGGAACTGGCTCTTTCTCTTCGACACATTTTGGCTTAGCAAGGCCACAGCCTTCCTGTGAAGCTTTCCTCAATGCCTTCCACCCCAGCCCCTGACATCCCAGACAGGGATCATCACTCTCTGCACCTGGGATTTATCCTTATTCATGCATCATCACTGACCCTAAAGTGTTCTGCTAAAACAGCTTTGCAACAGGGATGTGCGAAGAACTGTCCCTGCAGGTTTGATGGTATGCGTTGGACAGACTGCTGCACGTTTCTGTGAATTCTAACACATGCCAGTGGTGCTTCTGCTCCCAAATAGATGCTGCTTTGTATTAATATTAAAAAATGTTTTAGGCTCTTTACTGTGGCAATGACCCAGTGCATCTCTCACAAACGCATCTGGACTAAAAGACACCCTGTCCTTATACCCTCTGCCACACCACTGCCTGGCGCACTGGGGACTGGAGACTCCATCTGGAGCACGTAGTCTACATGAATGATGTTCTACTCTTATGCCTCAGGCACAGTATTATCCTTGGCCTATGGGATGCTTAACTGAACTGAGGTGACACCAAGGAATTTTAGTGAACGCTAGAAAGCCATGAGTTTATTGCCTTAGCAACAGCTGTTGGAGTTAGAGTTACCTAGGTTGAAATCCCAAGTTATTTACTTCAGCCTCGGTTTGATCTGTAAACCAGAGATCAGATCAGCCTGCCCCCAGGGCTGCTGGAAAGGTTAAACGCGTTACTCTGTGGCAGCACCTGTCACATAGCAAAGCTTTCTGGAAGCAGGAGTGAACAGATGGCCTGAGGAGTCCAGGTGGGAAGAAGAGGTGTTGCTCCTGCCCATGTGCTCCGTGTGTTGTGTTCTCCCACCACCGTGATGGATAGTGGTGGAGTGAGAATGCCTGGTTTCTCTCCTCACCCCCTCACTTCCTGCTCTGTCCAACAGGAGATTGTCCGCTTAGACTGTGGGAAGCCAGCTGTCCCCTGGGAAGAATTCTATGCACCAGGGCGTTCCTGGTTTCAGCCTCTGTTCCTGTGTGTGTGAAGTTCTGGGTTCCTGTGCTAATGCTCAAGTTCAGGTGCCTGGTCTCCTGGCGCCAGGCCTCAGCCTATGATTGGAGGGAGAGCTGTGCAGGTCTGGCAGCAGCTCCAGCCCCTTGGTTTGGAGAAAGGCAGTCAGAATCCCTGCTTTGCCTGCTGCAGGGAAATTTCCCAGCTTTGGTGTTTTGGGAAATCACTGGACACTCTCTGGCTATCAGTAAAGTTGGCCCTTCAATTCATACAGTGAATAAAGGGATGGGGGTTTGTATTAACAGGTTAGGACACTGCCTGGAAACCTTAAGAATAAAGAAAAAGAGCTAGGATGTGAGGCCATGGATCTTGCGCCGTTATTGTGCTCAGATTAGTATGGATGGCAGGCCAACCTGTGCTTCCTACTTGCCCCAAGGGCAATGTCTTGCGGTAAATGTGCTGTGCTCAGCTTAAGGAATGATAAACTTTATCAACTTTAAGTATTTTAATGATTCCTATTAGAAAATCACAGGGACCTTTACTTCTCTGAAACAGGACAAGCACAAGAGAAAACAAATTTCACAATGGTGGGGAAGACATGGACAGAAACATACTTTGAAGTTGTGGAGAGAGGTTGCATCTGAGAAAGGACTATGAGGAGGAGATGGTAATTGCTAGTCTGAGAGAAAAGAGATTAGTGACCAAGAGACTCTGACATGTCTTGGTATTCCAAGACCAGTTCAGATTTGATGCACTGTAATAGAAAAGATGTCAAGCAAAATTAGACTGACACCGCTAACCCATTGCAGAAGTGTGAAAGAAATTTTAACATGCTATAGATATGAAAATCAACGAAGTAGGGAATTGCTTTAATGAGTACCACATGAGAAAACAGAACGAATTGGGTTTGAAAAAATCAGAAATTTTCCTTTGAAATGATGGCTACAGTATCACTTTCCATTATAAATGAAGAATATAAACACATTGTCCAAAATACACATTGTCAAGTGAATTTGAACAAAAATATTTTACCTTTCTGTCAGTTGAGTAGAATAAGTTTAGATTTTAATTTAAGCACCAAGGAAAAGGATCTAATGGTTTACGAGCAGCTTTGCAGGGAGCAGAAATGATAAAAATTGCAAACAGATGATATGTAAATAAATATTTGCATCAAGTGGTATAAATATTTAGAAGTGCTGACAACTCCCAATTATTTTGTTTTAATTGGTTCACATAGAAGCTAATTTTTGACAACTGTGCTTGGCCAATTAAGACTTCAGTAGCTGAGCTGAGGACTTTGATCTTAAGAGTACTTTGGGGGAACATGTCTGGGTAATCACCTCTTTGTACCTCAGAGAAATAAACTCTTCATTCAGTCATGAAAACACCAGGCTTTCCAAGCTTCCTCCTCAGCCAAGGGAATCTTGTTCTAGGAGAGTGGAACCAGAAAGGCTGTAATACTAACCTGTGAACACCAGTGGTACTGGGATTAGAGATGGGCAGCAGAAAAAGGGACAAAACTCATAGAAAGTTTCTAGATACTGATGAAATGTCTAGGGTATGATAGTGGCTTCCAGTCAATAATGTCTAGTGAAAAATGCCTGGTTTCTAAAAGGGACAACTTAGATACCATTTTAGAGAAGAAAGCAGGCACAGTTAAGCTGCATTGTTGACTCAATCAACTTGAGAGCCACCTGGGGGATTAGCAAAGCCGAGTTCTGAGTGTGTTTGGATGGGAGATGGAGGTAAACCTCGAAGTCTGTATATCTGGTCCTTGGCCCCTTTCTATCTGCCACTGCCCCTAGCTCTGTTTCCCAGCCACCATGGACTAAGCAGCTTTGCTCCATCATGCTCTTTGGCCGAGATGTCCCTTTCTTAGAGCCAGCTGAACACGGGCTGGAACCTCCGAAACTGTGATCCAAAAATAAATTTGTCTTTCTTTAAGTTTCGGGTGTCAGACAGTTTGTCCTGGGATTGGGAATGCTGACCAACACACTTGCCTATCTGTTGTATCCCACCCTCACCCCCCGCATTTATATCGCTTTGTTAATTATGTATTTTTATTAGAAAAAAATCCATTTATATTATTTCTGATTTGCATTCTAAACCAATGTCTAGCTTTTACTGAGCCTCATAATAGTCTCCTGTACTCTTTGCTATCTCTGACTCTTTTCTGGGCACGTGGAAAAATGCTTTTCTGGTTGCTGTGTGGATGAAGGAAGTCACATGACTAGCTCCAGCCAATGAATTGAGAGCAAACATGAGGATCAGAAAGTCACTTTCTTGCCAGCTCACTTACTTGACAACTCAGATCCCTTGATGGCTCTTTTTGCCTTCTGGTATGGCATCCCTAAGGTTCAAGATAGCGGCTGTTCCCTCAGCCTGGATTCCTGAGTGACCGTGATGAAAGGGACTCCCACAGTCTTTGATACTGATGTGGGGTGATTAAGCCACTTTGAACCAAGCCCTATGTCAGCTGCTAAGGGAGATATAAAATATTTTGTTCCTATCCTAAGAAATACTCAATTTAGTGGTAAAGATGAGATATTAAAAACGGTTATGTAAGATGAGATGTTTCCAGTTGGTAAATAGTTCAGGTCAACAGTAGGAACGATGTCACGAGGTGTCATAGGACTAGAAGGCAAATGGGGATCAGGCAGTGGCAAGTGAGAGGACAGGTGGCCATCTAGGGAGGATGATCTGGGGGGAAATGTACACTGGGAAGGATTGTAACTGTGGGCTGAGGAATTTGGATGGTTAAAAAAGAGGGTAATAAGATTTCAGGTAAGAAAAATGGGATCAGCAAAAGCAAGTTTGTAAGAAAGTACATTTTCAGGAGATGTCAAATAAACCAGTGTTACTGACATCAAGATTTATTTAGAAAGTATTAAGTTGACCTGCAAATGCCAAGCATGATGAGCCCACTACTTCACTCACTCATTCAGCAAAGGTTGATTGAGGATCTAATATAAGGTCATTGGTGAAAGAAACAGTATAAAGCTCTGTCCTCACAGCAAGTTCATTCTAGTGGAGTTGAGCACGTTGCCAGATGCAGGAGTTTGGGCTGTACATGATAGGGAGGGGGAGCCACTGAAATTGACATAGTCAGAGAGTGACTTTGTCATGGTGGTATCTCAGCATAATGAAGCTGAATGTGGTAGGTTGGGTGGCGTGGACACTGGCCTCAGAGACCCATGTCCTAGAGACCAGGAGTGATCACTGAGGAGTGAGAGCGTCTAGTCAGTCTGGGGCAAGCAGAGCAGACCCTTGGGTGAGCATGACCAGCACAGAGGAAGTGAATGGGCCTGGGGGATACACAAGGACAGGCGGTGCCTTCCTCATGCCTCCACTGTACACGTGCAGCTCCAGCGCAGATGCCCAGGTGCATGTTCTTCCTGGAGAACTCATACCTGGGAGATGTGAAATGATGACATAAAATAAGTAGTTTGTCCCTTGGCAACTCAAGAGAGACAATTTATATCATGGTAAGACTAGAGAGAGAGAATGTTCATCAAGGACCTGGATGCCTTCTGTGTTTCTAAAGTCTTTCCTTCATAATAAATGTGCAAAGGCAGTTTTCCCTTCAGAATGAAAGAATAATATGTTTTCTATTAACAGAACATCTAGATGCCATAGAAATATAAGGAAAAAGGCAATGGTAATAACTCCAAATCCCTGACTTAGAAGTCATAATTGCTGCTATTTTAGTTACTGTTTCACCTAATATTTTTGCATGTCTGACAGATGTCTATTTTTTAGAACACAATTATAAATGCAGGGATTTTTTTCAGTTTTAATTTCTGTCCTTTGCACATGATATGAGCATTCCTTTACATCATTAAATTTTTTTTCAAAACTCTGATTCTGAACCGTTACATAACATCTCAGCATATGGACATTGTGTTCTTTCTTTTTGTTCTTTTTCTTTTTGTATTATAAAGAAAGTACAATGTAAGTTTCTATACAAATCCGTGTTCTTTCATTATGAGTCCCTGGATCTGGACTGATGAAACCAAGGGCATCTTTTTCAGAGAAGCCGAGATATTTACTTTTCCTGAAAGATGTTCAGGGCTCAGGAAATTTAGAGGTGGGTGCCGTGGGGCCCAGCAGGGGGATGAGACCAGCAAGACACAGCCAGGAAGGGCTTATTGACATCATCACAGATAAACAGGAGAACTGAGAGAGCCGAAGGGTTACGATGATAGGAGAAGAAACGTCCTCAATGCCCGCTAAGCAGTGGCGAAGGAAAGAAGACCTCTGTTAGTGCGCTCTGGTCTTTCAGAAGGATTATGCTGGTGACCGTACGAGGGCCCTCCAGACCACAGCCAGGGAAATCAGGAGAACCCAGCTCTGGACTGGACAGCTGAAGAGGAGAAGGGGTAACTGTAAGTCTTCAAGGTGGTGCTGCCACTGTTTGTATAATTCCCTTGGTGTGTCCTGAGGGTTAGCTGTTTCCATGTGCTCAGATCCACTTCTAACTCTTCCCCTGCTCTGCTTTATATCATAGGGAAATGCTCTTTCCAGGATCCTTTACCTTCTAACTCCTTGCTATGCATGAACAAGGGAAGGGGTTGTGAAAATACTAAAGGACTGAAGAGGGAAGACAGAGGAAAACAGGGCTCTGCCCCCTTGTTCACTGCCTTCGGAGGAATCTCTGGTAGTGGCAGGTTCTCCTATGTGCTTTAGCTTCCCCAGGACATGTCCTCCCTTCCTGGTCTCAAAGCCAACTGAATATTTATTTCTCCCTCCAGTTCGGGAGTGGTAGCTGTTTTCTGCTATTGGCAATTCATGTGTTAATTTAATCTCTTAGTTAGCCTTTTAGTAGCTTTATACCTATGAAAGCCATCCTATCTATTAATTCTCTGTTAAAAACCCTTCAGCAGTTTTTCCCCATTGCAGCTGATATGAATAAAACATTAAGTAATAACTGCCGCAGATCTACAGAGAATTAGAAATCTTGGCTAGCTAATATTTTGCTTTCCACAAATAACTTTGTATTAACAAAAAAATCTCATTAGTTCTTACATCTTGCAGGAAATCTTTGTAAAAGGTATAAATACATTTTTCTATCTTATTGGTAATTTAATCAATAAACACTTATAAAGGGTATATTGCATGTCAGACACTATGCTGGACCTTTCTTGGAGGCTATGGTTTGATAAGGAAAGTAGATATTAATCAGATAATCAGACCTAGAGATATGGATTTGTGATGATGATGAGAGAAGAAGGTAAGACTATGGAACTCTGCCTCAGTTCATGACAGGGTGGTCTACTGAGAGCTGAGAACCAGAGCGAAACAGAGCTGAACAATGAGTAGGGTTAACCAGAAGAGAAGCGGGGGTCGTTTTCCAGGCAGAAGAATAATCTGTGTGAAGGCTTGAGGATGGGAGAAGGAATGGTGGATTTGAGGAGTCTTGTGGATGTGGCAGAGGAAGTGCTGGAGAGGTAGGTGTGCAGGAGTTGGTAGGTTCCACTGAGCACTGTTCACTTTATACTAAAAGGAACAGGAAGAGCATGAAGGCATTTGGGCAACAGTAGCGGCGGAAGGCTGTAATGTGGTGACATGATCATGCACTTTTAGGAAGGGTCACAGTTGAGGGGTGGAGAGATTGGCAGAGGGCCTCACAGTGAATGCAGTTAGATCTGCTGGAAGGCAACTACAGTGGTCAAACTCACTGCCTGGTGCTACGATAGAGAGAAGCAAGAAGCACAGTGCATACAACAGAATTTAATCTTTTTATATAATGTTTCAGAATCTTTCCACGAACTCAGATCACCAATGTGACAATCTTTTCCCATTAGATGAGGCTGTGGCTATAGAAGATGGGGATGGCTTTAGCTAATAGTTTTTCTCCTTTCCATCAAATAAGAATCAAGTTTGAAAATCGAGTGTTGGTTGCTTCAGATGTTAGTCTCTATACAAGTGTTTACTCATGTCCTCTCAGGCAACCTGTACCTAGATACTGTTTTATAATAACATATATTAAAGCAGGATTGGACACTGGCCTCAAAGACTGTTGTCTTAGTTACTTTCTCATAACTGAGACAAAATACCTGATACCCACAAGTTAAAGAAGCAAAGGTTTATTTTAGATCACAGATGGTAGAGATTTCAGTCCATAGTTGGCTGACTCCAAGGAGGGGGAGCATGGCAGGGGTATGACAAAGGAGAAACAGTCTGTGGCATGGCAGACAGGAAGCAGCAGCCTTCCTTTCTGCTTTCCCCTTTATTCCATCCAGGCTACAAGCCTATTGGTTGGTGCCACCCACGCCCAATGTGGGTCTTCCCTCTTTGGTAAATCCATCACCCACACCCAGAACTATGCTAAACCAATCAGTGGGCTAATCCAATATCACAAACTCATGATCCAGTCACTCCCCAAAGCCTCACCTATGAGCACAGGAGGCTTTGATGGGCTATCTAGATATAAGCCGTAACAACTGTCTAGCCCAAAGATGTTCAGTATTCAATAAAGTTCCATTAGGGACCACTCAGAAGCATGAAGAGAAGTAGTACCAAGGGTCCTTTTTGTACTGGTACATGTTTGCAGTACATGCATCTTATAATTATCTTAGGGAATTAGTGCATGTACATAATACAGCTGGTTTCCTTTTTTAATCCCCTTCTGCTTCCAGCCTCCGACCCCCAGAATGAACATATACTTCACAGAGGAAGAAGTACAAATGGTTAA
Source organism: Heterocephalus glaber (assembly GCF_000247695.1). Next base: position 11,342,069 of record NW_004624795.1, on the reverse strand, counting down.
CAAATATACGAAAAAATGTTCAACATCTCTGGCCATTAGAGAAATGCAAATTAAAACAACATTAGGTTTCCATCTTACATCTTTTTCAACAGAATACTTCTACCTTAATCTATAGTTATTGGGATTCTATATAGTATTTCACTTTTAAAAGGCTCTACCAAAAAATATTTAAGAACAATGCCTCTTTTTAGAGATAAGGAAACTAGGGTCAGGAAAGTGAAGCTGATTTATCTGTGGTCAAGTAGTCAATTCATGGTAGAGTCATAATTAGACTTAGGATTTCCTGACTTTTTCAATTCTCATGGCTTTTTCTAATAACTAAAGATAAAGTGATTCATTCACTTATCTTCTGGATTTTAAAAATCCGGTTTTGAAATTCAACATACTAGCTGTGAAAAGAAAACTCTTTACCCTGGATGCTTTGGTATTTAGTAGACCCAGTCACACCTGTTTGTTTCTCTATTTAAGCTTCAAAACTTTTTACATTTCCTGTGTTTCCAGATTGCTCAATAAATATTTGATGATCGGTTTGCCATCATTCATGCATTTTTAAAATTCAGTGAACAAACATACACTAAATGCCTAGGATGTATAACCACTACTAGGCTCTGGGGCTATGAAGCACCAGGTGAACATATCACTACAGCAGAATAATAATGAAGTAGAATTGGCATATGTGCAAAGAGATGTGTAATCATAGATGCACTTGATTTAGGAATTGGAATGATGGTACTAGGTGTACCAATTTTACCAGATAAAAACACAAGTTACTCAGCTAATCTAAAACTCGGGCAAATAACAAAGAATTGTTTAGTGTAAATGTGTTCCAAATATTTCATCAAACATATTTATGCTAGGAGCATACTTTTGTTTATCTGAAATTTAGGTTTAACTGGATGTCCTGAATGTTCTCTGGCCAACCTAGGAGATGCAACTGGCAGACTAGAAAATGAACTTCCATGAGGTTGGTGTTGAAAAGGGAGCCCTTATCCAAAGAGGTCTTATCCTGAGACCTCTTATCCAGAGGTCTCAGGATTCGCTAAGGGTGATCAAGTCCAGATGTGAGGAAAGGTGAGGCTGGGCAAGGATAGGAATGGGGAGAGAAGCATTCCAAAGTTGAGAGATCAGAATTGAGTTTGCAATTTCACTTAGTTCTGGAAGTTGAAGCCAGGGTAACGAGAACTAGAACCCAAATGAGGGATATGACCTGTGCTTATTGGAAAAGAGAAAAAAAAATCATTATGTTCAGAAAATACCTTCTAAGAAATCCCATGAGAATCAGATGAAAAGTAGTTGGAATAGATGAGAGTTCAGCAAGGTCATTAAATGGGAAATAAACAATAAAAAGTCAGCATTTTTCTTTTATAACGGCAATAACCACCTAGAAAATATTACGGAAAGAGATTGTATTTGGATGACCAATAAAAGGACAAAGCAACTACAAATAAACTACAAAATTATGGAATGTGTAGGGCTTATATAAGAAAGAAGTTTTCAGAGACATGAAAGGAGTTGAAAAAATGGAGTGGAGGGGAGTCATGCTATATTCCTGTGTGAGAAAAGCAAATACTGTAAAGATGCAGATATTCTCAAAATTTATTTATAGGGCTAACGAAATCATAATATCTCAGTAGGATTTATATTCAGAAGAACGAAGTAGTAAGAATAACTGGAGAAATTTGCGGATCAAAGGATCAAAGAAGGACTCAGCTACTGCTACCTGACATTAAAACATTTCTAAAGCTGCTCTCCCTACACTGGAGTTGTATTTGGGAGGAAGTTGGCAGAGAAAGCAACAAGGTGGGACTGAGAAACCAGAAGCACACTGCTGTCCAAGATGCCACCCTACACACTGGGCCCAGCACAGATCAGCAGGGAAAGGAAGCATCACCCAAGACAAGGTGCTACGAACACGTGAGTACCTAATTGGGAAAATAAATGAGTAGTTTTCCCCTCATAGAAAATACTAACTTCCAGATACATTCAAGAGTTAAATGCAAAAATTAAACCCAAAAGAAGAAAACAAGGGTGAACATTTATCTGCTCTCTGGGTTTCAGTTATGTACTGACAGGTTTGAAGGACTTGGGGTGATGTAAGTCCAAATTGTCAAAGGCACGAGGAGTTTTTAATAGATCTAGTCTTTGTGGAGAGGTGCTGACTGAGGAGGAAGGAGTGTCTGCTGTCCAGCAGATTGCTTAGAAGAGGCTGGGATAATGCAGGCCAGAAATGGTGAGAGCTGGCTTGGTAGGAGAGAAAGAGCAAGAGAAGACCATGGAAACTAAGAGCAGCTTCCCTAGGAATTTGTTGTGTGTACTGTGTGTCTAGACACAAAGGGATATATGCTAGGGATATCTCTTTTCAATGGTTTGTAAAAGGGTAAATTTTTGGTAAAACCTATTTTTATTATTCCCATATACAAGACCTCCCCACAATTCAGGCCTTTTAAACTCCATGCCTCGCATAATCAAATTCAGTGTTTCCCACTTTCTATGTTTTCTTTTCTCAGTCTCTGGAAACACGATATAACTTAAGTTCCTCTGTAATCGATAAAATATTGTACAGTGTGTGTGGAATCAGATATGTCTGTGTTTTTATAAATGTACATTAGAGAGGAACAGGAATGGAACAGAACAAGGCTGACTTGTTCATGCTTTTTAATACAGATATGCTATACTAAACAGCATGATATGTCATAAAATGAAACCTAATATTCAAAAATGAGATTGCAGTCTCTCCATGTTTCAGTGGTTTTCCTGGGAGACAAATCTTCTTTCATTTGAGCAAGCACACAAAAGTGTTTTTTTATGAAGTACTAGGAAACACCCAACCATAAAGTTGTGTTGGTGAAGTAAGTACCAAAACAATTATAATCAAGCTATATTTCAACTCACTTGCAGTGGAATTTCTAAGTCGAAGCTTAGAAGTGGGCATTTGTGCAACATAATGTGCATGACTCCTCTGATTGGCCCCAACTTTTTTCTAAAGTATTTAATATTCTATTAGGTTCTTCAGGAACTTTGATGGCTCAAATCGAAGAAGGTTTCAGGAATGTCAATGTCAGGACTTAAAGGTACTTGATTATAGTCCAACTGGATGCACTCTGATTAAACCAAAGTCTTACCCCCTAGTAGAATTCTTTAAGTGGGCATATGGAGGAAATAATAATTCTTTATATTTACACCCCCAAATGGAGTCATAATTCAAATTTTGGATACCTTACACTGTATAACATTTTCTGGTGACATTTCTCATTTTACATTAATAATTAGTGTTAAAATATTTGATGGAGCAACAAATTTGTATCTAATGTAAATGCATACCATTTGTAGGCTGTGTCTGAATAGCTTTGTTTCTTCTTAGTAAACTATGCATGAAAACAGCCATCAATAGAAATATACGCCCTGTTGAATGGAAGACTGAAAGCTTATTTACAGAGCAAATGCAATCATATACTGAGTGACAGAGTAAGCATTAGCTCTGAGCCTGGCTGCTGTCACAAATCTGTAGTTTATTTAACGGATAGAAGGAAATAGGTGCAGAATTACTCTTTTTGCTTTGAGCATAGAAGCCTCTGCATCTTTCTGGGGTTTTCTGAGTGAGCTATTTAAGTGAAGAGGGCAAAGGGTTATAGATAATGGCACAGTTAAAACGAGAAAACCCGAGATGAGAGCGCAGGAAGCAGGACCAGGAAGAATTAAGTTTTTTTCTGGTGCCCATGAATGTGTAAAATAAAATCCTTTATGTCACACTCGTCACACAAACATTTATTAAGGACCTGCCAATAGGAGGTAGGTGGGCCTTTGAATATGCAGAGCGGAATGAGACGCAGCCTTCCAGGAGCACAGAGGCCAGCGAGGGAGACCAACATGATTTTCAGATTACTCATTAGCTCTTAACAAAGTGCTAAGTCCTCTATCTGAGTTGTATGTCAAGGGCATATGATGCCCAAGGAGCCACTTGACTTCTGGGAGGGCCAAGGAAGACACCAGCCTTGATGGAAGAGTTTGAAAGCCAAAGGATGCTAGTGCTCTCAAGATGAGCTATGGAAATGCCTTCATCAAATATTCTTCATAGCAAAAGATCAGTAAGAGACGCAACTCAGGTACCTGCTCATATGATGACTTCCCTCTCTTTCTAATCTCTCTCAGTGTTTTCATCTGTCTCCATGATGCTTATGAACAGAGAATGCAGATGAATAATGGGAAGGAGGTGAAGGTTGGCTTGCGTATCCTGGTTGTTTTATTTTTATGAATATATATTTTAAGCAGTATTAGGTTTGCAGTAAAGCTGAGGGCAGGGTACAGAGAGTTCCCATATGCATCCTGGCCCCCCTCCAGCCTGGTCCCTTTGTTACAACTGTTGAGCCTATACTGACGTCATAGCCATTCAAATGCCATAGTTTACACTAGGGTTCACTTTTGGAAGTGCATATTCTATGGCTTTGGGCAAATGTATGATAGCACACGTTCATAATTATAGTATCATACCTAGTAGTTTTGCTGCCCCAAACATCCTCTGGGCACTGCCTATTCATTCTTCCTCCAGCTAACCCCTTGCAGCTACTGATCTTTCTACTGTCTCAATCATTTTGTCTTTTCCAGAATGTCATATTGTTGGGATTGTGTAGTGCATAGTCTTTTCAGAACCATATAATGTGTAGTTTTTTCTTTCCCTTACTAATATCCATTTAAATTTCCTCCATATCTTTTTATGGCTTGATAGTTCATTCTTTTAGCACTGGGTAATATTCCATTGTCTGGATGTAGCACAATTTATTTATCTATTTACCAACTGAAGGACATCTTGGTTTCTTTCAAATTCGGGCAATTATGAATTAAACTGCAATAAAAAATTGGCATGCAGTTTTTTGTGTGAGCCTAAGTTTTCAGCTACTTTGGATAAATGCCAGAGTATGACTGCTACCTAGTATGGCAAGAGTATGTTTAATTTTGTAAGAAACTACCAAACTGCCTCCATTTTGCATTCCATCAGCAGTGAATCTAAGTTCCTGTTGCTCCACATCCTCACCAGCATTTGATGTTGTACAGTTCTAGACTTTGGCCATTCTAACCACCAAACATGGTGGTGTCTCACTGACATCTTAGTTTGCTTTTCTCTAGTGACATATGGGGAGCATTTCTGCAGAGCTACTTGGACATCTATATTTTCTTTGGTGGGTGTCTGTTCTGGTCTTTGGCCCATTTTTATTGGGTTGTTTGTTTTCTTCCTGTTGAGTTGGAGGATTTCTTTATAGTCTGTAATTGTGTCTAATTCAGCACTCAGTCTTTCCTAGTTCATTTCTCTGATGCTATAGAACCAGGTGATAAGTCATTTCCTGTGACCAATAGTTTTTTGTTCTACAGAAAATGACCATAGAGATTTTGTTTTAATCCATACCACAGTTTCTGTGTAGCTGAATCACAGTGGACTAGGGAAATACTCTGAAGCCAGAGCAGTGTTGGAGGCAATGACTGATCTCAGGTAGCTCCCTGACCATGGACAAGCCACTTAACCCCTCCTGAGCTGTAAAATGGGGTAATAACACAGAGTGTTACTGACTTCAGTGTTGCTGAGGATCAAACATGATAATATATATGAAAGGACTTTATAAGTTCCATAATGCTATTCAGATGTGAAGGGTTATTATTTTTATATGCTCAAGAAGGCTGGCACAGCCGCTCTCCCAGATGACTAAAAAGCGTATGTGATTTTATTTGCTCCAATAATTTTATTCTTATTAGTACTTGTTCAGTATACTACATGAGCATGCACAATGCACAAAGCATTTATTCTTCTTTGGCTACAGTAACTATACCCCTCCTTCCAAATCTACCCTTGTAAAAACAAATAAGACTCATAAAACAAAACAAAAGCAGAAGAAGAAGAAGAAGAAGAAGAAGAAGAAGAAGAAGAAGAAGAAGAAGAAGAAGAAGAAGAAGAAGAAGATGATGATGATGGTGGGTGGTATTATTTATAACTATATATCATCAAAGGACTCACCTGTCAGTTTGCAAACCAGCTGTCCTTGACAGTGGGCAGTTAATTCTGTGCCCACCCTCCTCCCCCGCAACAGGGGGATCTATTGCTCTTTCTTCTCTATTTTTTCACTTTCATTTTTAATGTGGTTTTCTAGCCCTCCACTTCAGGAGGTAAATACAATTCTGGCAAAGTCTCAGTCTAATTTAGTTTATTGGGGCTTTTACTACAAGTTTTTAAGCACTCACTGATTTTAAAAAACATATTAAAATGGCCATGGCCAATCTTGTAGATTGGTACAAGTCCACATTTCCCAAACGACTTAATAGTCTGCAACTTGTGCCAGACAGAGAATGAGCTCACCATTCTCTTTCCCACAGCATAAAGGCTGGACGTTGTTGTTTAACTCTGTGGTGGGAGGGAGTGGTTTGCTTTGCCATCCTCCTCTCCTGCCTCGAATGCCCTCTAAGTTTTATAGGTTCCACTGTCCTGGAGGGCACATTAAGTGCCCAAAGAACATCATTGTGGGCCATTTCTGGGACAACCAATCCTGCCTTGGCCCATACTTGGAAGGTGGAGCTTCTAGGGAGGTTTTTCCAGACAGTGTTTGATATTTTGAGCAGAGGAGTTGTAAAAGCTATGGAGACCCTGTCTTATGGCAAAATAATTAAAATTGTGACTTATGTAGCTGAATCTTTTTCCTTTTTAAACATTTCTCCATCTCTTTTCTACTTGTAAAACACAAATTCAGCAAACATTTGTGGAGAGCAAATAAACACATGGATCAATATTCTACTGCCAGGCTAAAAACCGGATCATAGGGATGAACTCACAATCTGTCGGACAAAATCACATCAATGTGGAGGTACTATATGACATACTGGGGTGACGTTTAGGGTTAGACGTGAAGTCATGTTTCAAGGTGGTGCAGGGCAGACAAGGCGAACTATGAGGGTAGAGACTGACAAAAGAGAAACATGACCAATGGCTTACAAAAGGACAAATGGAACCACGAAACTCTCCTTCACAAGATCTTTCCTGATATTCACGTTTCACTTCTTATTTGAGGGCTGCTATCTTATTTCCACTTGTTAGTTTGTACACAGCCCAGAGTGCCATTCTTTGCCTGGTGACCCAAGGAGGCAGCATGTTTCTTAATAGTCTGGAGAAACAGTAAGGTAGGAGGCTTCCAGATTGAATTCTGCCACAGCGGTGCATGGATCTAGGACAAGTCACTTTCATTTCTAAAAGGAGACAAAATAACTTAGGATCTGCCAACCTCACAGGGCTGATCTGAAGATCAAATGAGATTACAAGCTCTGTGCTTTGTATGAAAATGTTTGAAAATTTTCTAAAACGCCATGGAAATACAAAACAGTGTATGTATGTCCTCTGGGTAATTATAGCTGCAAATATAATGAAGTGGCTTTTGAATGGTGAAATTAAATTACTGGTTACTTCTTTTAAGTTTTATATTATGCACATAAATATATATTCATACACATATGACATTATGTGTGCATATGCAGTATATGTATGTACATATTTGTGCATATAATGTCTGTTTATTCTAAGAAGAGAAAGAAAATAACAGGCAAACTGTAGGCCATGGCTCCTCTGCAGCTTTTCTGGGTGGTTGGGAAGCCATCCTCAGAGCCAGTCCGGAGTGGAGAGCTTCCACTTTTTGCCGTTACCTACATAAGTCACTTGTCACTTCACCTTTCTAAGTCTCAGTTTCATCATCTACAAAATGAGACTGGACAACAGGCCTGCTTCACCAGATTATTGCAAAGATGAAATGACATTTTTCCTACATTCTTAAAGAGTGTGACATAGAGTAAGTGCTCAATGACTAGTAACCATTTCTATCCTTGTGTACATTTTCTTTTTTAAAAACTTTGGGTACATTCCTCCAGTTTCAGAGACCAGAATACAAAAAAAGAGCCATGTAGGGATGGCTTCAGAACATTCCAGATGAAAAAGGCATTCATGTAGGAAAGATGAAGCTCCTTGTTATGGTCTTCTATGGACATATCAACATTGCACTGAATTAACATTATTTTTCTAATAGCAAAGAGCATCACTCATGCCCTAGACTCAACAGTAAACCTGGGAGAGGCATATATTATGTTAGCAACTTGGAATAGAAACTCCCTTTGAAAGCTGCCCAATAAAGAGCCTTTAATGTAGTGCACATAATGCAGGGCAGCAGGTTTTGTAGTTAATGAACCTAGAAGCCAAGGCTGATGGTGTGGCTTGGAGAGCCCTGCTCCTTCCTCAATGCTACAAAGTAAATTAGCATCAAGTCCTCTGTCATGAAACTTTCAATAAAGAGCCTATTATATAAGACATTAAGCCTTTCTCTAATTACAGCTATAAATATAGATAATCAAGTCATTTTGAGTACTAAAATCAATTTTACTGTTTACACTCTTGCCATGCTATATATTTAGCTATTGACTTTTAACTTGAAGACATAAGCAGCTGGTGAAAAATATCCTTAGAATACTAATTACATTGTCATGGGGAATACCAATAAATGTTGCCTGCCGGGGAGTTAACAAGGATTGAACAGTATAATTGTTTTACCGACTAAAACACTATACACTGGGAGAACCTATGATTTCATTTCATAAATTAGATGCTAAATACTTTTTTCTGGCTACTTTCAATAGTGTTATCTCTGTAATAACAAACTTCCCTTTAAGTTCTTGGTTGCCTGTGCAGGCCCAGGGCTCAAATGGACCCTTCTATTCTGAATTACAGGTTTGCATATGAGATTATACAAAGAGATGTGGGCTCATAGAGGCAGAGTGCGACTCCCCATATGCAATTGTGTGCATGGATGACGGCCATGGACAAGTTTACATACCTACGAGCTGGCTGTACAAAGTATGGCAGACCTGCTAAATTCACTTCTATTTGACTTGCATCGCAGAGACAGGAAGTGACCCTGCCCACCAGGAAAAAGTGATGCAATCAACTATGAGAATAGCCACCCTTCTTTTACTGGGGAAGGTAAAGGAAAGGGTGGCAAGAGAGGCCCAAAGAATTCTCACCACCACTCCATGCAGGAGAACAGAAGCCTGCATCAGCATCCTGTCATCACTTCATCCTCTAGGAATCTTTGGTTCATTTTGTTTTCTTACTTACTCATATCTAACTATTTGTTCATATGAAAGTATTGATTGAATGCTTCTGGTTAGACATCAAGCTATGGGATGAGCTCAGTCTACTGGTTTTCAAGTGATGGTGTCTCCAAAGAACGCTTCTATAAATGAAGTGAGATTAAAGAAAGGTGAGTCCAGATTTGGGGACAGAAGCTAGGGATGGTTTAGCAGGCTAAGTTTCTACAGAACAACACAGCTCTCTTCTGGGTATCTTACAAATAAGATTTCACTGATTCCTCGGAGAACCCCATGTAGGTAAGTGTAATTCAATATGTGGATGAAACAAGTGAGGTTTAGACCAGTTGAATGATTAGCCCCAGGTCACACTGCTTGCTAGAAGATGAGCAGGAATTAAAATCCATATTTTCATGGCCTTTCCTCCTTAACATTCATTTCCTGTCTGGTCTTTGCATTTCTTCAGACTGGCCTAGAGGCAGAAAAGCCAAAGCTTATTCTACTGTCCCTACAAATGGCTATTGTCACAATTTTTGCCTGTTTTCATTTCTTTTTTTTGCCTGACACTTTTTGGAAAAATGTGTTCTCTTCTTCAAGTTGTCTGGAGCACCGAGTACAGAGATTCAAACAAGGTCAGGAATTCCTCAGTCAGCACTCAGAGTCAAAAGCAACTGGCAGGAATCTGACAAGATTTGTTTTTGGTTAAGGAAACACAAGAAATTTTGTTTTCTACTCCTTTATGTAATTCTAGGAGGGCATATGTTGTTAACAGGGAGTCTCTCTGTTCTGTCTTCTTCTTCTCTAAGCCTAGAATCTCCCAAAGCATGTTTTAAGGAATTCTTGTTCTAGAATCACAAAACCTATGTTTGAGAAGTGCACACCTGTAATCTGAGCCCTCTGGAAGGCTGAGGCAGGAGGATTACAAGTTTGTGGGCAACTTAGTAACTTACTGAGATCCTGTCTCTAAATTTAAAAAATAAAAAAGGGCCAGAAATGTAGGTCAGTACAAAGGCTCCATGTTTAATTCCCAGTACTGGAGAGAAAAAACAGAAATCTATGTTGGAATAGGTTTGGGAAATGCTACACATTATGTAGTCTCATAGTAATTTAGGAGGCCCATCAGCACATAAAATGATCTGAGAAGTCCTGTGGCAAAAGCCAAACAAATAGAATGTGCTACCTTTCACCTTAGCTGTTATGGTCCCTGGAATGCCATTCCCACTTGCTCTGAGGCTAGAAATCCTACTCATCCTTCAAGGTCAAGTTTTCAAGATATATAGATCAAGCCTCAGGTCCACCCCCAGAGTCTTATTTGGGAAAAGCTGAGATAATTTCAAGCACTTTCTTAAGTACAGATTTCAAGTAACATTAAGGTAACTCTAATAACCAGTTGCTGAGTTGGGCTCCACTGTTGAGATTTTCCAGGAGAGGCCTCAAATCTGAATATAGGTTAGCAGTTTCTTGATCCAGGAATCCAGGGGCTAAAATGTGCTCATGCCAGCAAGATTAGCATAGCTTGCCAGCTATGTATATTAATAACTTCATATATCTGATGACATAGTTTATAGTGGGGCATGTTTAAATGAGCTTCCTTCAAATAATAACTAAGTTTTTGAAGAAGCCTGGCTGAGTGTCCTGGAGAGTTGCACAATTCGTGAGCAGCCTGAGTAGGAAACCCACTGGAGCAGATGGTTCTGGGATCACAGCAGAATTTAACCCAGGCTCAGTTTACCCAAGTCTGGCTTTCCTTGTGAAGATACTTTGAACTCTGTTCGCTTTGCAGTACTGGAGATTGAACCCAGGACCTGCGTGTTTTTTGCACTGAGCTATAGCTCCATTTAATTTTTTTATTTTTATTTTGAGACAGGGTCTCACAAAGTCACTAAGTTGTCTAGGCTGGGTTCAAACTCACCATCCTCCTGCCTCAGCCGCCCAGTGCTGGGGTTATGGGTGTGCACCATCACACACTGCTCCTTCTAGGAGCTTTTAACTTGGTTATGACAAAGTGAGTGTAGACATTCTGTCACCCTCAAGAGACCATTATTTAACTGATTTTAAAGGTTGGTTATTTTAACATACTGGAACAATTGGTAAAGAGAGAGTTCTGTAGCAGTTATTCTGTATTTATCATCAATTCCATTGTGATTTTCTTAAGGGACAGTGAAATTCCAACAGAAACCATGAACCCAACTGGAAAAATAAATGTGGCCTAGGATGTAACTTAAATAAAATATTCCCAGGATGCCCAAAACAAAACAAACAAACAAACAAACAAAATTGTGCTAGAAGCTGTGGTAAAATTAAGATCTTAGGTGGTTAAAATACTAAAATCATAGAAAGTAACAGTTTCACATCTTTATTCCTGCTGTTGCAAGCATCATATATTTTAAACTATAGAGGGGTATGTTTTCTCAAACAAATGCTGTATCGGTCATTTATTTTGTGTGCCCTTTTTCTTTCCAGCAAATAAGTCCAACTGGAGAGGGTGAGTCACCCATGTGTACACTTCCTCTTTAGCCAAAAGTGGGGCACTAACTGTAGGCAGACTGCACAAACTCCCCCGGCTCTGGATCTTCCTTATGTAGTGCAGATAGGCCAGCCCTCTAGCTTGATCTTGGCTCTTTCTTCTGAGCCATCTATTCAAGCCCAAAGTGAGATGATTTTCCCCTCTACACTCAGCCATTATGAAAAACAGTCATTCCATGTGGGCAGTCAAATGTCCATCTGTCCCATCTGCAATGCTGGGCAGCTGCAGAAAGACCTGTACTCAGTAGTCTCTGCTGTGGCCCCTGGGCCACGATCCTTATCAAGCTTGATGAGCTCATGTTCCCCTGGCAGGGTCTGTGGCTAGATGGGGACCCTTCTGGAGAAATCAACCTAACCACTGAGCTGAATACATGATGGACAGTTATTGGCTCTGCTGGTCAGACTGGAATGATGTTGTCACTCACTATGGAGAGAAGAACTGAGGTATCATTTCTGCTGGGAACTGTAGGCAAACATACTTTCCTACAGTTAAGAGGCTAACAGTGGCTCTAGTTCCTGGAAACAGTTTTCTTGGAATCATGTAGTTTGCTCAAGCATGGATGGGGGTGGTATTATTTGGGGAATATCAAGTGTTCTGACCTGGAAAAGAGTCTGCATTGTACCCCGAGGGAATCTGTATTTCAAATGATAGAAGGACTCTTTCCTCCTACCATGCCTGACAACCAGCAACATCACAGGAAGACAGAGCTCGGGCTGAGTGCTCAGATCTTTTCAGCTCTTCTTCCTCTCTCCGTACCTTGCCCCCTATGTTGCACTGTCTGCTCATAGAAGTATTTTCTCACATATACAGCAGGGGACTTGCTTCAGGGGCTTCATTCACGTACAAGTAAGAAAGAGCTTTGAGGCTCTTGGGCCAAATTATTTCCATTTAATATCTGTTGAAAGGCAACGATGTTCAAAATACAGGGTGAGGGACAGTGATGCAGTGACCATGAAAAATGGTGAAGACAGCCTGCTTTGCTGTCAATGGAGTTCTCTTAACTTCTTGTGGTCACTGAGTGGGATCCAACATATAACCCCGCCCCCCATCCCATGCATTCCCGAGCGCATATCCATCAAATCCAAACTTTAAACTTGAGTAACTATATCTGTCTCACAAAGTCCAAGGTATTTATTACAGGGATCACCCACTTCAGGAATTCAAACAATGTTCAGACGAAGGAAAAATCCCTTACCCGGGTTTTAAACTCCGTTTCCCCTCTCTCCAGCTGGCTAGCAGAGCCTGGCATGAAAGCCAGAGAGCCCAGCAACTCCCATCCTCCCGTTTCTCAGCCCCTCATCCCCACTCTGTTTAACCCCTCCTTGCACAACCACACCCATCTGCATCATTCACCAAAGCAAATCCTGTGGGCTGGTGCCACGCCGGCAGGAGGGCCCCAGGGGACACGCGGGAGGTGTGAACAACCATCCGCAGCCCCCTTCACCTCACACTCTGCAAAAATCAAATAAACAGATTTGAATTACAAGAGCAAAAAAGGGTATTTTCTTGCCTCTCCCTCTCCCTATTCCTTCCCCCCACTATCTAATAATAGGCTATTAATTCCTGTCATCTCAGACTGTCTGAAGTGTGCAGTGTAAACTGTGGCTGCACCAATCAGAGTTGTGTGTCTACTTATTTCCAGCATTCCCTGTTGGCACAAAGAAAGCCTGGTTTGTCCACTCCAGCCTTACTGCAGCGGAGATCTGTACTGATTGCTAACTGAGAGTGCGGGGCTGGGAATGTGTGCAGCTGGGACAGCAGGAGCAGCATAGCCTAGCCGAGGTGCAGACAGCAGAGAGGGCGGGGCTGGTGGCGGAGGTCAGAGGAGGTAGGGTGGATGGTGGCAGGGCTCTTGACCTGTTCAGGGAGGGAGGGGCCTGGGTGCGCCATCCCCTGCTTGGTAGTCATATTCCCACCACATTTTGGCAGGGCACACAAAGGTGCAAATGGCTGTCAGTGGAAGGGTCCTCACTCCCCACCAGTTATATATTCAGGTGATAGTTTTTTTGCCTCCCTCCTTGTTATAGTTCACATCTGGAGCATCCCCCAAAATGTCATGTGCTGTGGACCCAGCTGCAAGCCTGTGGTGCTACTGGAAAGTGGGGCAACTGTTAGGAGAGGAGCCTGGTGAAAGAAACGAGGTCACTGTGGCATGGCCTCAGAGGGGATATTAGGACCCTGGCCTGTTCCTCTTTTCCTCTCCTTCCCAGGTGAGCAGATTTCCTCCACTATGTGCTCCCACTAGGATGTGTCACTTCCCCGAAGGCCTACAGCCACAGCCCAAGCAAATATGGACCAAAATTTCAGAAACCATGAGCCAAAATAAACCTTTCTTCCCTTTAAATTGTACAGCTCAGGTATTTTGTCAAAGAGATGCAAAGCCAACACACTCCTTGTTAGAAATATCTTAATTAGGTGAACCTCAAAATTCCTACTTTGTCATATCTTTAGAAGCCTTTTGTAGACTATAAGATGGCAACGTGAAGTAGACCCTCGATATATGGAACACATTTTGATTTCTTTCTGTGTAGAGCTAAAATCCTGCAGACATCATAAAACCCTAGTTTTCTTGAGAGAATAATGGTGGAAAATAGCCTACATCTGAATATTGGAAAATACTTGTTTAATATAAATATAGATATAGGTTTGATTCTTTTGTTATGCTTTGCCTCAAAAGGTGAGTGGGACTGACGGGGCACAGAAGAAGAAATCGTGCCACAGAAAGAGATAATTAACTCTCTCCTGCTTAACAAAAATGAAGAAAGAAGATTCACTGAAGTATACGTGCCTTACAGAATCATCTTGACCTGAGTCCAATCCCTTGCCTCCCGACTCCTGCCGGTTCCCCCAGGGCTAAGCCCGGTTTTCACACACTGACATTCAGTCTTGGGACGAGTACAGAGCAGGAGAGGATGAAGCTAGGTGGGATGTCCACTGGGGAGATCAGCTTTGTTAACCCTTATTCTCTGATTTGGGAGTAAATGAATAGATTTGAAAGGGAGTAGGCCGTCTGAGTGTCCCTAGAGGCCTCTTTTAGGCAAATGCAAACCCAGAGCTGCAGCTCTTTAGCTCTGTCTAATTATAGGGCCCTTAACAGGAATGAACAGCTGATCCACATGGCAGGAAGTGGCCACTAATCACCAATAAGGCTGTCCCAAGGGCACAGAGACTCACGAGGAGGAAATTAATGCGTGGCGTCTAGCCGAAGTGCCCACAAGGGATCCACTAGGAAGATCCCTGGCTTCGGCGCTTTAGAAGCAGCCTAAAACTCTTCTTCTTCCTCCAGCCCAGCTTCTGTGTTCTCTGGCCAGGCTGCCAGAAGCCTCTGCAGAGAAGAACAGTGTCTTTGGAGAGGTGAAAGGAGCTCCCTGACCTTTCCAGCAGAGAGAACTCAAAAGGGAGGACAAAGAGACAGAACAGCATTGCAGGAAAGGAATTCCCTCCGTCTCCTCCCAGCCACACCCCACAGAGTCAGGCTGACCCAGGGATTCATGGAAGGCAGCAATGGCACAGCCAGAGCAGCAGAACCTGACAGGTGTCCCTGAGAGACAGCAGCTCCCCTGCCTGACCCCAGGGCTCAGGTGTGCCAGAGGAAGGAGGCAGGACTGTACGCCCAGAAACGAGTGTTCAGGGCAGGTCCTGGAGATGTCAGCCAAATAATGAATATTTAGGATCAGAACCTTTGTAGGAGGTCCCAGAAATTCTTATTCTTACATTTCCCAGGTGATTCTCATGTAGTCACTCATACACCAGAGGTTTATTGATTCACTTCTCTGCGTGAAGAGTTCTGGGAGCTGAAGGGACAGGAAGAAGCAAAACAGTCAGAAATTCTCGCACTCTTGGAATTCAAGTTTTCCAATGGGGAGAAGAGTTGAGTGTCCAGCAAATAGAAAAGTGCATAGTTCTCAGGGGAAAGATAAAGGCGCAGGAAGCACAGGTGTCCTGCTTATCACATGGGGTGGAGGAAAGACAAGGAAAGCCTCGGTGACAAGGGAAGAGGGAGGATAAGCAAAGCCTGGAGGAGGTGAGGGAGTAAGACACGGCAGCCCATAGTGACTGCATCCAGTGCAGAGAAACAGGCAGGGCAAGGCCTGAGTATGAGCAACCAGGAGGCAGGACATGGCAGAGTCCCGGAACCACAGGAGAAGTCAGAGGTGAGAACCAAGAGCTAGAAGAGGACAGATTCACACAAATAGTGAGGACACTACTTTAAAGCTGTGATAAAAGAGTGACAAATGGCCTTTATTATGAAGAAGCCAGTTTCAGGGAGCTTGTTCAGGGTCAGGTCAAGGCTGATCACACGAGGGATTGGCTTTCTTTCTCCAGCCTGCCCTGTAAGGACCTGTTAGCCCAGCCGTGGAGACTAAAACCTACCATCCAGTGTGGCGCCTGCCAAGAGCTAAATGTGTGGTGCAGACAACACATGCTGTATCCACCCCAGGGATGGATCGGTCTGTCCTTTCGTGCTGGCTGGTTACACCTTCCTGACATGGGCCTCGCCTGACCAGTAGTATAAGGTGTCAGGTAGAGCCTCTAAGACTGGCAGGACAGCAGCCAGCGGAGAAAGTCACAGGCTCTCGTACCCTCCAGGCCAGACAGCTTGTTCCAGCAAAGGCGCCCCATGCTCCCATTTCCAATCCTGGCAGCTCCCGTGGTGCCTAATCCGGGGCTTGGCCTCTGGACTCCGCCTTGGCTTCCGCCATGTCTGCTCTTGGCTTCTCGCTGCCACCTGACCTTGGCGACTTTCGAGGCCCTGTCTTTTGGGTCACACTGAGCTTGTCACTTGTTTACAGCTTCCTGGTCCTGAATCTGCCGTCTACAGTCCCGCATGGCACAGTATTGACATTTCAGCTGGAGTAACTAAGAATCAGCAAAGTGGGAGGGTGGGAAGAGACACTGTTCACCATCAAGGCTGTAGAGGCAGGAAGCTACAGGGCGAGAGGAGTATCTTGTTCTCCCTGAAGTACAAAAGCAAAGGAAAGGAATAGTGTATTGCAGCCTGTTCCATTAGACACATTCTTTCAAATCAAACAGGCATGGATTTGAAAGCAAGTTCTGCTATATTTAGCTGTCTGATCAGAGACTGAGCTACTTAATTCCATTACGATTCATTTTTTTTTCTCACTTGTAAAGTAATACTTTTCAGAACAGTGGAGAGTATAAAGTAGTGCATATAAAACACCATGTGTAGGTGACAAGAACAAGGTGAATATACAATTCAGCAGAGTATGTTTTGTGCTTGGCTATTATTTTTCCTCATAATAACAAGTACAAAAGCATGCTAGAGGTCAAATTCTGGAAGGTCTTGATTAAGGAGGGTAAATGTCAAAGTGATAAATGGTACCCCCCCCCCCCCCGGTTCTTTTGCTAGTCTGCCAGCTGGGAGCTTCCTGCTCAGGGCCTCCATGTGTGTGTGGGTACAGTGTGTGTTTCCATCACTGTTCCCCTTCTGTTTTCGGTCTTCTCCTCTGAGTGGACATCTGTGCTTGGCCAGTCTCAGTGGGTCCGTGTGAAGATCCAGGCTCAGGGTGATGTGACCCAGCTGTGGACAACCTCTTGTTTTAGAGACTTGGCCTCCTCTCAGAGGGATGCCAAATGAAGAAAAGAACTTTTCCTTGGCACTTTCCATAAAGTGAAATGCCAGTCCCCAGCCTTTGGGATTTTCCCCTTTCTGTTCACCCACTGTTTATGGAAAATGAATCACACAACTCACTTACACACAAATGGAGAGGTAGCTTGAGGATAAACAACACGACTTCCTGGAATGCCACTGGTGGCCTCTCGCACTCCCGAGGTAACCATTGCTGTGCAGAGCCTGATCTATAGATCCCAATGGGTAGAAGGTGCTGCTGGGGTCAGAGGGGAAACTTGGGCTCCAGGCCAACCCGTCCACAGGGCTAATTAATGCTGGAACCAGGATTCCCATCTGCACACAGGTCCTTCTCTGCCTTGAGTCCAAACCACTCTGTCTAACCTCTCCAGTTCCAGTCACTCATGTCTTCCACAGCCAAGACCTGGAATAAAGGCCCGGGGAGATGGACAGAAGACAACCATCCGCACCCCAGAATTTCAGTTTTCATAGGAGGCTAAGGGGGAATAGTGCATTTCCTGGTACTGTTCCTGCTTCTCCCAAGACTCAGTTTCTTGTTCCACAAACCTCTTCCTTGGGATTCAGCTCCCAACCATACTTGGTTCTGAGGAAGCCTCCTTCTTTCCATTCCCTTCAGCCTCAGAAGATTTGCTTGACAGCTTTTCCTATTTCCAGGGACTTAACTTGAGGAAATAGAAACGGACACATGGTAATGGTTGGTGGTGACAGTGCCAGGTAACTAGAGATATCATAATATAGGGAACATTATAATATTTTAATACATTTCACAGCTAATCCTTAATCCTCAGACCCTCCTCACTCCAACATCCTGTCCCCCTCTGGCCGATTATCACTTGCTTCTGTCTGTTCTTATGGCTCCTACGACTTCTGTATTTACACTGGTAATTATTTGCTTAGATATCCCCTCTTACTCTGGGTAGCTAACCCCATAGGGACAAAGGGCCTGCTTTTTCCTCTTAGAATCCTTGGACTTACTTGAAATGCATTAGGAGGTCAATAAATATTGGTTGAATGAATGAACTGGTGTCTTAACTGGTCCTTATTTCTATGATCTCAGGATCATTTTTTGAAGATATATATATATA
>NW_004624795.1:11302971-11323644 GCF_000247695.1 Heterocephalus glaber | reverse complement strand
TTTTTTTTCTAATAATGGAGGGAAGAAGGCATGCTCCTGAGGAGCAAATTCTCAGGGTCCAGAACAGGGACCTGTAAGTTCTCTTGTGTTCAGTATGGCTGCCATGGAGCCATGTGGATTTACCAGATTGGCTCTGTTAAGGCCTCTCCTTTTAACATATTCCCTGCAGCCTAAGCCTCCTATAGTTCCTTAGGTAGACAAAATCAAGGAGCTGACTCTGTGGGTGCTGCAGAGAGTACCACATAGCAGACCCGCTGGTGCCCCTGCCTCCTCTGCAAGAACACCCTTAGGATCCCTGCTGAGACGGCCAACAATGCACATCCTTTCCACCAGACAGTGCCACAGGGCAGCTCCTCTCACCAGCTGTTTGTCCTCATCCCTCAAGTTGTGTGCTCAGGACAGCCAAGCATGGCCCCAGGGAACCCTAGGAGGCTGGCTTAGCCACTCTGGCCAATGCATCTTTTACTTTCCTGCTCTCCCCACACCCTCCACTTGTCCAGGGGCCTCCCTTCTCTTTCTCCTCATTTTTGGTGGATGTGCTCCTTCATACTTCATAAGGAAGTGAGATGCTCCTGAGGGAAACCAGCTTTATTTCTCTGTCCAGGGCCAAATCCCCTGTCCCCCACCCCCAGCTCTGTATCCTGCCTCTATTCTTTTCTTTTTGGTGTGAAGGAGAATATGCTGCCTTCTGGTTTGGGCCAGGCCTCCTGGGAGATCATGAATGCTGTCCCTCTGCTCTCTTCAGGGACTGTCCATTGTTCCCACTTTCTCCTGAGTCTCCATATTCCCCTTTCTCCTGCAGTATTCACACGGGCTCTGTTATCACCATGTTAAAACCATAGCAAGACTCCCCCGAGGCCACATCTCCACAAGGGCAGTGATCCCTTCATTTTTCTTCAGGGTCACAAGTCTGGAAGCAGTGGTGGTCCAATCTTGCTGCCCCTGATTCCACTTCTCAACTCTCCAAATGGTCTCTGTGCTTGGTGATGGGTGGAAGTCATCCATTCACAAATGGGGAGGTGGTTTGCAGTTCACCACCGTGACACGATGGTAGCTCAGACCTGGATGTGGCAGTGGTAAGGGGAGAAGTGGGTTGATTTTGAAGTTGCTGCCAAACACATTTGCAGTACGATTGGGTAAAAAATGTAACAGAATGAGACAACCCTGAGGTTTTCAGGAGCTCAGCTGTGAAGGCAGCACTGCCATCTCCAAAACAAGGCCGCTCCAAGAGGACAGGCTTTGGAGAGTGATGTGTCCCCTCTTGCTTCCCAGCTGCTCAGAGTGGCTGCTGCTTCTGCCACTGTTTCCCAAACTCTGTTTTCTGCAGGCACTTGGTAATGATTTGTTTATGATGGTATTAGTTTCGGTTAGGATATTTTCAGGTAGAAGTAATAGAAAATCTTGAGTTAAATTAGCAAAAAAGTGTAAGTATTTTCCATCTCACTGAACAGGGAGAGTGAGCTCCAGGTCTGCATGTTTGCGGACTTCAGCCTCAGCTCCAGCCTCACTGCCTTGCAGTGGTCCAGGGCTCACAGTGCACTCAACCATAGGGACAGGAGCCAGTCTCTCCCTCTGGCTCTCCCTCTCTCTCCCTCTCCCTCTCTCTCTCTCTCCCTCTCTCTCCTCCCCATCTCTCTCTCTCTCTCTCTCTCTCTCTGGCTCTCGCTCTCACTCTTGCTCTCTGCTTCTATTCCTCCTCCCTCCTCAGAAGTAAGAAAACTTTCCCCACAAGCCTCCTAGAACACTCCCCCTTCCTGTCTCAGGTGTCAGATAGGAAGAAGAGCTCTTTCCTGAGCCAATCAGGGGAAAGGAAATGTATTGATATCACTCAGGTTCTCTTCTGGAGCCAATGGGGCTTGCTCACCTCTGGCACCTGTCTGCAAAAGTGTGGGGAGAATACCTGAATGCTTCTGTTGGAAAAGAAGGAGGGAACTGGCACCTGCATGGAACCAGAGTCATAGTGCTGACAAGATGCCTCCATTATAACGAAATATGAATTTATCAGCAAGTTATATAAATTCTCAAAGTGTTTGTAAAAACAAATAAACAACACCAAAAAATAAATCCAAACAAGACAAACACATACGCTTTGGATCCCTATGGTTATTCTAGGGAGAACTGCTATCTGAAATGTCAAGTTAGTCTTGCAAGTGATTATTACTCTACAAACACAAAATTACATTTCCTATGAATTTAAGATAGCTTATGTGAGATAATGGCAAAGTTCTCTTTAAAATTATGTAGTGAATACTTACTGAGCACTGTGTGCAAAGACTTAAGTTTGAAATGAAAAAGTAATAACAAATAGATATACAACTTGGCCCAGTTCAAGAGGAAAAGAAGAAAGGCACCAACAGTTGCCAACGGCCAATCTTACATGCCTGGTGAGGTTATTACATTGGATTTTCCCAGCAGTTCTGCACACAATAGGCATGGTGGTCATTTCTATTGGTCAGCAATATCTGGCTCACTTTTGACTTTGAGTACCAGGAAGGCTGTGCTTCCCTGGCCCACCAAGCTTGTCATCTGACCCACTGACTGACATAGGTCACTTATGCATTGGGTGTAAATTATTTGTGTGAGAGCCTCCCCTTTCTTTCTCCTCTTGCTGTATCACTGAAAGTTTCATGTATTCCAGATGCCATAGCTGCAAGATAGTGAACCCTTCATCAGCCTGAGTCCCTGAGTGACTGTATGGAGAAGAGTTGCTGTGTACCTGCAATAGACATGCAGCAGAAGTAAAATACTCACAATATATACACATATGTACACATTAGACATGTATAATATACATAACATAATGTATGCATGGAAAACATTCGTTTAACTTCTAGACTAAACTCATGAGATAGGTTTTAGGAAATTTCTCTCTTTGTGTCTTGGTCTTCCTTTCTTTCTTCTGATAAACACGCACTTACTGATTTTCTAGGAACTGCACTAGTTGGTGAGTACACAGTGGTAACTGACCCATGATTAGGTTCAGTGACTTGTCTAGGAACTTACAACTAATGGGAAGAACTGGAATTTGACCACAGGTTGTCTGATTTTAAATTTCAGGCGTTAATACTTAGTAGAGGCTTAGGAGTGCTACATAAATATTGTCAAATACAATAGTCAGAAGGGTCAGGGAGGAGGGCCTAGAGTTTGTCCTCAAAATAGGCTTACAGTTGTACGAAAAAAAATACCTTGAGGATGCAGGAGTGGAAGGCATGATCACTTCCAGCTGGGTTCCCGGTAGAGATTTCAGGTGGGTGGAACTCACTTGAGCTTTGTAAGATGGGTAGGGTTTTGATTCAAGACTGAAGTGAAAGTGCCTCTAGAGGTCTAAAATGTCCTAAATGAGTTTGGAGGCAATGCTTATAGTCCTGTTGACTGTAGTTTGGCTCTTTCCTAGGGGTAGAAGGCGGTCATGATGGAAAAAGACTGCAGAACTGTGGAATATTACAGAAGGAAGCCATCTCAGAGATCATCCCCTCTGGGGAGGTCAAAGGACTTTGAACTCCAGGGTTAACGCTGGTCTGTAGAAAGTGGCTGCTGGATGGTTTTGAGGCTCCTTAGTGCTCAGAGGGAAAAGCCCCAGTAGTGATAAATTCCAACAGCGTTGTAGGAAAGTAGTGGCACTGGAATCCAGTCATCTGACATCTCTAGTCCTGTCCATCTGTTCTACATTCAAGGGAACTAAGATCTGGGAAAGTGATTTTTCCAAGGTAGCTACAGTCTAAAGAGGAAAGCAGTCCTGTCCAGGTCTCGCAGGAAGAAGAACAAAAGCCTCCTCTTCCTGTGTTTTACTTTTTCCTTTGTACTAGGCACATGGAAAATCTACTGGGGTTGATTGATCATGTAGGGGAGAGGAAAGCTCTGCAAGCTTTGCATAGAAGAGATGGCACTGGAATGATGGAGACAGTATGCGGGCAGACTGTTGCGTGGAGAGCAGAGACAGGAAGGGTGAGGAAAAGTCCAGAGTAGACTCCGGAGCCAGGAGCAGAACCTGGATTGGGGCAGGAAGGTAACAAGGATGGCCGTGTGTGACTGTAACAGAGGATGAAGAATTCCTGTCATTAGTAACAACTCTGACAATACTGTTTGTAAACAGGATCAAACCACTGTTCTGGAAAGTGATGTTGAAAAGAACATTTCTCCAAGAAAGTCCAGACTAATCCCATATTTAAACAATCCTTGGACGCTGTATTCCAGGCTAAAGTTGCCTGCTTCTCTAAGTGCTAAATACCCATATGAAAACTAGAAAAACTAAAAAAACAAATCAGTCTGACATCTGAATGTTTGCTCTGTATGATGCCAAGCATCCCACACAGCTGGTTCATAGGCAGCAGGAGGGCATGCGGTGCTGACCACAGGTGTGGGCATTTCATAGATTCTGTGAGGACTCTGAAAAGTTTGAGCATATAGACCATGATACTGAGACAACATTTATTTGAATCCTTTTGGCACATCTACTGCATGTGACAAGAAGATAAGACACAAAAAATGCTCCATCTCATTCAAATAACTTTTTGCTAGAAGAGCAAGTAGCCTATATAACAGCCATTTTATGTAATATGGGACAGCATTCTATATGATAGCAATTATACAGTCATGGAACACTGACTCTCTGGGTAACTTAAAAATACTTCTTAAGAAGTATTTGTAATTGTTAAGCTGTGAACTAGAAAATGGTGCCATGATAGAATAGAAACAGATCTTATGTGATTTTGAGGGAATCGCAGTTGGGTTTACTCATTTTTAATGTGTTTAACAGAATGATAGGCACATAGCGGGTAAGTACTCAATATCAATTTTCATTCCATAGTAAACGAGGTTTGTCTCAGAGCTCAAACTTCATGAAGCAAGTTGAGTTAACCCATTTAATTTGACAAAAATCAATTTAGGCAGGCTCTGAAACTAACTTTCTCAGTGCCACCCACCTAGGATATAATTATATATATATATATATATATATATATATATATATATATATCTCCATTTTTTCTTAGCAGGCTATAATTTTGGCATTCTATACTAGAATTAAATATTTTTAATGACTGAACAGATTTTTATTGAGAAACACATGGATGCATGAGCCTGAGAAATAGGCTGAACTATCTAACATGAGGCCCTGAGAATAATAATTTGCTATAATAATAATAGGCTACTTCCAGTTCGTAATCTGAGGGGTATTAGTACATATTAAAGAGACTTTTCCATTTTCAAATGGAGAGGCTTTCAGAACTCCCAAATTACTGATGTTAAGAAAGCTGTGTTTCTAATGTTTTAATTGATTCATTCATTTGTGCATTCGCTCTTGCATCCATCCATAAACATTATCACGTGCCAGGTCCTATGCTAAGGACTGAAGATGAAGAGATATTATGTATAATCCTACCCCTCCAGGAGCTCACAGTTGGAGTAGAAACAGATAAACCAATAACGAACTATGACAAAGCATGAGAGCAAATACCATGGAGATGGGTGGGGTACTATCAGATGTTCAGGTTTGTCATCTTACTGAGACCGAGGAGCCAGGAAAGGGGCAGAGAAGGATTCACAGAGGATCCACTGCCTATGCTGAAGTGCAAAGTGTGGTCAGAAATTGTCTGGGGTATAAGAGTTAGGGTTGCAATGAAGGTCTTGCAATGAAAGGTACAGGAGTGACAGACAGCGTGGTGAGCAGAAGGAAAAATAAAAGGACAGGGCTGGAGATACAGATGTGTGACAGACCACGAGGTACCTCAGAGTCTATATTTTTGATTCACATAGGAGAATTCTTTTTACACCAAAGTCATGGCTACTACTGATGCAGATTAATCCAAACTTTGTGATTTCGTGTATAAATACCAGCACACACACACACACACACACACACACACACCCACCACAAAACACACCTCATGTTATGCCTATACACTGAGTGAAGAATAATACACTGAGTGAAGAATAAGAAACAAAAGCTGTTTACATGTCTAGAAGCTTTCTCCTTCAGGGATGGGAGTTGATACCTTCATTCCTGCAGCATGCGTGTGTGTTTGGCTTGCTTTCTGGGCATGGTGGACTGGGAGGGAAGGAAAAGGAAACAAATACTACTAGGCAGAGCTGGATGGACACTTTCCCATCGATAGCCAGGCCTCATGTCAATGCTGTGCCATCTCTTCACTAACAAAGATGTCCACAGGACAAACACATCTAGACTGCAGGAGCAAGCTACCTCTCTGGTCCTTGGTCAGTGGGTACCTGTTGCCTATCCCTCCATAGAAACACAGGTAAGGAAGATGAGGGTTGGGAAAAGTGGACCTGGGACAGGGACAAAGACCACAAATTTATGTGTTGAGAAAATGTGAATCATACAGTCATAAACTACCAAAGCTGGAAGTTTCAAGAAGCAAGTTAAACACTCAAGAACTGCCAGGGGTTTCTGCATCACCACATGACTATTTCTTGCTTTGTGTATTGCTCAAGGCTGGACAGCGTCAAGTCTAAACAGTGGCAAGAGTCCAAGAGACAATCTGTATGTGTAGTAGAGGTAATAACGAGTCATTTCTATTTGGCTCTGCTCTTAGAGAAATCTCTTTGTAAACTTTTATAGGCAAAATTGGGATCCCAGATGTAAAGTGGTAACCAGTTCTCATCTGTCAGGGTTTAAATGTGTTTTTAACAATGGTGGGGAGAAAAATGTTTGTTTGTTGTGATTGGCTCTACCAGAAAATTTGCAACATCAAATATAACTCTGAACTTTCCTGAATAATTACTTTATTTTCAAAAAAAATGCTACAGACAATGTGTGTTTGACAACTGATAGATCCATGCATTTGTGTTTGATGCATACAGGTATGGGCTGAACTGTGCCCCTCTCACTCAAGTTCACATGTGGAAGTTGGAACTCCTGGTATTGTGGAATACAGTCGATCCTTGGAATCCACAGGAGATGGGTTCAAGAACCCGTGTGGTACCAAAATGCATGGATGCTCTCGAGTTCCTTATATAAAATGGTATAGTATTTACATGTAACCATTAGACTGTTCTAGATATAATATCTAATACAATGCAAATACCATGTGTATAGTTGTTATACTGTATCTTTTAGAGAATGATGACAAGAGAAGAGGTCTGTACTTATTCAGTACAAATGAATTCTTTTCTAAATATTTTCCATCTGAGGTTAGTTGAATCCATAGAGGTAGATCTTGGGGATACAGAGCATCAAACATGTAACTTATTTGGAGATGTAAGGGGAAGTAGGATAAATAATGATAGGAACTGATTCATGATGAGGCTAATTGGTTTCTCCCACATAGATCTGTGTTGCTTCCTCTGTCCTGCTTCTCCAACCTGATTAAACCCAGAGACTTTGCACTGAACTAAATTTCCAGCCCACTTTTTATTTTATTTTTATTATGATGCATTAAGCTACCCACCTTGCACTCAAATTTGTTATCTTCCTGTCTCAGTCTCCCAGAGTGCTGGGATTATAGGCATGCACCAATACAACCTGCTGGTATCTCACGTTTTTGAAAGCATGTTTGTCTAGTATTTCCTTGGATTTTGATCCATCATAAATCTTGTATAAATTGCTTTTTCTTAAGTTAGGAAGACACATTTCCCACAGCTCTCAAACAATTTTTTTTCTAACTCAGTACATGTAATTTTTTTCTACTGAAATCCAGAAAAGTTAATTTTTTATTTAAAATATATTCTTTGCTTAGTTCACTTTCACTTTTATTCTCCTATATAGATTTTATGTATCCATTCATCATTCAATAAATGTTTACTAAGCATATGTTTCAGATATTGTGTTAGGTGAATTCATCTCACGAGATGTTGAAAGATGCTAGTGTAACATGGTGAATTACTGAATACTTAGAGATTAGTGATTTCACACATTATTAAATTGCATTATTAGATACAGTCTGTGTGAAGTTCAATGACAGTCCAAATAAGCCATTGAAACATTCCATTTAAACTTAGAGGATTTTTAACTAAACAGTGTTTATTGAGCACTTACTGTGTACAAAGGATCATATCAAAGTATTACTGAGTGGGATACCAAAGACAGAGATTGCCTTTCCTCTTAAGGCACTTACTAGGACCTCCTCAGATACACTGAACAGTTAGCAAACATCAAACCTTAGGAAAACAGGAAAAGTCATTCTGAATCCTCTTAGCCCTGATGATACTACCATAGGAGAATCCACTGTGTTTACACTATGCTGAGCTCTTTAATGTCTGATCGTTTGCTCCTCACAGCAAACCTCTTTGATGAGTGTTATTATAATCTTCATAATACAGAGGAGGAAAGTAAGCTTTAATGAAAGTAAGCTTTTAATGAGCTTTAATGTTAGAAAACTTTCCACAGTTCTTGGTAGCATTTTTTGTTGTTTTGTTTTGTTTTTGTTTTGATGCTGGTGTTTGAATCCAGGGCCTTTATGCTGGGATACATCCCTAGCCCTTTTCACTTTGTATTTTGATCCAGGGCCTTGCTTAGTCACTGAGTTGCCCAGTGTGGGCTAGAGCTTGCAATCCTCCTGCCTCAGCATTATGAAGTGCTAGGGTTACAGGCATGTACCACCATGCCTGGCTTCTTGGTAGTTCTTAAACTACGCACAAACTCCCTCTGACTCTATTTACCCTTTTCCACTATTGAAGGAGTGCTCTTATCTCCCTAGAACAGTTAGCATAATAGAACAACCTCATCTCCAAGATTCAGAAGTGAGAACCTGAACACCATGTGCCATGTTTCCCACCCTGTCCTGTATTTAGACTTTTGTTTATTTGGTTATTCCTTCCTTACCTGTAAGCATCATTGCTGCTTCATTTCTAAGCCTGGGGTGGCGGTGGTGGTAGTATGAGCTTTGGTAGGAGGCTACCAAGGCTAGAGTTTCAAGACAAGTCAATTGGCGTCCTCCAAGGAATTCACTGCAATGGGATTTTATACTTATCATGACTTGGCTCCTCGACTCATTTAACAGAGGCCAATCGGCAGCTCCCATCTCTTATAAAAGTTTCCATAAGACAAAACACGAGAGCTCTGTTTCTTTTTTTTCCCTGGGATTCTTTATCTCTTATGAGCATCAGTAATCAAAGTGGCATTTACTAGCTTGGCAAATGAATAAACTTTTACTTTCCCACAAGTTCACTTATAGGTATCATGCTCTCCTAAAGTTTCCATAGCACACAGACAGCTGTGTGTTGCGTGAGAGAAAGAGAGAAAAAGAAAGAAGGAAAGAAATGATCTCCAATGAAAACAGTGTAACAAGGACCACACTGATCTGACATTAGTTTCCTAGTGACTTGCAGGGTTTGTAATTTTTATCATTTACCTTTCTCTCCACTACACCGATTCCTAGGGGAGGGTTCATTTTTTATTCATTCTGAAAGTTTACCATCAATCATCCTCTTAAAGAGCTTGCCAGAAACTTGGACAGAACCTTAT
Source organism: Heterocephalus glaber (assembly GCF_000247695.1). Next base: position 11,314,223 of record NW_004624795.1, on the reverse strand, counting down.
AATAAAATTGCGGAGACAGAGGACTAATTGATTTCTATAAATAATGTTTAGCTGTAAAGATATGAAAGGTGGTTAGAACCACATGTATTAATCTCCCTTTTGCTCCATCTGTGTCTGCGAAAGCAGACTGTACCTTGACAAAGTACCCTGCAAACACAGGGCAGGAGATTAACACCAGATGGCCCACCCCACCCATCTCCCTGCCCTGCTCTCCTGCCAGCCCCTACCTCCTCTGCCCAAATCCTCCAATTACCCTCCCCCTACCTTCACTTTACATTCTATAATTTAAAATTATATTTCCATTGCTATCTCTGTTCTGACAACATGCCAAGAATTTGACAGTCCCCCATTTCTCTTGATGGCTTCACCTTTTTGTCCAACAAACAAAAATACAACCCAAGCCCTAAATGTAAAGCATTTCATCAGACTGTGAGACTGACATATTCAAGAAAACACAGCAGCTGCTGGTGCTAAAGTATTAATGTGTGTGTCTTGGAAAGGGGGAGGTTAGAGGTTAGAATATGTCGCTAGCTGAAATCACATTGTTCAAAAACAGTAGTTCCTGCTTGCCAATTTCATGTAAGATGGGAACAAATTTGTATCTGGGGAAATACAGGCAAATTTGATAAGGATAATGCTATAAATTTCATATTTATTCAGGAGCTGAGGAAGAAGCATTAGGATCTCACAGAGTGTGATACACTGAAATAAAAAGCAAGCCAAAGACAAGGGCTGTGTGGTAAATGTCTGATTCTAAATGATGAATATCAGGTTCTTGAAGACTCAAAGGCTGATTCATAAAGACACCATTTTAGTGGGTTCACTCAATCAGCTGGTTTTAATCCGAACTAAACACAAAACAAAATGTCACACTTAGCACTGAATATTATTTTCTGGCTATAGATCGAGTATAAAATGAATGATTACTTTTACATGGGGGAGAAGGAAAATTGTCACAGTAGATAGATTTCAGGAAAACTAGCCTATTTCTTTTCTTCTTTTTTTTTCCTAGATGGCTCCTAGATGGTGATAGACAGATACTTTCCATAAATAAGAGTGCTAGAGTAACTTTTTAATGGGGAAACACAAATGACTAAATTGACTTAAATAAGGCACTCCACATCAGTTTACTTCTGATAGCTTTACATATTCCTGATGATTATCATACTTGAAATATGGTCATAGTTTTAAAAGCTGTCACAGATACCTTCAATCTGAAGCTTTTCATCTGAGGCAGATCAAACTTTGTCAAGCCTTTTATTTTATTTTAGGGAGAAAATGCATGCTCTGTTTTGTAATTTAAAGTCTCGGTAAAGTTAACCACACTTGTAAAAAGTCATTTATTTTTAGTGTGAGCTTCTATAACATTCCCTCCCTCTCCACATGCTGGTTGGTGTCTGTCTGTGCCCCCTTGGAATCTGCTGGCCCAGTTCCTTTCAGCAGCATCTTGTTTCCATGGTAAGCTCCTAGAAGGCAGCGATATTCTGGGTCCGCTTGCTTTGTCTAGACTCTGGAGCAGTCAGTATCTTAATGGAGACTACCAGCTTTTATACCAGCTAAGAGTCCTTTAGACTTATATACTTCCATTAACCACTTCTGTGACTGTCATAATCTCATCTAAGCACAAGTATGGAAGAAGTCAATGGGAAGAAAACAGTTGATTGAGTCTCAAAACATTTGCTTGTCTTTTTTCAAAGGTCTTGCATGGGGAGGACAAGCTCATGTTGGAATTGAGCTATCAGGACACTGAATCCCACAGATACTGAATGACTTCCAGGAATTAGACAAGGTAACCTCGGGGGTGTTTGGGAGCACAGTTGCTCAAGGAGTACCCTAGAGTGTTAGGGTGCTGCATGACTCATTCAACCTCTCAATCCATGGTCTTCAAGTGGCGGGAGCCTTCTGAGCAAGTGAAAATGAGCACATCTGTTTGTTGGATCTGTTTGTTGGAAGGGGCCTACAGAGTTCTGAAACAGCATGGCTGGTGGGTCTGGTGGATTATTTAGCATTCCAGAAAGCTGGGGTGTTCTCCATGTAGGCTGGTTGGAAAGTTAAGAGTGCCAGGAAATACAGGGCACTGTATTTATATTACCTGGAGTTGAAGAACTGTGTAACCCAGTTTCCACTGCTTAAGGCAACAAGCTGAAAGCCGAAACTGGGAATTAAATTGAAAGAAACTCCTAGGGGTGAAAGGAAGGTTTAGATCCTACACATCCAATCCCAGGAAGCCTCTCCAGCTTTTTGACCCATGGGTATATACCTACAAACACTAGATTAAAATCTTAAAGGAGGCCAATAATCACTTTTGGAGAGTGAATACAGGCTTATAGGCTGCAGCATCATTGTAGGAAGGTCTATTTTAAATGTACTCATTAGAACTTGGGGATCAAAGAGACTTACATCAACCTATGGGATTCCTGAGTTCCAGGCAGGGAAACGGTCCCTGGTGAGACACCCCAGTCCCTTCATCTGTTTAGAGAGCTTCTCAGGGCTCTCAAGTAGTTAAAGGTGAAGATTTAGAACTCTCTTCCTCCCCAGCCAGGCTCTTACATCCAGCACCCCATCTTCTTCCTTCCTGCTTACCCTGGTAACCTAGTGCTCTTCTCCTGGCTCCCAATGGCCTGACGTCCCTCACTCTGATGTCCCACCAGGACCCTGCCCTCTCCAGGAGAATTTCATAATTTCTCTGCTTTGGAGACCTGGGGCCCTTCCTAGCTGGCAGCACCTGAGCTAAGTACAATGAAGCCTGCCAGTGAAGGGAGCAGAACAGTGTAGACCAGGGGCTGGCAAGCATTGTAAGAAAAGGGCCAGCAAGTAAATATTTTAGCTTTTGCAGGCTAGACAGTCTTTGTGGCAACTACTCAACTGTGCTGTCAAATTGCTAAAGCAGCCATAGAAAGTATGTAAATGAATGAGCATGGCTGTGTTCCAAGGAAACATGATTTATAAATCCAGAAGCTGGATTTGGCCTGTGAGGTCATAGTTTGCTTATTCCTGTACAGAAAAAAACAATGTTTGTCAGGAGTAAAGAACCTGCACTCCCAGGAACAGCCTCAACCACTCCCAGCCTTTTGCACAAGTCACCCCACTTCTCTCATTCCCCACTTCTGCTTCCCACAAAGGGAAGGGGGCATGAGGTGGGCAGTGTGTGAGATGCACCATGTGCCTGGCAGCTCTAGCTGCTTTGCTCCTCTGTGGCCAGTTGCGCAAAGGTCCTGGGATTTGTTCTGACAATAATGGCCATCATTTCAAGAATCTTCAAGGAGGTCTCTCTTCTTTCACTTTTATCACACACTGAAGCAGATTACACAATTACTGTTTGATAAATGAAGAAACAGAGATCAGAGAAGTTAAATAACATGCACATGTCACAGTGGGTAAGACTCAAGGTCAGGATTCAAGTCCAGTTTGATTTGACCACATGCATCCATGTTTCCCAGGCGCCATGTGACTTCCCAAGTAGACTCCTTAGTTTTCATGCCTTTCAATCTAACCAGCCACTTTTCAGATATGGTCTCTGGTACACATGCCTCTCCACATCTGCGAGAGTGATCAGATATTATCCTTCTGCATGCAGAAGTCTCTATGAGGACATTTGAGGCCACTGGGACCTGTGCTATTTTATTGCAAACATCTTGATGTCTCTTCTCTGCCTTGCCTGCTCTGTCTCAGCCTCAGGCACCAAACTTTGCCTTAAACATATCAAGCTAGCTCTCACATGAAGAGGAGTCTCCATGTCACCTTGGGCCATTCTTAACAGAAGCTGCAGCTTTAAATGCTACATCCTCAAAGGGAGCACTTCTTACTCACTCTATCCAGAAAACAGGAAAGTTCTTAGTGTGCAATAATCATCTTTCAATTGCTAAGTAAATGAAAGAATAAACCGGAATACAGTGAGAAGCTTTAGCCACTCATCCCCCCAACAGCATGCTTGCTTCTATCACAACAAATCAGAATATAACTTTGTCTCATTCTTCCAAAGCACCCAAGGTAGGAGAGGTGATGCAAAACTCAGACTAGTTTCATGATTCTGAATGTCAGAGTTATAAGGGACAGGAGCAATCATCTGGGGACCAGCAATGTCCAGTTTGTTGTCTCTGAGCCTCTGCTTCTCTGCCCCTCCTCCCCCCCCACCCCATGCCCTGCAGTAGTTGTTCTTGACTATGTCAGATTCCCATTCCCCCTCCTCCTCTCCTGAAACCTAAGGATGCTTTTGGTGGTAAAGCCACCACTCTCATCCAAAGCCTGTCACTTAGTGGGTGGAGAAATCAAGAGTCAGAAAACGGAAATAGCTCACCTGAGGTCCCACTGCCGCTTAAGGTCAGATCTGAGTCACTTGATCCCAAACCTGGTCCTGGTTCCACACTTTACACAACAAATGATACAATAACCAGCTAATAATCCCCCAGGCTTCTCACACAAGAACCAATGCAATTCTAGGTTGGTCAGGCACCCGAAATGCAATGGGCTGGGCCCTATGACTGATTAGATCTGGGATGCAACAGTGAAAACACTACAGTGCCTGCCTCCAAAAAGTTTACTGGAAGTTTGAGAGCAAAATGAAAGAAATAAGAATTTTTTACATTATAATTTTGGATAACAGGATAATACAGTAATCAATTTACACTCAGGGCACCACAAAACACCTGGTTCAGAGTCACCATAAAGTTATACTTAGGCCTTGCTCTGAATGTGAGTTTTAAAGCAGAGAAGGAAGAAAGGAAGGAAGGAAGGAGGGAAGGAAGGAAAGCAGGGAGGAGGAAGGGAGGGACAAAAGGTGAGAAGAATAAAGGAAGTAATAGAAGGAAGGAGGAAAGAAGAGAGGGAGAGAAAGGAAAGGAAAAGAAAAGTGAATGAGCTTCTAGGCTTTTCCTTTCAACAGCTGCATTTTTCTTGCTTCTTTCAAAACCTGTAAACTGGTGCATCATCCTTTAGACACCATTCAGCGTGGCTTTCCCCTAGTCATTGGGTGAAACAACAGAGCTGAGTTTTTCCTTTGTTCAGTATCCCCTACCAGGCCCCAGCCTGGACCTCAATGGTACACTTCTGAATTATTATAAAGACTTTGGATTGCTAGGCACCAAGTTGATAACAGAGATTTCCTCCATGAGCCAAAGGCACATTGCAGGTCTCCTAGACCAACCTGAATCAGCAACAGGGATTCAAATACCTACACGACCCACAGAACTAGGAGGGGGGATATGTCAGCCTGTTCCATCTAGTTTGGCCCTGGCTCAGCCACTCAGAGATGAACTTCTACAGGAAAAACTAAGTCCCAGTGATAGAAGAAATCTTTCTCCATCATCATGACAGAAAAGGGAAGAGAGAGAGAAAGGCGGGGGTGGTGGTGGTGGATAATGCACAGTGGCAGAAGTAAGTATGAGCAAGTATTGGAACTAACCTGGAAATAAGCAATCTCTGGTTTCTTATACTTGTATAAATAAAAAGTCAAAACTAAGAGAGAAAGCAGAAAACACTTGCCTCTAGAAGCCTCTCTTCTTCTGTCTCTCCTCATGCTCCCACCTCCCAAGAGACAAAGGGGCACTACAACCCCAAACTATTTCTAGCAACGCTTGCGCTTGCCTGTGTACAGAAACGAAACCAGCTTTCCCTCGGCCCGGCCCGGGCGGGGATGCTCCCCAGCTTGTGCCCGAGAATTCACTCACCCACTCAACTCGCATTTTCCTGCCTGTTGAATGCAAAACAATTGTCTCCAAATGCCAATTATGAGATATTCAGAACTGTTGTTTCCCTACCCTGGGTAAGGTCGCCTCCATGAGACACACACACACACACTCGGGGGTGAGCTCTTGAGTTGAAAGAGGCCCTGGGGCTGGAGGGAAACCCTTAGCGAATATCCACAAGGTTTGGTTGCCAAGGGAACCCTGGCTTTGTCCAGGCAGGCTGAGAATGGCTTCCTCTCCCAGGGCCTGGCTCCAGGAGAGCCCAGATTGCCAGGCAGGGTCAAGAGGGGAGGCAGAGGGGAAGCATCACACATGCTTGCTGACAAAGACATCCCTTCCAAAGAACGAAAGAAATGGTAAAAATCATGTCTTAAGAAGCATCAGCGGCAAGGGAATGCATTTATTGATGGTGCTCTGATCAGATTGGAGTTTGTCCTTTGTGCCCTGAAAGAGGTGGGATTGGGACATCAATCTGAACTGAAGAGGCAGGGTAGAAAGGATGGAGAGACAGGGAGAATGGAGACAGGAAAGGGAAAGGGGTATATTTCTGGCTTTAGCTGTGACTACTGAATATTAACCAGCTAAACAATCATATTTATTTAAGATGCTTCATTGATGATTTGAGTTGACTTATTTTGGGTACTGGATTGGTTGGAGAAGCTATTTTCTATGAAATGATAGGATCATCTTGATAGTCAAGGTAGTCTCATTTGGCCTACATTTTAAGGACTAGGGTTGGCTTTTCTTTCTAGAATAAAATCTTCTAGGAGATGTGCCATAGGTGACACATCATGTGAACATTTCTTTTGAAACCTATTTGTCAAGGGCTGGTGGGGTTAAACAGTAGATCACTGAGTCTAGATGGACCCCAATTCCTGGCTAAGTGCCTGGCACAGTGTAGATGCACAATAAAATGTTCACTGGCCAAATTGCTATGGAAGGAGACCTTGTGTGCAATATCTTGAAAAGTATGAGGGTAAGGACTTGACAGTTGAAGCTCTAAAGACATGGCTTTCTATTGACCCACAGAGGAATGATAGGGAAGAAGGGACTTGAGCGCAGAGCCATTCCCCTTGACCATGATGTCTCCTGAATAGAGAATTTAAGGGAACTCTGTGTCAAATGATGTTTCTGTACAGTAGGAAGAAAAATAAATCAAGAGAAGCAGTAACTGGTACCTCAGCACATGATCTGGGCTAAACACGGGTGAGGATATTTACACATTGAGTTACATTGATATGACAAGGAAAAGAATCCCCTTTCCTTCCCTGCAAGATGGTTAGCATTTTACGTTATTCATTTTCTAAGGCTCAGCTCTGACATCAGTTGCTTCAGCAAGTTTCCATCACTATTTGCAAGTTCAGCTTTTATAGTGCTTTTTACACATTTTCTCCCAACATTTATCTCACTGATTTAATCATCGTACATAACTATATAATCACAGGGATAGCCCTTGTATTAGTTCATTTTCCATTGCTGTAACAAAATACCCAAGGCTGGGTAACTTATAAAGAAAAGAGGTCTCTTTAGCTCATGGTTTCAGAGGCTCAAGGATATGGCACTGGCTTCTGCTCAGCTCTGGTGAAGGGGCAGGGGCTTCATGGGAGGACCACGTGTGAGAGGGAACCTCACACTTTGTCCTGAAGCCAGAGAACCTCAGGGGTCCGGACAGGGGTCAGAATTGCTCGTGACAACTCACTGTCAGGAGAGCAGCGAACTCAGGGAAAAGTGCAGTAGTTCCTTCTGAGGACAGCACCCCCAACAACCTAATTACCTTATACAGTGCTGAGCTCTGCTCCATAAATGCTCCACCACTTCTCAGCATGGCCATACTGAGGACCAAGTTTCCAAAACACAGCCGAACCACATCCAAAGCAGAGCAGCCTTTTACCAGAGTCTAATCTCTCTGATGGAAAGTACCATGCTTCATTCCTTTGATCACTGTAATACCTAAATGCTGAATACACATAGGTGGATGATACATATACTCAAGAACTGATTGGCAGTGGGTCAGTTTGTGAGCATTTTGTCGAGTATCCATTACATTAAGCTCAAGAGAGGGTTCAAGAGAAGTGGAAGGTAGAGCATGTGCCTCCTCCAAAAAGTTTAAGATCTGGGTTAGATCTAGGTAAGATGAAGAACTCAGTCTTTAATATTACTAATGCTTATTGCAGTAAGTACAGCTGTGAGGAATAGAATTAATGTATTTATTTAATAGATGGAAACCAGCTCTCCCAGTAGCACTGTCTGTCACACTATGGCTGTGAAGCTTGGAGCTACAAACATGCTCAGTTTGGCTTGCCAAGTATGTGCTTATTTCTTCCTGTCAATACCTTGGGCTTTTTAGCCTTTCTCTTCTAAAGAGGCCCCAGTTAAGAACATATTACCTAGTTATAGAAGGTCTGGAAATAGCTCCATCCCAGCACTTTCCCTTCTCTGTGATATGGCTTCTGTTTCAAAAAACAAACAACCAACAACAGCAAAAACCAAGCAAACAAACAACAAAACCAATCTAGATCCAGCAAATACCAGAATCAAAATGCACAAATTACAACTAGCACATAAGCACAAAAATCATAGTATTTCAGGTATTGTTATCATTTGGGAGTATCTGAATTCTATTACCCGCTTCTTTTACTCTGCAGAGAATGTGATACGTTTTACATGGTAGGCAGTGTTAACCAGGGGAAAATCTGAACCCAAATTCATCAAGCTGGGGATGATTCCAACCAAAAGGAGTAGGGGCCTGTCCTTGTTGCAACTTTACCATGGATATAGCAGGTGAAGAGCTCTAGGTGCCAAAGAGAATCAGAGAGGACTGATGCTTCAAGGGCATCTGAAGTTCACAGATGAAGACTGAGCCTAGGAAAGGTGGTCGCATGCTAAGTAAACAGGGATATGATTAGATTGTAAGTCTGGAAACACCTAGCCACAGCTTTCTGAGTGATCTCCTGATCTTAGATCTGTCTCCCCCTGACCCCTGGGAATGATCCAGTCCAATCATTCCAGTGGCTCATGTAACTTCTCAGATCAAAATTTTTCCATGGCTCTCCATTGCCCTGAGAACAAGTCAGTCTCTCAAGCTTTTATGACCTGCCCTTCTGATTTTACTTCAACTCCATTCAGTTCTCTGGTACATCACATCTTTTCCAAAACAGAGTAGTTATTTCATTTCACTGACTTCTTCTTGCATTTTCCTATGCCAAAATGTGACTCAAATAGCCACACTGTCACCAATATATCCCTGAATCCACTAGTGAAATCTCTCTGCTCATGCCAGGAAGCTCTAAGAGGGGCATCATGTAGCAAGGGTCTTTGCGGAAGGAGGCTAGGCTGGGGTGATGTCATGCTGTAGTGGTAGAAAGGGATGCTATCTAGTGCTCAGCACTCATCACAAGGTTTTGAGTATTTTATGAGGAGATTGTAATTTAAAGAACACATAACAGAAGAGGGAAAGAATTGGATTCCAGCCATCCCTACCTGTCAAGCACATTCATATATTTTGGGCACTGGCTAACTTCTACAGGAACAAATACCATTGCCATATATCGGGATCTCATAGTTCAATACCTACAGCGACCAGCTAAGTGAGATAAATGAGAGCAGAAGGCTCTGTGCCAAGCAACAGGGAGTGGTGGAGACAGTGGTAAAGTAGAAATGAAATGTTATATGTAAAGGGAATGGGGAGTGAGCCAGTTCCAGCTGGTTTACTCACATGTGGGGTTGCAGCCAAGGATTTTCAGAGCATTTTACTCTTTTAAGAAAAACTAGAAGAGTGTGAAATTTCTCAGTTTAAAAATGTTCATTCAAAATGTTAACAAACACTGTGTAGGCCAAATACAATAAATAAGCAGGCCATGTGACCTTTAACCTATATGGAACATTCTAGAATGTGTGCATAGTTGTCAGCAGGCAGGGACATGTAGCTGTTGTCAATAATTCAGGTCACAAAACTTATGTAAAAACATCCACAGGGTAACAGAGTGGAGCCATAAAGGATCTCAATGTGCTACAGAGCACATCATGGATGGATATCAAGTAGTGGAAAATAAAATAATGTTAGATCTAACTTCTCTTCTGGAGGTGTGGCTTTGTCCAAAGTGGCAACAGGATTGATATGGCCTCCTTTATATTTCTTGGAGCTGGATAGCTCCTAAGGCTGACGTTTCTAATTCTGCTGGAGTGTGGGAGGGAGGCTGGGCTTGCGGAGGGCTGGGGTGGTGAGGGGACATGGATGTCCCCATGGATTGCCATGCCAGATGGCAGACACTGGTTGATTTTCTCATTGGTTACAAGCATGCTTTTCCCAGGCATTGGCCAGCAGGTAATTAGTCCAAGCTTCCATCTGGGAATGGGCTGGTGGCAGTGACCTCCTTTCCAGGGAAGATCTTTCCTCACTCGTGGCTACCTGTAGAAACACTTGTTAAGTTGTATGTGGTCTAATCATTCGCAGTGGCTGCCCTGCTTCTGGCCCTCTCTGCTCAACCCCAAGGAGGAAACCACTCCTGGCTTTCAGAGCCCTCTTCATCATCACTGACTCCCTTCTTTCTCAAGGTTATTATGCTGAAACTGTCCCTCTAGACAACTTGCCCTTGAGTCCACTTCAGTCCTTCTGCTCATTTTCATTTTAATTCAAGTCTCACCAATTAATTTTTCACCAAGTTTACTGTCCTACGACACCACCAGATCCTATTGCCCCACCCACCATCCTTCAGGTCCTTAGGTTTCCAAATCCTATTGCTACCATGGCCTTCAAAAAAGGGCTTTCTTTCTCCAGTCTCTTCCCACCTGCCCCAAGCACCATTTCCAACATGTTGTCTCCTCTATTATTTATCATCTCAAGGTAAAATACACAAACATGACCTCAAAAGACTTCTTTACGCAGCTGCTTCCATGAAGAGTCTATCCAGTTACCTTCAGGCAACAGAGAATGAATTTTGGAATCATACAGGCCCAAGTTTATATCCTAGTTCTTCCACTTGCTCCCTGTGTGACCTGAACAAATTATATGACCTCTGTTGGCTTCAGTTACTGCAACTTAATTGGAATAAATAATACGTACCTTGTATGGTTGTCAGGAGAATTACGTAAGTCAGTGTAGGCTATCTCATTGTGAGCACTCAAAGAGCAGTATGGTTACTAACATTACTCCCCACTGCTCTCGCATTACAGGAAGAAAATTAGAGGCTGTTTCCATCTGTTAGCAACATGACTGAAATGTCAAAAGAATATTAAGCAAGCTAAATAATTAATGGAAAATTGTACACTTATATATTCTGCTGTAGTGTAAAAGAAAATTTTAAAACTCAAGAGAAAAGATGAAAACCTAATGTGACTAAGTTCCTAGATTCTTTCCTCCTGAACATTTTAGCCATGTTACACCTATACTCTCCAGCACGGATGTATGGTTCTGATCAAAGTAAGTTCTTGCAAGTCCTCTGTCAATAAGGATCATTTACAATCTTTTTTTTTTCTCCATTAAGTTTATTGGTACATTTTTGGTATAAAATACAGTTACATTCATCATTGGGATCTTGTACCATTACATGAGTCTCTTGGTTCTTATTT
>NW_004624795.1:11254722-11299936 GCF_000247695.1 Heterocephalus glaber | reverse complement strand
CTTTTGTTGCCAGTTCAGAGAGTCCAGGTGGTTGAGTATCAGATTGTTCCATCTTGTTTCCCTTTGGGGTTACTGTAGGTGATCTGGAAGTCTGTTTTTGAGGCTTGTTTTTGTGTCTTCTCATTTCCGTGTGTGTGGGGGGGTGCTTCTGACGCCCAAGCTGCTCACCTTCTCTGCCCTAGGGGCCTGGGATGGAGGCACGGGAGCTTCCTTCTGGGTGCTGGGACTGGCTGAGCTTCTCTGCCCTAGGAGCCTGGGATGGTGGTGGGGAGCTGCCTTCCAGGTTCTAGGACTGGCTCAGCTTCTCTGCCCTAGGAGCCTGGGATGGTGGCAGGGAGCTTCCTTCTGGGTACTCAATCATTTACAATCTTGGGGATTTCATATGTGATGACAAGAAGTGTGGTCATCTTCCACCTTCATCGTGCCATTAAACATGGTGGAGAAGAGATGATTGAGTTATTTGAGGTCAGACAATCCAGGATGTGAATCTTGAACCTACCAAAAGACTATGGGCAGGGTATGCAATCTCTCCATACCTCAGTATCTTACTGTAAAATTAGGAGATTCACTGTCTGTGTAAAGGACATTAGATTCTTTTAAAGGGCTTCATCTATTTTAACAGTGCAGTAAGTGTTTCTTCCCATTCTCCTCCTAGTTTTAGTGACCTCCAAAGTTCACATCCTTAAGGCATTTTCTTGATTAAGTCCTTTACAAACTAAATGCCTTGTTACTCTAGGTGTTCTCAGCAAATAGATTCTCATAATCCAACTTAGAGTTTCAAAGAAAGGTTTTATTTAGACAGACTTGGTTTTGAATTTTGGTTTCAACACTCACTAGCTGTGTGATCTGGATAAGGCTATTTCTTTATCTGAGGAGTAGGAAGAATAACATCTCCTGAGGGCCCTTGTGAGGATTCAATGCAAACAGAGTACTGAGCACAGAACTTATCAAAGAGAAAAGGCCCAACAGATGTTAGCTGTTCTTGTGAAGGTGGAAAATAGCAGGAGTGGAACCTGGTAGGTTGGGGTCTGATCCCACCTTGACACAGATAAGTTGAATGACTGTGGCCCATTTACATAGCCTCCCTGTTTCCTTATTTGCAAAATGAATGTCGGACCTGCCTTATATCAAAAAGAAATATTGTGAAGATGAAAGAATTTCATGGGTATGAAGATTCCTTGAAAAATGAAAAGCACTGGTTTTATACATCTGCTAGGAAAAAAAGAAAGAAAAAGTTTTCTTTTTTTATTTCTTTCTTTTTCTATTCCTGTGCATGTCTGTCTGGAAGCTTCTGGATGACAGGAAAGGATCCTTCAATTTCTCCTGCACTCATTCTGTAGTTTCTCATTTCTGTTGCCTGGGCAGTACACATTCAGAGATTGTCTCTCATTTGTACTCTCCTTCAAAAACAAGATAAAGTGAAAACACCCAATCCTTACATATGGGCAGTGCTTCTGCCAATGCAAAGATTCAGCCCATGGTATGAGGGCCCGAACTGCCCCAGGGTGAGGGGAAAGATTAAGCATCTGTAAGAAATGCTCCCTAGGCAGGGAGGGAAAAATCACCTAACACTCTTGTGGCTTTTAGAAAAAAAAGAGTAAGAGAGGAGAAGGAGAAGGAGAAAAAAGGAAACCCTGAGCTTTAAACAAGTGGCCGGGCTGTTTGTCATCTGTAAAATGAGGCGATGGAAAAGCATGCAAGGGCCGTGGTCCCTGGGCTTGCTTCAAGGATCCGTGCCTCTGACATCTGCTCCAGCACTCCTGGGCTATCCATCTGCACTTGCTTTTTCTTTAACCAAAACAGAGAACTCTTACGGGGCTGAAGTTTCCCACCTGGCTCAGGAGTTTTAGACCTGGCCTAGGTGGTCCCTAAGTAAATATTTTTATCCTCGCTCACTCACCTCCTCCCGAGGAAAAACAAATTCATCTCTTTGCTCAGTGAGAGAAGAAAGCACCCAAACCAAACAACAGGTTATTTGCACCAATGGAACCCTCACCCCAGGGACTCCTGGGAGGGCATGTGGTTTAAATCAGAGTGCCTAGGCTACTTGTCCATCTTCTAGACAGATCGGGTTAAAACAGACTTGGAGAGAAAGTTTGGATGCCCGCCAAAGCACTTTAGTGCCTGTGCAGACTGGCACCGGGACCCTCCCCGCCACCCAGTAGTTCTAGAAATCCATCCGCAGGCCAAAAATAAAGAAACTGTTCAACCTAAAGAATCTACTGTGGTGCACCTTCAACTTCTCATATGGAGACTGAGTTCCTCAGGATTTTTCCAGAGCTTGTAGTTCAATGGAAATCCTTCTGCTATAGAGAGAATTTTAGGGACACTTACTATTGGTTTGGATTTAGTATTTTCATCAGGTGACATAGAGGGTGTTTCTCCATTTGTACCAGGCACCATATGGGACTTTAGGGATCCAAAGATAAACTACAACCTTGGCCCTCAGGAAGTCGCAGCTCTTGGGATGAAGGTAAAAAGCCAGAAGCCAGATATATAATTGTAAAACTATCAGTTTGCTAAGGTTATTGTAGCAAGTTATCGCAAACTTATGGACTTGAAACAAAATGGAAATTCATTCTTTCACAGTTCTGGAAGCCAAAGTCTGAAATCCAGGTGTTAGCAAGTTCGGGTCGCTGTGGTGACTTTAAGGAAGCATCTGTCCCACACCTCTCTCCCAGCTTCTGGTGGCTGCTGACCATCCTTGCAGGTCCTTGGCATTAGCTGCATGATTTCCATCTCTGCCTTGGGTTTCCCCTGTGCTTCCATATCAAATCACCATCTCCTCTTTTCTTGTAAGGGCACTCAAAGTTGAATTTAGGGCTCACACTAAATGCAGGGTAACCTCTTCCAGAGATCATTGGCTTTATTGCTCCTGCAAAGGTCGCATTTCCAAATAAGATCATGTATAGCAATACTGGGGGTCAGTGTTTGACTATAGCTTTGGGGAGGAACACAATTCCATTCGTTATAAAGACTAAGTGTGACAAATGCTATAAAAACAGAGGCAAGCACAGAACACTGCTGAAACTGAGAAGAGGGGAGTCACTGAAGGCTGGGGTGTGAAATAGGGAAGGCAACCAGAGAAGGCAGGATCTGGAGGGAGTTTGGGAGGACAAGTTGCTTCTGGAAGGGCTGCTTGTGTAAGGGCTTAGAGATTTGAAAGTACCCTGAAGGGGAGGACTCCAGGTTTGGCATTTGAGTGTTGGTGGGCTCTCCGGATCTCCTCCCTGTTAATCCCTTCTCTCAACCACCATGTGTGTGGCCCAACCAGAAAGGCCTGTGTGCTGGCTGTGATTTCAAATAGCACAGCCTCTATCTTCCCAGGCCCAGAGCCCCCACTTTGGCTTTACGAATAACCACAAAAAGGCCCCAACATACTCCTCCTTGCCTTGACTTCTCTCTCTCTTCCTCATCATTAGGTTCAGTGTGGTGTCTTCCCTTGCTTGTTGTGAGTACTAAATAAACATTCGTTCATGTTCAATAAGTTTCATCGGTCTCAACATCCGAAGAGATCAACGAGGAATTGGTGAGAGTGGATGTGTGGAGTGAGATGGGGTGGAGGAGAAGTGGGTCCACACTGGGGAGGCAGGCTGAAGTCAGATTATTGGACAGTAATACCATAGAGATCCCACAGCAAAAGTCAAACACAAGGGATGTGTGGAAGCCAAGCGGCCTTTTTCACCTGTACAAATCCAGCATGGATGAACAGTGAAAAGCCTGAAAGAAGAGTCTGCCAGATCATGGCTGGCTGTCTTTGGAGCCAGAATTTCCCAGTTTCTTAGGTTTATTCTGGAAGCGTATTTGAGGTCAGTTGAATGTTAGGCACCAGGTATAGAGGAGTCAGCTCTGTGGAGTGTCCTATGAGTCCCTTCCAGTTTATGGAGGTTATGTGATTCCACATGCCCCAGCGGGCCGAAGAATGACTGCTCTTCCTGGAGTGAGTTGGCCACTGGCTAAGAGTGATGTGATTTGTCACTTGCATCCAGTGAATAGAATGATCAAACTAGTATCTGCATGGCTTGTTCTTTGATTCTGATGAAACTGTCTAAATCGAGACTATAAACCAAGTCCTGGCAACACTCTGCTGGGGTGAAGGGTGGGGAGATCTTACACATGTGACACTCGGTTGCCAATGCTTTTGGATAAGGTTATTGGAGCATCCTTTGATATGAAACAGTTCATGATTTGATGGAAATTAAGGTTCACACTGAGTGCTTTGCCCAAGCTGAGGTCACAGCGCAGGTTTGGGGTTTTATGTTCAAACAAACTGCACAGGAGCTTTGCTCAAGGGAAGCTTTTCCCCAACCATGCTGGGGTGGATGTTTTCAAATGGACTTTTTCACTAAATAGCCCACCACTCTGAGAACTCTGTATGGCTGACTCAGAAGGCCATAGCTCATGCATTCTTGTTGCTCCTCCAAGCTCATCATTTAGGCGTGGCTTTGGAAGTTCTTCAGAAGATTTTGCTGAAGCATTCACACTGATCCAAAACTTCACTCTTCTGCTGGACCATTCTTTGTGACAACCATGGCATCCTGGATCATTTTAGAGTCAAATCTCAGGCATATGACCTCCAAAGATAAAAAGCACAGAAAAAATAGCCAGCTTCCCCCCATCTCCAACTGCTTTTTAAAGGCCCAATGACATTCCATATTAGAGGCTTGGAAAGCAAAACACACGACTGTCAGCAAGCTGCAGGAATTGTACTGGCATGATTGGGTTGTGGTGGCTCTGTCTACAGACTGTTTCTTGTCTGCCTGCCAAGCCCCACTGTCCCTGATAAATGTATTATTCAGAGATAGCTAACAAGAGAGGTGGGTTGTACGATTTAAACCCACCCTGGGAAAGATCAGTGAGGGCTTGATCTAGGAATAAGGCAAATAGCATGAGATTGAGGTTTGGAGAATCCAAGGACACTTCTAGAAAATTAGGAACACGTCAGTGCATGCTCATTACTTTTATATCCCCTATAGGCAAAGCCAGCAGTAGGGGCTATGGGCATACAAAGAAATACACGGTGTGACCCCTGCTCTCAGCAAACTTTCAGGGTGTGTGGGTAGCTGACAAGCATTCCATTAGGGAGCACAAGTGACAAAACCTCAACAAAGTTTAAGGATCTGATCCGATTGAGATTATATTTGTGTTATATTATATAGAAGGAAGATAAATTTCAATTTGGATGAGTAGAAAATATACAAACTTTGGTTTTGTTTAATGTTCATGAAATGTTATATAGCATTTACTAGTTCTGAGTGCTCTAACTAGATATTAATTCATCTAAGCTCATTGCAATCCTATGATGTATGTACAGCTAACAGACATTTTCTTTTTCTTTTATGTAAGGAAATTGAAACAGAGTGGTTAAGTACTTTGCCCCAGACCGTCTAGCTAGTAAATGGCAGAGGTAGGATTCAAAGCTCAAGGAAAAGAGCTTCGGTTGGACTTTGAAGGTAGGCAGTATTGGAAAGACAAGAGGAATGGCAGGAATGGCAGGGCACTGGTGAGGGAGGGAGTGACCTCATGAAGGTTGTGTGCCTCTCACTTTGAAGTCATTAGTCTTATATGCAAGGGACATTGAAAGAGAGCTGAAAGACTGTGTAGTGATTTAGTCAACATCTGGCTTAAGTTTCAGCTGTGGAAATGAAAACGAATGGATGAATTCAAGAAAAATCTATAAATAAAGAGCTGAGACAAATTGTTGATTAATTGTGAGACAAAAGAATGTCAAAGACTTCTCTCTCAAGTTTGACTTCAAAACTCATCATGCTATTGATAGAAATATGGAGACGAAGATGAAGAATGGGGTTTAGAAAGATCAGTGATGTGTTGCACATTTTAACATGACTGTAGGACTTCTAAATATATGTGTCATCAGGTAATTCCTTCAGTGGATTTTGAGCTTAGTAACGCAGTCACATTTGGGTTTGGAGATTTAGGAGCCATCAGCAGAGAGGTGAATGGTTGCCACTGCTTCAAGGAAAAAAAGAGCAGACATTAAGGACTGAACTTCATCTCCATCCAGTTGCCAGAAGAAGTGAACTAACTAACAATGAAGCAGTAAAGAGGAATAAAGAAGAAATGTATAAAAATAAGATAGTATAGTGAAACTATACTATAGTGAAGTGTAGTATAGTGTAACCATACCATAGTGTAAGATAGTGTAAACTAGCAGTGTATAAAGATAAGACAGAGTAACCATGAGAAGGTGATATGAAAAGAGTCAGTGATGTGGCCAATGATGTGTCTTGCTGCAATGAAGTTGTGAGGCATGGGAAGAAGTGTTTTAACATTTAAGAGCAGAGAAAGAATACAGTAATGTCTGAGCAGCCAGAATAAGTGGAACTGCCCCCTTTCTCATCTCTCCACGTGTGTTGCCTGCTCTGCTAACATTTCCTGACATAGGATGGGTTTAACACTTTCATGATGGGGCTGTAATTCATATATCTTGCTGCCAGGCGGCTCGAGCCACTAGGGATGCATGTGTGACTAGCTCATTGGGCGGTTTGTACTACTGGTGGTACAAACAGATCTAATCACTTTTACCAGTCTTTTTACTAACAAAATTAATAAAAAGCCACCCAAGGGGACAGTTATTCATGTACCACCCGTAGTTCAGGAGGGTGGGAACATCTTAAATATTTCTCTTCCTGTAAGCTGCACAGACTAAGGAGAGAAAAACTACGTGGGCTTAGATCAAAGACTCTGCTGATAAAAACAAATTTGGCACTCAGTGGAGATCACAACCAAAGGCAAAATACACCCAGGTTCTGATGGTTCAAAATTTCCTCCAGCTGTCATCATTTTTGAACACAGGTACTTTACTAGGTGTGCATTCATTTGCCAACTTTGTTGGGTGTCTGAAATTAGTAACTACTGTGTTGGGGAGAGTGAGCTCTTAGCTTATTAACAAATCAAATTTGAGCTCAAATGCCGAGTTAAGATGTTATGATTTGTTTTTAGTGAAGAAATGTGTGCTCCTGCTGATGACTTTAAAATTTTGAACCTATAATTTAATGATTTTTCTGGAATTTTGTCAAAGGTTTTAATGAAATGTTAGTGAAATGAAATAAAGATACAAGGTTTTAATAAAAATGTAAGTTTAAAGAATTAGATTTTAATAAATTTGGATATCTTCTGATCACTAGCCCTCTAAGAACTCTCCCATTAATTATACCATCTCAAAGATAAATAATGTAATTGGGAAGAGGATATAGGTTTATATGCTTTAAGTAGCCTGAGATAAAAATTTTCAAGCCTAAAACCTTGAACTCATGGTTATCTAGCTGTTCTATTTCAGTCTGGACTGATTTCCCTTCTTTATATTGTTTATCTTGTTTTTTGAATGTGAAGATGATACTTCTCATGACATCTGAAAATGTAATAGAAATTGTGAACTCTTCCTTCTCTTATTCAGTAATGCAATTTCTCTTCTCCCTCTGTTTATTTGTTTTATTGTATTTCTGGGCAACAATGCAGTTTCCTAAGTGCCCACCCTTGTGGTATTATGACAAGCTTTGGTGATATGGTTATTATAACTAAGATTTACTTCATTCTGTTTTTCAGTGTTCACAGCAGTGAGAAAATGTAATGGCACTAATACTGTACCTTCTGGTTCAAATTCTGGAATGGATTCTTTTGAGATCTAAATGGAGAAGGGTCCCTGCATACGTAGGTCTTGCAGGTTGTCCATCTCTTACATTCTCAGTGGGATAATTATTAAGTGACCAATCTTTAGGAGTCTTTTAGATATGAGCTTGTTTCTATCTATTCTCTGAATTTTAAAAAAATAATTATTCATGTTTGCAGTACATGCTAAGTGAAATAAAACAGACACACAAGATTAAATATCACACTGATTCTCCTATATGAGAAATCTAGAAGTAAAGAGTAAAATGAAAGACAATAGGAAATAGAGAGATAGATCTTTCTCAGATGGGAAGGGACCAAGAGATGGTAGGAGGGGAGGGGAAGGGATGAAAAAAGGAATTAATATGTGTTATGTATATGTACCAATTCTCCATAGTAAATGAAGATGTTCTCTGAATTTCTTAAATTCTTGGGTAAACGACCAGTAATCCTCATTGTATCTTGAAACTCACTGAGTTAGTTCTCTTAAAGTTTCTGTCAATTCAATATTGTATTGAAGGCCAATGTTAAGCAGAAGGGAAATTCTCATTTCCCTCCTCTGCTTTCTAAATGATGAAGATATTCTAAATTCTAATGACAAAGACTCTTGTAAGATACTCTAATTTTAATGGAATCAGATTTATGGCAAATCTATATAGTACCAAAGGCTACTACCTCTTTATTTTTTAATATAATCTGGTATTAGGAAATCATTTTTAAGAGCCAGAGATGTAGCTCAGTGGTGCCACACCTGCCTGACAAGGTCAAGGTCCAGTTTGATCCCCAGTACAAAACAAAAAAGAAAGAAAGCAAGAAAGCAAGCAAGCAAGCAAGCAAGCAGGAGGAAAATGGAAGCAAGGTCTTTGTAAATAGGGAGGGGTGGGGGGTATTGTAGGGAGGACAGGGGAATGGGGAAAAAATAAGAACCAAGATAGAGTATGTAAAGGTGCAAATTCCCAATGATGAATGTCATTCTATTGTATATCTAAAATGTACCAATAAAAGTAATAACAAAAAAATTATTATAAATAATAATCTTTAGTAGGAAGATATTCTTGAATACTATCTGGATAGATAGCCTAAGGTATGATGTCATCAAAAGAGAACTTTTGATTCTATTTCCCTTTACTGAAATGCAATGCTTTTCACTGTCTCTCCCTCTGTGGCCGACAGGGTTTTGTATCACTCAATCATATACAGGCCTAAATTTCTTTTTTCTTCTTTCCCTGATAAACAACATGCCACCCAGTTTCTTCAGTTGGGATAGAAAAAGGTTTAAACAAGTAAACAGGTCTAGCTTCAAGCCAATGTCGAGAAAGGAAGACCTGGCATGGGTATATTGGAAGGCTCTCGAAGGGATCATCAAGGTTGGTGGTAAATAAAGGAGCTCTGGAAACGCATTTGCCTCATGATAAACTTCTGCAGCAGTACTGACACCGAAGTTGCCCAACATACAAGCTCTGATGTTTCTTTTTTTTCTTTTTTTGGTACCGGGGATCAAACTCAGGTCCTTGCCCTTGCGAAGCAGGCGGCAAAACCACTGAGCTAAATCCCCAGCCCAAGCTCTGATGTTTCCAAGGATTTGTGTCTTATAGAGGCAGATATCTAAGGGAATATATTAAGTTCATTCAGCCACAAACCTCCAAAGTCTGTATTCAAAGAAGGGCCATATTCTTTGCTAGAAAATTCACTCCCTTTTCGGTGCCCTAGCTTTTTTACTTATACTCTATTATATCTCCAAACACTTCCAGCCTGGGCGGCAGAAAGGGGGGAGGGGAGTGTTAAATATTTCCTTCTCACAACTTCCTTTCTTACCAGACTGTAACCTCCTGGTGGTTAGAGACTGTGTTTGCTTCATCTACAGATTTTCATTATCAAACCATATAGTTGAACTTTTTTGAGTAAATAGTCTGATTTCCTTTATGGACAGACACAGTTGTGCTGGATCCCAGGCCAAGGTGTCTGAATTATCAAAGTGACTTTACTCCTCAGAGCAACAGAATTCTTATCTTGGACAACTTAGCTGAGGCAAGAATTTGGGTCACATGTATTTCTGCCATTTAGATATGTTTCTCTGAATGGAGCTAATATTCTTCTTTGACCTTTTTTCCAAAGGTTTGTTGATTGTGGAGTTGTAGCTATAGACTTCACCATGCAGGTAGAAAAATATCTGAGATTGCATATTTCTTTCTGTCTTAACAGCTCAAATTCAAGTATTTGTCTCCTTTATTCTGTAGGTTTGGTACATAAATGACATTTATAACCATTCAAGCAATACTGGAAAGTCCTACCCTAACTCTGCTGCTTCTTTTCTTGTTGTCAGAAAGGACATCTGCCGTATTACTTGGTTTTATAGCATATTGGGACTTTCCCCCCCTCTATGACAAAAATACCTGCTTCAACTCTGTTGATCAGAATTGTCTAGCAAATGCACTTTTCCTGGTCTCTGGAAAGTGTACCCAGATCTTAGCCAGAACCTTTTGTTCTAGTATCATAGGACACAATCCATCTTCTACACTATCCCTAGCTGTTCCCTCCCTTATTCTTACTCCTTTTCCTTACTCATGACCTTGAGCTGAAAGACATGATGGAAACATCCCTGCATCCTGAATGTCCCTTTGCAAATTTCCATCCTGAATATTGATGTCTTTGCGGATATCCCATCTTCACTCCAGAGAAAGGCAGTGAATAATTGGCTGTGTGTCCTCTTCTCTGGCCTCTTAGCTGTTCACACCAAGGTGCCTCTTAGTGGACAGTCCAAACTCTGCCCAACAGACCCTTTTCTCTGACGCTGAGAACAGGGTTTTCTTGTGTGGCACCTCCTAAAAATCTCTTTTGTTGTTCTTAAGAGTCTAGGATGGTGCTTTTAGATCAAAATATCTCATGGCATTCTTCACTGCAAGAATCTCTGTGGAGTTTCCCCTTCTCACTTACTTAACTTTTAAAAGTTTAATTAAATTTTTTAATTAATAAGTTTTACTTTATCCCATTCCCCCCTCCCCTCCCTATGCACAGAAGCTTTGTTTCTATTTTTTCCTTCCATTCTCACTTTTTTCTTGTCTCTTCCCTCCTTTCTCCCTCCCTCCTCCCTTGTTCCCCTGCCCATTTGAACACTTTCTTCCCATTTCCCAACATCCATTATACATTCAGTCCTTATTTCCACATTCAGTTTCTCACACCAGAGAAACAAAGTGGTATTTAAACATGTGTGCCTGCTTTATTTCACTTAAGAGTATGGTCTCAAGGTCCATCCACTTAGCTATAAATGTCTGAAGCTCATCCTTCTTTATGGCAGAGTAGTACTCCATCATATAAAAAAAACCCCACATCATCTTTATCCACTTGTCAGCTGATAGGCATTTGGGCTGTTTCCAAGATTTAGCTATTATAAATTGTGCACTGTAAACATGGGTGTACATATATTGCTGGGGTATGATGCTTTTAATTCTTTCAGGAAGATATCAAGAGGAGGAATAGCTTAGTCAAATGGAACCTCTACTTTCAGTTTTTTGAGAAATCTCCACACTGATTTCCACAGTGGTAGCACCAGTCTACACTCCCACCAGCAGTGGAGAAGGGTTCCTTTTCCTGCACAGAGCTGAGGATCAGTGGGACAGACTAGAGGATGCAGAAACAACTCCAGACACACTCAACCACCTCATCTTTAACACAGGGGCCAAACACCCTCACTGGAAGAAAGATAGCCTCTTTAGTAAACAGAGCTGGAAAAATTGGCTTTCCACATGCTTAAGATTGAAATTAGATCCATTTCTTTCACCACTCACTAACCTAAAATCGAAATGGATTAAAGACCTAAATATTAAAACAGAAGCACTAAATCTGCTAGAAGAGAGAACAGGTAGAACTCTTGAGGACATAGGAGTGGGCAAAGACTTCATGATCAAAACCCAGACCACATGGGAAATACTACAAAAAATCAACAACTGGGACCTCATCTTATTAAAAAGCTCTTGCACAGCAAGAGAAACCACCAACAGAGTGAAGAGACAACCCATAGAATGGGAAAAATTTTTACCAGCTATTCAGATAAAGTACTATTATCTAGAATATATGAAGAACTACAAAAAATCAGACCCCCGAAATTTAAAGACCCAGTGCCAAAATGGGCATCTCAAATAAAAAGACACATCTCAGATAAAGAATTAGAAACAGCAAATAAATATATGAAAAAATGTTCAGCATCATTGGTCATTCGAGAGATGCAGATGAAAACAATATGGAGATTCCATCTTACTCCAGAAAGAATGGCTGCTATGGAGAAATCAACCAGTAACTCACAGAACTTTTGATATCTATTTCCATTCACAACTTCTGCATATATTTCATTCTGGATGTTTCTTCCTGAATTATTTTTCTACTCCCTATTATGCTTACTCTCTAGTAAAATAGAACAAGGTGATCCATAATTTTTTTAATAGCCACTGAAGCTTAACATGGAGCAAATAGAACTCTGAATCAATAATCTCAGGAGAAAGAGAAACACAAAGTGCATTCTGAAGGTTACAGAGTTCTAAGTTCTAATCAGTGTGACCAGTTTCAAGAACAACAATGCATCCCAGGGCTCTGGGGAAAAATTGTTTCTGTTTCTAAGGCTTGCAGACTGAGGCAAGATGTATAATATATTGTCAAATATTTGAGTACCTCCAAGCAATTTCTCAATCAGCGGTTGAGATATTACAAAACTCATAACAAATATCCTGATGTTGTAGAACTAACACCCAACAAGGAATCTGGAATATGAATTCTAGTCTGAATTCTACCATTGTGTGCTTTGAGGCAATTTGAATCCTGAAACCTATTTTCTGATTTATCAAATTGGGCCAGAAAATAACCCCTATTTCTCCAGGGGGGATTGTGAAGGACACATAAACAGAATGATATTGCATAAATACTAGATTTAACGTATTGCATTTTTAAGCTAGCTTGGCAACCTAGAGCCCTCACAAAAAGGACAAACTAAAACGAATAATCCTAGAGTCTCTGATTGTTGTGACCGCACTGTGTGAGACAAAAGAGCATTCATTCTGTTTGAAGTGTTTCCTTTCTACAAAGACAATCTCTGGCCTTCTTAGTTTTGTTTTCGGGCCCAATTACCCTTCAGGAGGAAGAGCACAATTACTCACCTCTCTATTCACAACCGGTACCCTAAGCCCATCAGGACAAAACATTGGAAGCAAAATACTAAAGCCAATATCTACAACAGATACACTTTTTATAATAGCTAATTGAAATGGGAATAAAAAGAATTGGCATTTGCTTACACTAAGGTATTTCATACTAGGGTGTAAAATAGTTTGAAGTAAAACCTAATATTCTCTTAGCTTATAGCTCTGGACAGCCATACCACCTTGAATTAATTAAATGCTTTGCATTCTTTCGTTATAGTGTGGAAATAATAAAAAAAATTCATATTGCCTCTGCTTTCTAGCCAAGGGCTCCTAAAAATTATAATTTCCTAAGTGACAAGAGCGTCAGGAGAATCTTTTGTTGTGTTTGGTCTTTGACCTCACTTCCCAACACGGATCTCCTAAATCCCTTGGAATTTCCTGGGTGATAGGACTGTCTTTTGTTCCAAGGGCCCGACCTGTGGTGGGATCCTGGGTGGGGGCTGGTCACAGAAAGTCCGAAGTATGATTACAAGCTTTAGCTTTCAGCCCTATACCCTCTTCTCTGGAGAAAGGAGAGGAGCTGGAAATGGAGTTAATAATGGACCATGGTGATTGAAAAGTCCATAACAATCCCTGAACTAGGGGGTAGGGAGAGTTTCCAGGGTGACAAACACATCCGTGTGCCAGGAATGTAGCACACCTCAACTGCATGGGCATAGGAACACTCCTGTGTGTAGTTTTTTCAGACCTCACCCTATGTATCTTTTTTATCTGGGTGTTTATCTGTATTCATTATAGTACCCTATATCAATCAACTGGAAAATGTGTTTCCCTGAGTTCTGTGGGCTGGTCTAGCAAATTAAACCCCACAAAGGGCTGTGAGAACCCCTGTGTTATAGCCCATTAGTCAGAAGTCTAGGTAACAGTCTCCTATTTGTGACTGGTGTCTGAAATAGGGGGCAGTCTTGTAGGACTGAGACCTTTACCCATGGGATCTGATGCAGTTTCCAAGTACATAATGTCAGAATCAAATGGAATCATGGGCTACTCATCACTGTAGAACTGCTTGGTGTGTGTGGTAATCTGGTGTTGGAAGTGCTGATTCTAGTGGTTTGCCAGAGTAGGAAAAACTGTTTTTTGTTTGTTTGCTTGCTTGTTTTATTTTTCTCCTTCTCACTAATGAGATAGTTCAGTCAGAAGTAGACTTAATGATAGTTCCACACTTCCAAGGCTTGAGAGTCAAGAGGAACAGAACATTGATATGCACAGATTCGGGTACCAGTGTGCGACACGGTAAGGGGCAGCAATGCTGTGTAACCTAGAGAGAATTCTGTGACCCAATAGGAAGGAATGCAGAGATGTACAAATGCACACACAGGTATACACACCTCAAATGGCATCCGAATTGAAGACAAATATGCTTTGCTATTTCATTTTGAAGGCTGTCATATTTTCAGTAGACCAGAACAAAGGAAAACACATGAGGAGCAGAAAGTGCACTAAGGGTGTTATTACTTTTGTTTGAAGTCATCCATGCTGAAGTTGATTTTAATTTAAATGTGGGGTTAGTTTACTTTGGGGGTCATGGAACACATGTAAGCTAGGACACTCTGCAATTATCTTCCCCCATGTAAAAATCTATGAGCTCGTGCACGTGGCAGAAGGCTATTTGTTATTTTTAACCTGAAATAAATTAACCAGCCAACTCAGGGGTACACAGACTTAATGGCAGGGACAAAAATGAGCCACTATTTTCTTTGCCTACCTCTCCTAATAGATGTAATGGAGAATTGACTTTCTTGGGCTGAAATCTAGAAAGGTAAGCCTAAATGTTTTTCTTTTCTCTTAATTTTTTTCAGGCCTCCAACCTTTGTGTAAGTTTTCATTTTGAGACTGGGTCTCATTAAATTGCTGATTTGCCTAGGATGGGCTTGAACTTATGGTCCTCCTTCCTCAGCCCCCCAAAGTGCTGGGATTGCAGGCATGTACCACATTAGCTAGCTTAAATGGTTATTTTCTAATAGTCTCTCCCATGTAAATAGAATTTATTCCTCTGCTTTGTGCCTGGTCCTTGCACAAACATAGTTAATTTGAAAAAAATAATTCTGGACTAGCATTGTAATGACCTGCTAAGGATATGAGTGTGTTGCCTACCTCCCCCAAAATTCATGTATAAAACCTGATTTCTATGGTAATGGTATTATGGGGTAGAGCCTTTGAGAAGTGATTGCAGCATGGTGGTGGAGTCCTCAGGAATGGGATTAGTTTCCTTACAAAGCCCTTACAGAGAGCTAGCTGATCTCTTCCACCATGAGAAAACACAGGGGGAAGCCAGCAGTCAGCATCCTGGAAGAGGGTCCTCATTAGACACTGACTCCATGGACACCTTCACCTTGGACTTCCTGGCTTCCAGAAAGGTCAGGAAGAAATTTCTGTTGTTTATAACACACTTCATTTCGTGTATTTTGTTGTAGCATCCCACATGGTCTAAGATAAGCCCTTTCCCCCGACCTATTCTAAGTTATGTTGATGTACTCCCATCTTTAGGAAAACCTATGAGAGGTCTTGCTTTTATAAAACTGTTTCATACAACTGAAAAATTGCAAGTAAACAAAATATTGGGAGGTTGCATCTCTGTATCCCTTAGGAACCACACTAACAAACTCTCTGCAGTGGGGTCTCCATAGCTGCAGGGGGTGCCTGGGAGGAAGTGGCCTCATGGGCCCTGCAGGTGATCACTGGTGATCCAATAGGGAGTGGGGCTGGGAAACCCACGCCGAGGCCTCCAGGAAACCCCACAGATGCTCTCATTTTCTGTCCACTTATTTACCAAATGGGTAGGCTAACCATGTTCTCACTTGTGTTGAGAGGGTGAAAATGTATCTTTGCATTGGATGAGAACAATAAAACAGAGTCACCGTATTTGTCCCTCAGAAGGTATAAACTGAAAAGAAATGACAACCTACCCATCATCAGCCCACTCACAAAAAGGTGTGCCTGTGGGCAGTACTGATTCCATGAATTGTGTATCGAAGGGATCCATGGTTATAATTTTTTACTCTCAGGACCCATGTGACTAGATTCTTAGACTTTGAACACAGATTTGTAGATTTCAGAGTATTTCTAATCACTGGAGGAGCCTTGAGCATAGGCTTTTCTTAATAGTGAGATCCCCACATAATTTAAATCTCTTTAAATTGCCTGACTTTATAGAACTGCCACTGTGGAGAATTCTTGCTACAGCCCCACATGGAGGGATATAATATTGATCACATAATCAGGCAGTACTGGTCGTTTTGGTAATTAATGCCCTAGGAACAGATCCAGGATTGAAGTCTATTGTCACAGGTCAAGCTCTAACAAGAGACTACTATATTTTGTAATGAGAGATATACAGTTCAAATTGAAGGTTGAGATTTTTTTTTTTTCCAACTGACAAAACTTGGTAGCTTCAGAAGGCTGATTCATGTGTTCTATCCAAATTTCCATGTGGACAGTCCTTGGATCTCCAGCAGATTCTAGATGTAGTAACAGACTATTTCAGAAAGCTGCTTTAAAAATCTGCAAATTCTACATTTTTCTATATCAGAGCTATCCAGATACAGCTTGTCTCAAGATACATGGAAGAGAACAATCAATAGCATCATAGATGGCGAGTTGGGAATCACTCTTTTGCTCAAACTACCCAGACAGTCGAAACATTCGATTGCAAAGTGACAACTTCCCTTGCCCTTTATCTGGCTGAAATTGCTTGACAGTTCCCACTACAGACTTCATGATTCTTTGCTGCCATATAGGTTTAACCTTTACAGGACAGAGCTGGGTGCATGTTTATGTCCTTTGTCTCAGATACTCCATTCAGTGTGAGATGGATGCCTTTTGGCTTTTGTGAAAAGGTAGTCTTTTGAATGGCTCACAGAATACAAAATCATTTCAGAAGTCTGCCAAACATCTAGATTGGCCAGCCTCACCCTATTCAGGCCAAGGAGCTTTGACAAGTTGCTATACAGAAAAGCAGTCTTTCGGAGGCAAGACTGCTTGCGAGCTCTGCACATGAAGTCCCACTGAGGGCAAAACACCAGCTGCCTGAATATCCTCTTGGGCTGCATCTCCAGGAGTAGAAAGGACTCTTCAGTTTCAGCAAAGGGAGCTTTGCCCCAGCCAGTCAAAATGCCTCTGGGTTGGCCGATTGAAATATCCTCTGACCCAGTATGCCTGCACAGCTTTTCCAAGCTAACCTCTGCCCAGGGAGAGGTCAATAAAAAACCAGATGCAAATAAATTAGCATTCATCACTGCTGATCTAGTATAAATATTTATAAGGGAAAGATGCAGCGATTTTTGAGTGATACCATGATCCGGACCCCACATAAACAGTTAAAAACAGCCATACTTGAGATATTGCACTTTGCTTTTTTTTTTTTTCCATTTCACATCACCGTAATCACCTAATAAATATTTAAATGGACCCATTTGCTGTAACTATAAAAGAACCGTGTAAACTTGTTGTCATCTAGACACATTAGCCGTGGTGGAGTCAATGAATTTCAACAGTCATTTAATATCACAGCCACTAGCTACCTTAAAACTGCCAGCGACGGCCTGCCAGGAAGCTACGGTAGCAGCCCGCTCACTGCCTCCCCAAGCAAGACACGAGCTTCATTATGAATGCGAGCATTGCTTCTCTAATTAGGCCTGGGAGAAGTTTAACAACCATCCTACAGTCTTGCTGCTGACAAATATAAAAATAAAGCCTTGTTCGAATTAGCAATGTGAAGTGAGAAGGTCTAGAAGCACCGACTGTCTGAGAGGCGGTGAAACAGCTCTAATCTATAGTGAGGTTATTTTGGTTCATAAACTGCTAGTATGCTACCTGCAGGAGGTCTCCCCTGTAAAATGAATTATAGTAAGCTATATGTGATAATTAACCATGCATTAGCAAATATCTGGAAACAGGGAGGCTCTGTTTTCTCTGTATTTTGACTAATAAAAGCATGAATTTGTTCAACAAATGATCATTTAGGTTGTGGAATTCTAACCGTATTGGAAGCACACAGTGAGCAATACAACATTGTGCTGGTCTAAGGGTTTCCTTACCCAAACAGGCTGCTTAATAGGCTGCCTGCATACTATGATGCTATTCACAGACCTAAAAACCACAGCGGTGAAAAGACAAATACAATATACATTTAAAATAATATGAACCTTGTGCTCTTATTTACTTTAAAATCACCCTATATGTGACAATTAAAAAAAAACCCATGGGTAAATTTCTGTTTCAGAAAACAACCTTATATTTCATTTAAATAATTTAAAAACAGCTCCCACCACTTTTCGACAATTAAAAGATATATATAATTTTTTTAAAGACTGGTTTTCTAAGAATTTTCTTTAGAAGGTTTTTAAACGTGGTTTGCAAATGAAAGCTAAATCACAGCCTTGAAAAGACAACACTATTTTCTGAATTATTTAACTCATTATCTGAAAGGGCATAAAATAAGTAGCACACGTAGAGACCGATGACTTTGAAAGAAGTGTTTTGGGTGCTGAAGTCAGGGTAAGAAGAGGGGCTGGGCACTGGACTGAGGAAGTAGGATCCTGGGAGGTGGATGAGATGAGCATCATCTCTAATTGTCAGGGCTTTTGTTGAGAACAGCTGTCCAGATGTTTCCAAAGGTCTATGGGGTCCCACAACACTGGTTTGTGTGCACAGTCTGCTAGCAGAAAAGAGTGGCCGTAATGTCTTCAATTTACACACCATCCCCTTGTCCTGCAGGACACTGATTGCTTCTTTTTCCCCTCATCTTCTAACCTCACAGCTAAAATTCATATTTGTATGTAGCATATATAAACACATGCACACATACTTACACAAATCTAAAAATAACCTAGACAGACCACGGAGGCAGCTTCAGTTTTTATCCCAAATATGTGACCAATAGTTCTGCTTTAAATAGCCCCTCCAAATCCATCAATAAGTTGAGGTTATTTCTTCTAAGCAGTTTCAAGGGTTTATATGTTTATGTCTAAATGCTTTCCATGGGATATTCATAGCTGTTAGTTAAAAAAGTGCTGTGGTCAGGCATATATGAGAATCCTTGGATTAAGTAAAGTGACATAGGTTTCTTTACTACAGGACTTTTCAGAGCCTTTACTAGCACCTTGGGAAATACTGCCCCAGTGTAAACATTTAGTTTTATAACAGTTTCACCAATGATGTAGAGATCTCCTTGAAGGCTAAGGAAAAGTACATTGTTACAGACAGAACTGCCCATATTCAATGGGAGGTCGTCTGGTCCTACCTGAGGTGGAGGGCTTTCTTAGTTTGGCTAATGGCTGACCCTTCTTAATTACCAAATCATCCTTCAGTTGCAAGCCATTCACCCACCTTAGGGTCCGCAGGAAAATCACAAGGCAAACATGCTTTGTCATTTCAGGGAAGAATCCCTCTTTCCCATTACATGCCAAATCATGGCATTGCTACTTTTCCTCTCTGAGCACCTACCAGGAGGTAGCAGGTGGCGATTAGCTGCCAGGAGGTGGGTAAAAACACACCCTTGTTCTACAAGGTCTTTCCAATTCCTTTTAACCAAAAACTCCCTTTCAAACCTCTCAACACATTGGGTGGTTAGAATGTTGACTATAATCTAGGAGAACAGACATAGTCAAGTTGAGTAAAGGTCTTGGGGAAAAAAAGAGAAGAGCACTGGTGTTGAAATAAAACCCAGTCTTGGCTCTGTGCTTTCATGTATTTCATGGCTGTGGTTCTGGTGTAGTAGCCCTGTGACACTCACAGGAAGGAAACAAGTAGGATATTTCAGGCCCCAGCAAACGTCCTCAAAGGTGGTGGTAAAAGAATTACCTCCATTTCTTAGTCCTTTGGTCCTTTCTCTCGCCATCTCTCCACTCACATGCTTTGCTGGAAGACTAAGTTTTTGTTTGTGTCCTTGAGTATGATTGGAATTGTATCCATGAGTGACTGGAAGTTTCCAGTGATGGCTTCAAACCATGATAAAGTGATCATAGGGGCCTGAGACTAAGTGAAAAAAAATAAATTGGTCCTGAATTGTATTCTCTTCTTTGCTGGAAAAGGCTCAGGTTTGCAATAAATCCAACAGACCTGGATTCAAATCCTACCTGTACCACGTACTAGAGCAATGCATACTAGAGCCATCCTGACCCTCTGCTCCTTTGTGCACAAAAATGTACTAATAAGATAACTTATGCAAAGTACTTGGAGCACAGTAAGAATTGGGTTTCCTCTCACTCCTGCCTAATGCTATCTAATACAATCATTCCACACTTAAACCCTTGTGATATGAGATGGTATGGACCTTGCTTCAGTGCGCCTTTTAAAAGGTAGAAAATGTTCAGCATATATGCTCAAATACTACTCCTTTTGAACATTTATGATAGATCCGCCAAGGTATTGTACAAAGCAATTATTTTTGCATTTATCCCGCCATCTCAAGAACTGCCGTATAATTTGGAGATTGTAATTTCAAGTCAAAATTGTTTTTAAATCCTTAGTAATAAGAGTGGTTTCTTTCACCCCATTCTACTACAGTCAGGACCAACCTTAAAGCTGGTGCTGCTTTCTGCACTGTATATTCATCAAAATGGTCTTATTAATGGGGTTCGGGAGCAAGTGCTAAGAGTGCCCCCTTTCGGTCCTTGGAGGCCTTACAGCTCATCTGGGAGAATGAGGTGTAAAGCCTCCTTCAGAGTCCTTGTGAGCAAATGCAGGGTTCTTTGTGTCTCGTACTGTTGTGTCCCCTAGTGGGTCTGTACGTGGCTTTGACATTCCTTAAGGAAGTAATAGACATGAAAGAACTCTGCGACTGATGCCAGCAGCCACAGAGAACACGAAGTCTAAAGTCAGCTAAAGGTAAACACACGGAGCCATCCAAGGAATGCAGCAATAAAAACTGGAACATATGACAGGACCTCCCCTCCCCTCTTTATTTTTCTGGGATAATTGTGTCAAGAGAGGTGGAGTATCTCTTTGCAGATGCCGTGGCTGCATTTTGAACTGCTGTCAATCTAGCAGGGGGAACCAGTCAAAGAATCTTTCAAGAAATAGTTAGCATCCCCAACTCCAAGTATTCAACTACCAAAAATCTTTCAAATCAAATCCAAAGACAATTATTTATTTTCCAGACTTAATTTAATAGCAAAAACACCCCTGGAGGACTGAATGCGGTATTTGACTTTTATTTGGGCCACTCCAGGCATCACCAGGAGCTCTATTCTCCAAAGTGTGAGTTTGCAGTGAGCTCGAGGGCCCTCCGAGCTGTCCAGGGGCACTGTCTGGTATCCTCACTCCCCATGCGACAGTAGCCCCAAGCCAGGCCAGAGACAGCACATAAATAATGCTCCTCAGTGCAAATGTGACTCCATGTTTCTTCTCTGTGGCTCTGACTCTTCATTCTCATGGAGGGAAAACATGACCCTGGTCTGTCCCCAGACCACCTTCCCAGCCTTGTCTGACACCACTAAGGCCCCACAATGGGGTTGCTCTGCCCTGCCTTGTGGGGTCAACTGGTGCTTGCCTGTTGTTCTGCCTGGCTCATCACATAACCTATATCTGGACAGCCCTCTCTCTACCTATAGTGCTCATCTTAAAAACACACGCTATGGTTTCAAATTCTGTCTTCATTACTGTCCACCTGCATGTTCTGGAGAAAGTGAGCCAGCTGTCCCTGCCTTTATTTGTGCCTCCTTGTCTGTCAACTGGAAACTTTTACAGGACCAACTTGCCCTACGAGATTATAGTGAGGTTGAAGTGGGCAAGTGGCTTAGGCGGAATTTTGCATGTAGTATGCAGTTAGCAACTATTAGTTATCACTGTAGTTATCAGTAATCCCACCATGGAAATTCTATTCCCTTTCCTAGAGACAGATAGACTCATTTCCTCCATGAGACTTCTGGAAAGTCTCCTTTTCCCTCTCCAGCCTTCTTTTCATTCAGCTGTCTTTCCATCTCCTTAGTCTCTGTTCCCTTTCTATGCCATGTATTAGTCTGACTTGAAATAATTCAATTCAGTTAGTAGTGATGCATTCAGTTCATAGCAGAACACATGGCTGGAGACACAAAGATGGACCAGATGGACACACTCCCTCTGAGGAGCCAAAGACACAAGAGAAGCCAGGAGACAAAGGGCAACTGCGACTGTGCTAGAAGGGTGAAGTAAGCATTTTGAGATAGATGCAAAGAAGATGCACTGGGTGGAGGTGGACGAAGGGAGGAGAGATCAAAGGGAGTCAGATTGATCGGGAAAGGCATCCTGGGAAACATTACATTTGCACCAAATCCTTCAGTCTTTGAGAATTTAAGGATGAGGAAAAAGGAGGGGAAGAGTAAAGAAGAGAAATAGCCTGTCAGAAGAGTGAGTGGTCATTTCCATCTGTCTCCTCAATCAGAAAGTTAATCCCAGGCACCCAGAAATCATTTCAGAAACTGCATCTCCTTGCCATGAGGCATGTTAGAAGGTCCCACTGAGGCCAGGAAAGGGCAACTAAGAGCAGTAGTGGGTAGAGACTGGGAGGCTGATAATATGGGGAGGACAGGATTGGCCTTCTGAGGGTACACTGCTAAGGGCAAGCCATTCATCCCAAAGGAGGGACAAAGACTCTAGAACCGTCCAGGCGGTACTCTAACCTGCCAATTCAATCCGAGGTCATGAGGACTCCATCTGTGTAGTGGCTACTCCCGCAGAAGTACAGGGAGTTTTCCTGAGCCTCTGATTGGGACAATAGAGAATGGGCTCAGCCCCGGGTCAAGACTCCAGGATTTGGGGTCCTAGATACGAAGGTGTAGGGTAGATATGAAGCCTGACTTCAGTCCCAGCCAGTCCCAGCTCTGAAACCTAGGCATATAGCAGACTGAGTAAACCAGGTCCTTGTGGGCCAGGATACTCGGGTGACTATTGTATCCAATGCTAGCAGTCATATTTGTAAGTGGAATCTCACAGAAACTGCAGCTTGAATGTGCACTTGTGCTGCTACTGGGGCTTATCATAGAGGTGGCATGGATTTTGCAGGCACCCGACCTTGACTGAACTCATTAACACTGTGACTGAGAAAATCACTGAGCACCCTTAGTCTCGGAGGTTTTGTTTGCCAAAGGTGGAAATCAATACACATTATGTTAGCATCAAAAAGACAATTATGTAAAGGGTCTGGAGCGTGGTTCACAGGCCACTGATACATCTGTGAACCTGATAAGAATGCAGAGTTGCACCTCACCCCAGATGTACTGAATCAGAATCTTCATTTTAACTAGATGTTCCCCGGATCATTCATGTGCACCTTCAGGTTTGTTAAACACAGAAGCAGGCTAGTGTATGATCAGCGTATATACACAGACTTAGTGCACGTGCTCTTGCTTTCATATTGTGGACCCTGATTTGCTTAGGAACAGGTGTGACTAACGGCCAGCCTAGACTCACAACAGAAGAGATGTTTCCAGGGGTCCTCCTGATAGAGTTTCAATGAGGCTCACTCTGCCAGAGAATGTCTCCCACAAATTTTTTAGACTGCCAGTGACTTGCACAGTGTTCTCTGTGTGTGTGTGTTCACAATGCACACATGTGCTCACTCACACACATAATCTACCCTGGGCTTTCAGGAAAAGCCAAATTTGAAGGCTAATCAGTAAGCAGCAAGCTCCCTCTCCCTTTATACCTAATTACTCCTAACTTCTTGATTCATCCCTTCATTTTCCAACCTAGTGCACCTTGTGATTTCACGTTTTTAAATTTGTTTTCCATTCTGTATATTGGTAGCTATTAAACACGGTTGTCTTTATTCTCACTGGACAGAGCTCCATGTTGTCGGCTAGAATGAAAATCCTCTGCGTGCTTTTGGGAAGCCTGGGAGAGGATCCTTGTAAATCAGCAAAACATAGACCATGAGTTCCCTCCCTTACTTTCTGCTCTGGCCACTATTGGTTCTGGCATAACATCGCCTCCATCTTCCCAATCATCCTCATGGATTACAATTCTATTTTGTATAGTATCAGCCCAACCTGTCTGAAATGCTCAGGGCAGGAGCTGTCGTGTGTTCCCAGAGCTTGCTGATGGAAGATATGGCCGCTTGAGTCCACAGTGTGGGAGCAAAGAATTAAAAGCACAGACTATATAATGCAGTTAGCAGATTTGGTGCTGGTAAAAATGCCTTGAACTGCACATTTCAACATTTGTTGTGTCATCTTGAGCATGTTAACTGTCCCACCCAAGCCTCAGTTTCTCTAGGTATAAAGGGGGGGAAATCATGGTACAGGACTTAATGATATTTTCCAAGCAATATGCTTAATATAATTCCTGGCACATAATGAGTACTCAATAAATGTTTGCTATTAATATTAGGCTCACCTTATACAAAGAGGTTACTCTCTGCCCTTCTTTTCCCATTTAATAAGCAAACAGAGAGCTCAGACTTGGAATAGAGTTCTGGTGAGCTCCACCCAAATGGAAGCCAAGTGGTGCCTCATAATCCCTGAAAAAACAACAGGTAACCTCCAAACTACACACCCCAAGGAGCCAAGACCAATTCTCTACTGTCCATTAGTCCCCGTCTGGCTTTCTATAGGAAATGGACCATTTTTTTCAGCAACTATAATTTATGGATTATTAGACTATTGATTTTCTTTCTCTTTCTTTCTGATGGCCAGAGGACCTTGTTAAGCATCTGGTCAGGAAAGGAAATAATGGCAAGGGCCAATAGTCTCAAGTAGGGGAAAAGAGTAAAAGATGAATTGTTTTACTGTTGTTATTATTTTGTTTTAATTTTTGCTGGGGTCTTGAACCTGAGATGTGGACAGGGATGAACTAAAGTGAGCCATTCACCATCACAATCACATGTTTTACACAATCACATGCACACCGTTGTGTGCAACTATGCTTCTAGTCAAGGTAGGGGGTAGGGGAAGCAAATTACACATGGAGGCAATGACAAATATACACAGCATAACAAATTCATGATACAGAAGGAAAGCAGCAACAACAGGTCATATCATAGTCATAATTCTTCCCTGCCTTTCAGTTTCCTCATCTATAAAATGAAGAAATGAGATGTAATAGAGTTATATACTTTCGAGGTTAAAAGGGATTATAGAGCTCTTCTATACCAACATTATTTTATATTACCTCCATTGGCTAAAAACTATCATTTAAATTATATTTTAGTGGGAATCTATATCCCTGTAGCTATATTGATATTATTTCTGAAAGCTTTCCAGTTCTCAGAATCCCAGTACTAAGAATGGCCAATTTCTAGTCATAGATTCCTTCTTTGCCAATTTGCAGAAAGGCAATCTATTAAGTGCCCAGGCTTGATCTTCACCCAGCAGGTACCAGTAAGGCTATGTTAGTTGGTAAAGTTCCTTTGTCCCAGAGGCAGACAATCACAGCCCAGCCTGTGTCGCACAGCCCTCAGGGCTGCACCAAAATCCCAGCACCTTCCAAGAAAGCACTCTAATGGGCTCATGATGCAGAAGCCAAAGGCTTCATGTCTTGTACAGCAAAGAGGCTCTGCTGCCATTGGCCCTTCTGAGTGCTGACTGACCTCTATAAACAGCCCTTGACTTTCTGAGACATGTAGAAGAAGTCTGAGTATCTTCCTACAAGTATATGGAGACAACTGTCCAACACTTTATATTCTCATTCTCCAATTTCCTGGTTTACTGATCACTTTTCCCACCTCCCACCCCCTTTCTCCCTTTCCCTCTCCCTCTCTCCACTCCTCTGTGGATTCAAATGTGTTCCATTTGGTGGAAGCTGAACTCCACAGAAGAGAACAAACATCCTTTATCATGAGACTTTTATTTCTAGTAATATAGCTGAAGATAATGATTTTGATAATATCACATTTAAGAGGCTCATCAGATATACAATTCTGAGAAATGAAAGACAGGCAAACACAGGCATTTCATGAGTCATTTTCACGCGTGACCAAGCTAGCTGAGCACGCTCGGCTCATGGTCATGGAGATCATGAACATCTTGGTCATTGATTCTCAGGAGGATATTCAACTAGAGAGAACTTCCAGGGAGAGCTGAGGAAGAAGATGATTATAGGTGAGTGAAACTATATGAGCAAAAGAAAGGAAAAACAACTTCAGGGTAACTTTGGGGAATAAGGAGTAGATTGTACTGTTCTGAATGAGAATTAAAGCATGCAGATATTGAAAAAGCAAAAGGGCAAGGCTAGGGCATGTGGATACTATTTTTCAAATAATGTTAAGTTTTTTTATTATTAGCTGGGTAATGATATGATCAAAGTGGAGTTCGGAGAAGACTAATCACTAAGTGCTATAAGAGAAGAAATAGAGGGCTTGGATGTGAGTTTAAAACAGATGATTTCAAAAGACATTGAAGAGTTAGAGCAGGGCTGACTGAATAGATGCTAAGAGCACGTCGGGGGTCAGGGACTGCAAGAATCAAGATGTTGGTGTGATTCTGAATGTACAGGAAAGGAAGGAAAAATGGCAAAATTACAGAGAGAGATCATTCAGGAAAGGGAGTTAACAACAGCAAGTTAATCCACAAACCTAAATTCAAAGTAATGTGCAGCCATTATTTGAGCTATCAATAAGACAGCTGAAGTTGTGAAATATGTAGCATATTCCAGAATCTCCTCTATCAGGGTAAATTGCTCATTTATGTCAGTTGGCTTTCTTATTTTTTTTCTTTTCTTGTTTTCCCTCTGGTCAAAGTTTGTTTGACAGTCCTGTAGTAACCAGATGGTAAAAGTGATAGGAGAGTCCTAAGGGTTGGATTCAACTAGAAATGGCATATCCCAAGATAGCCAAAGGACCATTAGAATCCTAAAAGGAATTAAGCTCAGCATCAGGAATAAAATTATGTTTGTCAAGCCTGGAAGGTGACAAGAAAATGAGCACAGGAGAAGAATGGAAAGTTTGGCTTGAGAAAGAGGAGAATGGAGGGTAATATGGAAACAAATCAGTCC
Organism: Heterocephalus glaber; assembly: GCF_000247695.1. Next base: position 11,273,210 of record NW_004624795.1, on the reverse strand, counting down.
AAACACTGTAAGCCCAAGGCTGCGGATGGCGGGTGGTTGGGAACTCCCCTTTATGGAATGATAATGACAACGAAGACAACAGTAGGTGATTAAAAACATGGCAAGGCAATGTGATAGAAAGGCAAAGTTATGTTGAAGGCATGAAAACCTGTTGATGATGGATGAATGAAGCATCGCCTGAGAATTACTCGTAGGGACCACAAACACAGGTAGCTATCTGAAGATGAGATTAATGGATACAACATCCTGCCAGCAGTGAAAACATAAGAAAGAGGGAGTTGACTAACACAAATCACACAGCCATGTGGTGTGAAATAATAAATTCTCCCATGTATTGGGAACTGGCTATGTACTGTACCAGGTGTGATGACAATGTTTTTCATATGCTATTGCTCATTGCTGCAGGAATCCTGAAAGATAGGATGAGGAAACCAAAGTTTAAAGCAATTAAATAACTTGATCTGTACATGACAGATCCAAGGGGTAGCTAATGCTTTTCTACTCTTCCATGCTTAGTAAAACTTTCAACATTTGCTCAATCTATACACCAAGAGTACAGGCAAAATTATAAATGGATGGTTGAACTTCAAGCGTGAGTTATTACTCTCAGACTTTGCTGAACTCTGACCAACAGAATTTAAATTCATTTTAGTTTTTTCTATCAAAGATAGAAGAAACTATGTCCTATCCCTACTGATCACTGTTCAAGCTTGTTATTCTCTACCAAGCTTATTAAATGAGCTTTGACTGATCTGACTACACCCCATCCTTTTCTCCTGGCCTGCTGTACTCTCCCATAGACTGTTCCCTGCCTGTCTCCTGTCAGATCCTTCAGTCCAAGGCACCTTTACCCTCTCTGACCTTTGAGTGGCATTCAGACCTGTTGACAGCTCCCTTCCAGGAAATGTGCTTTTCTCTTTGCTTCAGGAATGTTGCAACTTCTTGGTTTCTCTCTTACTTGGCTGTTCTTTCTTGCCTCATCTTACTTCATAATTCCAGCAAATGTCAAAGTTCCTCAGGATCTTCGTCCTAGAAGATCTTCTCTCACAATTTTTTTTTTTTTTTTTTTTACTTTTCTCCTAGGAAATTGTACCCATGATTTCAATTACTGGGTCCCAAATGTATATATTGAATCATATCTCTGTTTTAAGCACAGGCTCCTCATATCCAACTGTTTGTTTACCTGGGTTATAGATCCCCGAGGATCAATATATGCAAAATTGAAATCACCTCATACCTATTCTTTCCACCTCCCTGAACTTCCATCTTCTTTATATCAGAAAAATAGGCTAATTGTTCTCTAGTTGCCAAAGCTTGAAATCTTTCTGTGATGACTTTTGATATGAAGTTATAAGTTCATCCATCAAGTACAGAGAGGAAATCTCTTGCTTATAGCAGTGAACTTGGTATACCACATGATATGTCAGGTAGAGAGTAAATGATCAGTCAATATTTGTGAACTAAATAAGCAAATGAATAAATGATGTAATCGATTTATTTCTTATCATGTCTACTGTTGCTCCTCCAGTAAAAGCTACTATCATTTCTCTGCTGGCCTACCTGCCTCAGAGGGTTGCTGGGAGGATTAAATGTATGTTAACACTCAAAAATCACTCAAACAGAGCCTAGAACATTTTAAACCCTCAAAAAACAAAAATGCTAGTAATCATCACCACAAGCAGCAGTAGTTGCCTTACAAATACTGGTAAGAAACGTAATCAAATGCATTGTCACAGATTCTAAGGCATGAATATATGTATTTAATTTTAGGGTAGAGATTTTTCTATGCAAATGAAGTATTACAAAAACATATTCAAAAATTGAACGACTATGTGGAACAACTGCAACTCTTATATATTGCTGGTGGGAATGTAAAATAGTGTGCTGTTCTTGAAAGTAGCTTGGAAAATAGCTCCCTGAAGGATTAAATTCCATTTACCATTGGATCCAACATTTCCTCTCCTGGATATGCATTCAGGAGAAATGAGAATACATGGACTTGCACATGGTCGCCATTGTAGCAGAATGTGTAGTAGCAGATCTACGTAGTAACCCCGGAGTAGATCCTGAGCTGGGCTCTGTCGCTTGGGCAGCTGTGTGGTCTTAGGTAAAGACAGTTTTCTCTGGGTCTTGGTTTCTCTTGTACACAGTGAAGGTTTTGTACTGCATGACTTCCAAGATCTCTTTCTCTACAGATACTAGTTTGCATTTAGGAAATAATTCATCATTTCTCTCTGGTTAACTGAACTCTACAGAAGATCCATGAGCTTTCCACCTGCGACTCTCTCCATTCGACCTGCTCAACTGCCACCTATTCCCTGTGCAGACTCTCTCTCTCTCCCTGTGAACATGTAGCTGTCTCTTTGATTTATGGTAATAATAATGTAATACTATTACTATCATTATGCATAACATTTATAGAGCCCAACATTTATATTTCAGGCACCATGTTGAAGATCAGATGTGCACTGTCTCACTGCAGCAGTACTATCAAGAGGGCAACGCTAACAGCCCCATTTACAGGTAAGAATACTGAGATGTACAGTGATCATATGACTTTTCCACAGTTCCGTAGTACATGTCTGGGCACGTGGTCAGAGCCTGTATAGCCTGGATCCGTGGGCTTCTGCCCGCCCTTCCTTCCCTCCCTCCCTTCCTTCCTTCCTTCCTTTTCTCCTTCCCTCCCTTCTCTCCCTCTCCCTCTCCCTCTCTGTTTCTTTCTTTCTGGATAGGATCTCACAATGTAATCCAGGCCCAAGCTGGCCTCAAACACATGATCCATCTGCCTTAGCTACCCAGGTGTTGGGATTGCAAGTGTGTGTCACCACATCTGGCTCCATGGGCTTCTTTTCTGCACAAAGTATGACAAGCTTAACTGAGCCCTTTCCATATTTTTATCTTGCTATCTTTTACTAGAATAAATAACTCAGTAAAAGAGCTCATCTAGGGTTCCTTTGCATAGTGTATACAGGTCTGAGTTTGAATTACCTCACTTTATTTTATTCTATAGGTTCAATGTGGTTCTGAATTACTATATTGAAAAACTGAAGATTCATTATGCAAAGTGCCTAAACATAAGGCTGGGTCCACTTGATTCTGAAGCAGGGAAATGCAATTGATATCAAGCATGGAATGCAATTTTCTATCCATTACATTGGCAAAAATGAAATTGTGGGTCATATTCACTGGTGGTGAAGACACAGCAAACCATGTACCACCACACACCCCACCACAACGGCATAAACCCACCGGCTCCTCCAAAGGACAGTGTGATACTTTTGTGACATCAAAGTTTAAGTTGCACATATGGTTTAGCTCAATTAATTCTTCTTTGGGGAAGCAGCCTTTAAATTTACAGATGGGATTGTTAAGATGCAGACAGGTTATATATCTTGCCCACAGTCCCTACAGAAACAGTATACCCTATAGCAGTATATCAGAAACACACGTTATAGATACAGGTCCCCACATATATATGTGCATGTGTGTGTATAGATTTGCTACATGTTTGTGACAGTGAAGAAATGGGAACCATCCAAACCCCAGCAATAGGAGGAAAGTGAAACAAACCATGCTGATTGATAGAATGGAAGACTATGCAACAGATTAGATTAAAAAAATTAAATGCCTCTGTATCTGTTGGCATAGAAAAATCTCCAGGACATATTCTTATGTTCAAAAACATCTTATTGCAAACAAAATATATATTGTAATTTTATTTGTAAGTTTAAAATAACCTTACACCACTATGTGAATATATATACATATGTATACATATGTTTATACATTTATACATATATATATACACACTTACATATATACACACATATATACATATACATATGTATGTATATATACTTTCTATGTGTATTCTTTTATTTTTAAAAACATACTATGGACAAGCTAGACATCTGTCATTCCTGGTCATTTCTGGAAATGGAAGGCAACAGATTGGACTTGGGTGGGTGGGTTAAAAAGAGAATTTCACTTTATATACATGTTTGTTTTATATGGATATTTTATAATCAGCTTTTATTTTAATAATTAACAAATAAAAATGAGAGAGAAAAAAGACCAGAGGCTAGAGAGAATTGATTTTAGTGGCAACCAGACTAGATCCTCACATTAGTGACTCAGAAGCAGTAAATCAGATTAAAGTAGCAACCACAGCTAAACTTCTGTCTTCCCCATGCTGGAGGGAGGCCATCTTTTAGTAAGTAATTCCCTCAGGAATGATCTTACAATGTGTTTCAGCCTGCAAAAAAGCTCTAGAATTATACGATGCATAACTCTCCTTGATTTGGTAAAAATGACTTCTTGATTTAATAAAAGATGTTATCCTGCATTGTAATAGTGATTCCTCTAAGTTCTGAATAATTTATACATCACTGTAGCCATTTTTTGTGGATAAAACTTGGTATGAATGAATTTACTCTCTGGGGCAAAGACAATTTCATCTGTAGTTAATTACTTGAGAGTTTTGCCATAAACTTAAATAAAAAATATATACCTCTTGATTCACACCATAGATTTCTCCCTCTGATTATCATCTTTATCTTTGGCTCAGGGGCTTTGCTACTCCAGTAGCAGCATTCTGTTCATAATGACTTCAAGCACTCTATTGATTTAATGGCATGAAAGCAGTGAATTATACCACCAGAGATTTGCTATCTTTTTTTAGATGTACTTTATAACGATGTTAGCTATACCTAATAACATCAGCATTAATTATCAGACTCTTTTTTTTTGTCCAACACCATAGATTTTCATTTGCACCTATTAGAAAACAACAGCCGCAGAAAGAGTCAGTTAAATTAGAATTATAAGAAAATGTCAGTTAAAATGACATCTTTGTTTTGTTTGCTTGTCTGCTTTATTTTTACTCTAGTGTGAGTTTGTATCAAGGGCTTTGTTCTTAGTAATCCAGCTTTTCTATAACAAATCTTTTCTGCCAATTATGAGTTTTGTCTGGAATATTTGCTTGTATTGCTTTTAGGCATATTGTGCATGGCTTTGGTGAAAAGCTATAAATATGATCATATTTCAAGGAGAGAAGAAGACTCACAGGCTCACCAGCAGAGGCAGGGGGCTGCGAGCAGCTACTCGGTGGCATCTGAGCAGGTCTGCTGGATGTGCCCCTGACCGAGAAGGGCCCAGTTAACCAGGGAGAAAGCAATTATCCTTGCTGGGAGGTGGAGGTAAGAGAGAAGGGCAGAAAAGGGCAACATGCCAGGGACCAGAGATTTAGATTCCCTCCAGGGAAAGGAAAGAAGAAAAGGAATTCCCATTCAAGTTTGAAAGGCCACTGGCCAGGCTGCTGAGGAGCAAGGGGAGTGGGCCAGGCGAGCTAGGCCAAGAGCGGAGCCCAAACCCTGAGGAAGAAGAGAAGACTCACCCCAGGACCTCAGGATGGCCAAGCAGGGCCCCTCGGCCTCCAGGCTCTTCCTGGAGGCTCCAGTTGGAGGCTGCCCAGCCAGCTCTGTTTGGAGTCCCCTCACCATGGTTCCCAACCAGGAACCGGGAGCTCTGTGCTTTCTCTGCAAACACGGCTGCTGTGGTGGCAGACTGGGGTGAGGCATGCGGTCACTGTGTGTGCAGGTGGCTTTCTGCTGGGAGTGTCCTCAGAGGAGGTGAGGAGCCTGACATTTAGGTTGGGGATTTTTCCCTATCCCTTCCTGGGGAATGTGATAGAGTCAGTACCGTGTCTCATGCAGTGTGGTGTAAAGGAAAACATTCAAAACAGATAACTGTATACTCTGACTTGACTCTTGGCCTCCATTCATTAAGTTGGCATTTATTCATTCATTCACTCAACAGCTACTTACTGAGTATCTATTACATACCAGGCAGTAGGCCCTGGGATTATAAGATTAGCCAAAGATAGAAAATCCTGACTGAATTGGCCACTCAGTGGAGGAGACAAACATTCTTCCAATAATTTAAAGGTAGAGAATTGTGACATGTGATGAAGGAAAGATCTTAGAGATAGCAGCATTTACTAGTATGAGGGTTTAGAAAGGATTGGGTACTCTGAGAAGTCAGAGTCACTTTCCTAGAAAGTGAATAAATTAGGAAAATTTAGCTAGATTAATCGGAGGGAAGTATTCCAGACAAGGGGAATATTAACATGTGCAGAGGCCCTGAGGAAGAAAGATGATATGCATGGAATATTCAAGGAAGATAGCCCCCGTGGTGAGAACCTAAGAGCAAGAGGAGGAGTCTTTTAAACAGATTGGAGCCCTCAGGTTCTTTTTTCTTTTTGTTAAGTAACAGGAAACTTCAACTGGCCAAAAGTATTGTTAACAAGATCATTTCTTGCAATCAAGCACTACAAACTAATCAACCTTTACTGGCCTTTAGGTGAAGGAAAGCTGGAACAAGTGAGGTGGGACTTCTGAATTGCTGTAAAGGAACTGTTGGCATAGCCAGTGAAACCCACAACTTTTCATTCTTCCTAGGGTTCCAGCTTTGCACTGTATTCTAATATCGACAGTCTCCAAGTTGTGCACTCCTGTGATTAGCCAGACACTGTGTTAAACACTCTGCTTGGATTATTGCATTCAATCATCTCAACAAGCCCAGATAGTTGCTTATTAGGACTGTTGAAAACTAATGTCTGTTGTCTCTCTTCTTGGTTTATTATAGGATTGTACTGTACCCCAACCTTCTTGGAGTTACATATGACCATGTGGCTGGCTTTAGTCTCTCTATGGGGAGGGAAAACGAGTATGTTTGGAGACTGGTAATTAATTGCTGGTGTTTGTGTTCAACCTTTCTTAGTTGCTTTAAGCTGTTCTGATTATGGAAAGGTGTATCTCAGTGATTCTCAACCAAGGGTGGTTTTGGCCTTAGACATGTCTGAAGAAAGTTTTGGTTGTTACTCCTGGCATGTAGTCAGTGGGCAAAGATGCTGCTAAATGTCTCACAATGCACAGAACAGCGTCTATAAAAAACATGTCAATAGTGCTGTGGGAGGGAAGCCCCGACCTATCAGATGGAGCATCCATCAGCAAAGTGCAAGTCCCCTCTGGTGCCCTGAATTGAGTATGATTGAAAAACCAATCTTTGTTATACTGAGCCGCTGATGAATTTGAGATGCTTGTCACTCCAGCTTAAGCTCATCCATCCTAATACAATGGTGGATCTAATGATCATTCCCATTTTATAAATCAATAATATAAGACTCAGAGATGCCAAGTTACCCAAGGTAATACACTAGGGAGAGATGCAGCCTTTGCGTAGATCATCTAGACTCTAAACCAAATATATTAACCACCCTGTTAATGGTTAACCATATGTTAGCCATTCTGGGTCTGGTTCTCAGTCCTCAGGAGACAACTCTTACCCAGGAGCCATCCCTCCAAAGAGAGAAAGTGGCATACAAAACCACTTCCATTTTTCTGAGAGTTCTTTGTTGAGAGGATTCAGAGATATGTTGAAAAACAGGTTTAGCTTATAAAGCAAGATAAAATCTTGACATTGTAATATTTTGCTTGTGTTCCCCATAGTTCCTTGTACATACATAAACTTTTCCCTGACCTGAATTCTAATATCCTTTGGAGACATTACTTTATCCCTAGGAAAATTAAGATTATTAGACATTTTTCATTTTCCAGGACCTCAGAATTTGAGCTCAAATATCAGTTCTGCCCTATACTAGCTGTGTTATATTGGCTAAGTCATTTAATTCTGTTATGACTTAGTTTTTTCATTTGTAAAATTAGTGTAGCAACAGTGCTATTCTCATGGGGATATTAAGGGACTTTAACAATCTAATCTTTGCAGTGGTTGTCCAGAGTAAGAGTGTTATATGAATAAAAATAAAGTTTGGTGAAGGGATGGAGTGAGAGAAGCAGAATTAGAAGAAAATAAACCCTCAGTGCCATCTAAGACAACTCAGTCCTCAATCAGCCAGAGAAAGCTATTCAAAGGAACTGCTCCTTGGGCAAGGTCTTTGGGAAAGTGGAGTAGTTTCCAGATGGTCATGGAGATGTGGCCAGGTGTGAGAGCCTTGCAGAAGAAAGGTAATGTGGGCATAGTGCAAAGCTATGCTTGGGGCATGTGGAGCAACTACCCAAATTAGAATGATAAGCTTAGAGGGATGATAACAGACAAGATTAGTAAGCTCTTTAGGGTTTGGGTAATGAAGACTTTTAACTTTAGTCTGGAAAACTCCATACATGCAGACCTTAAAAGTAGAGTAAACAGATCCAGGCATGAAAAGTGGAGAGTGGGAACAGCCAAGGAATAATTGCCTTGACTTCATTCAAATATCACCTGGCAAGACCTGACCTGCACATTTCACTGTTGTGATGAGTCCTGAAAGCCAATGAGAGTCTAAAAATGTAAGGGCTTAGTCATTTTGTGCGCGTATGTGTGTGTGTGTGTGTGGGGGGGGTGACTATCAATAGACCTAGTCTGAAACCACCAAGCCAAAGGGGAGAATCTCCAGGCTCCACTGATCTCCTAAATTCTTGGACATCCTGAGTCCTCCCTGGGACTCAGCAACTCAGAGTTGGTTGTAGCAATCCACCCTCTGGATTATACAGCCCCAGCCCAGCAGTGCACTGGCTCTAGCTTCCATTAGGCAGCTGAGTCAACCTCTTCCAAGGCTTCTGAGTTGAGAGGAAACCAATAGCTCCCAAATTGCATCCAGCAATCCAGGTCCTTGATTCTTGGCATTAAAGACCTGAGAATATTGCCCCAGAATTTTATTTTAGTTATGTTTTTTAGAGAAGGGACCGAGGTGCATGTAAAATCAGTTTCACACAATGCTCTTGGGGCCCAGCCAGAGAGGGAAGTGGGTTTTCAATGCTACAAATGGATCAGCTGGTCTCTCTCCTGTGGATTCCTGGGAAAATATCTTCTTCAGTTATCCAAGCAGGACCCCAACAAGAATCATTGCTGTAACAGTTTGTAATAGCTAAAACTCGAAAACAGCCCAAATGCCCATCAACTGGAGACTGGATAAAGAAAATGTGGGTTTTTAAATAAAATGGAGTACTACTCAGCCATAAAAAATGAGAAATTAGAGACATTTATAGCTAAGTGGATGCACATTGAGACGATACTCTTAAGTGAAATAAATAGGACACACATGAATAAATTCCAAATAGTTTCTCTGGTGTGAGAAACTGAAAGTGTAAATAAGGACTAAATGTATAATAGGTAATGTGAAACAGGAAAAAAAAGGGGCAAAGGGGAAGGAAGTGGGAGGGCTAGGGGAAAGGATAGAAGGGAATGGGTTTAATATGAGAAAATGGAAAAATAGGAATAAAATCTTTGTAAATAGGGAGGAATGGAGGGGTTGAAGGGAGGGCTGGGCAAGGGTGAAAAATAAGAACCAAGAGAGACTATGTAAAGGTGCAAATTTCCAATGATGAATGTCATTATATTGTATACCTAAAATGTACCAATGATTAGAATGAATAATCGAAAATGTAAAATAGGAAGAAAAGGTCCAAAGGGGTAGGGGTAGTGGGAGGGGCAGGGGAAAGGAAAGAAGGGAAAGGAAAAATGATGAGAAATGGAAAAAATGGAAATAAAGTCTTTGTAAATAGGGAAGGGTGAGGGGTGTGGAGGGAGGGCTAGGAATGGGGAAAAAATAAGAACCAAGATGCATTATGTAAAGGTACAATTCCAATGAGAAATGTAATTGTGTTGTATACCTACAATGTACCAATAAAAGAATTTAATGAAAAAAAAAGGATCATTGCTATACTAAAGCACAAAGAATATTTCTTAGTGTATACCTTTTCATATGTTCTCCCTTGAATTTCTTTTTACTCTTCTCTCAACTCCAGAGAGAGGAATTGGTAGGACTGGATGGACTTCAAGATGTGATTGGAAGTGGAGATTTAAGATGAAACCAACTATCCAAACTGCTCCAAGAAATTGGACGTACCAGTTAATTTAGAGTTATCGTCATCTGACAATTCAATCAATCGATGCTGCCCTAGTGTTTAGAGCCAGGTGGAATCTTGTAGCTCTATCTGCTTCTAAGGTCTTTGTTTCATAGGTGAGGGGAATTCAGATTCAGTGCTTACCTTTGTACTCGTACTGTATGAACTGTATTTTTGCTCACACATTACTTTCCAAAACTCATCTCAATGCTGTCCTCATAACCGCTCTGAGAAAGGACAGAGTTGATATTCTTGGCTGCCATTTACAAAGGTACAAAGGGAATGGGTGGGCCAGAGCTTCTTAGAGAACAGGGTTGGGAGTCATATCTGGTTGGAATCTTGGTTGTGTGACCCTGAACAGGATGACAGAGGTTATCTTTAAAATGGGGAAAATATTAACATCTTTGCAGAGTTGCTTTGATGATTAAATATGATATTTAGAAAATTCTTAGCTCAGGGTCAAGTACAGGCTAAATTCTTTACCTTTATCAAATTCTAGAGCAAGTTTCTTAACTTCAGCACTCTGACCTTGTGAGCCATGCCCTTCTTTGTTGTAGGTACTGCATGTGCACTGCAGAACATTTATCAGTATTCACTTCTTTATCCCTTAGATCCCATCATCCTCTAGTTATGACAACCAGAAATATCTTCAGAATTCCCAAATGACTCTTGTGTGGAGTGGGCAAAATGTGTCTGGTTGGGAACCACTGGTTTCAGGCTTCTGATTCACTCCACAATGAAGTTGTTAATACTCAGTCTCTCTCTCTCTCTTTCTCACACACAGTCACACTGTCACCAAACACACACACACACACACACATACACACACACACACACATTTTTAAAACACGCAAATTAACTGAAAAGAAACAACAACAACAAAAACCCAAGAAGGAAGTACAGAAAGACAGAGAAAGAGACTGAATGGAAGAAAGGAAGGAGGGAGAGAAGGAGGAAAAGGAGGTGGGACAGTTACATTTTAAGGCACTGAATTGATCCACATAGTTGTACCGGGTGCCTTAGGGCCGTGGGCGGGCAGCTGACACACTCTTGTGATCAGTGCACACCTTTTCGAGTCAGAGGCGTGCCCCCTTGCATCCTCCACCAGCCTCTGAGCCTGCACAGCCTCCACACACTCACCTAGCATTTCCTCCAGGTCACATTGCTTTTTTATCCTTCTCCGTATTCATTCCACAGTCTACCCCTCTGCTGCCTATCACACTGCAGTCATGACTTTTCCCTTATTTCCCACAGGACCTCAGGCTCCTTGGGAGCAAGAGCCATCTTCTACTCATTTTAGATCCTCAATTCCTAGCGCATCAGTGGTCTCAATGAAGTAGCTGTTTCCTAAGTGCTTCTTGAATGAGTGAATATTTTAATTTAGCTGTCCTCTGACCCTTTTTTGGGCAGGCTGAGTAAGCTCCTCAGGCATCATTGTGAAAGATTCACATGCCCACTCCAGTCTTTCTGGCATCTCCCTTCCCTTCCATGAACATCAGTTGCCACTTATGGAAACAGTAATACTTGTTTCCCGGAAGCAGGCAGAATCAAAGGGGCCTGCCAATGGCCACAGGGACAGGACCCCTGTCTGCTACTTGTCTTATACTTTCTTATGCAGTTCATGCAAGCCTCCAGGATTGTTGTGACTACTGGGAGAAGGGGAACTGCTGGTTTGTGCACCTCCAGACAGCACCTTGGCCCGCTTCTGGATTCTGAACGTTGACCAAGAGGGTACCATGGAGCTGGGTGTGAGAACATCTCAGTGGCTGGGCAGGTAACTTGCTAGGAGCTTGCTCAAACTAGGATCCTTCTGAATCTCAGTGTTCTCATCTGTGGAATGAGTAGCTTAGACCTGAAGAGTGTTTTGTAAATTGGCCTCTATTGTATCATGGCACCACATCAAAGAATATTTGCAATTACTGAGCATGCCATAAAGCTGATTTATTTCCTCTGCCAATTTATTCCCTCCATTCTACCTCTATCTCTCCTTTGTACACCTGGTGAATTCCCATATATTCTTGAAGGCCTTGGTCAAATCAATCTTCTCTGCAAGTTTCACCGAAGACCCAGGTAGATAAACCGTGGCTTCCTAGGTGTGTCCCTCAGCTCTAAGCTTGCCTCCATTAGTACTTCTTGGTTTATGGTTTATTTTAGGCAGCTGTTGATATGTCTGCCTCATTCTGGACTGTGAACTCATAGGGAGCAGAAGCAATTCATTTCATTTCCATATGATCAGCCTGGGACACTAGGTTTGGAACACAGCGAATGCTTCATTATGCTGGTTGAAACACACTAAATTTTTCTTTCAGAATATCTTCCTTTGCTAGGCAAATCAACAAATGAAATCACTCTCATCTCATGGTAGGATCAGCACTGCCAGTGGATCTGGGCAGAGCCCTGAACCTGTCCCTCACCAAGTCCCCTGCAGTGTCACTGTTCCCTGCAGTGACATCTCTCTGAATCTCCCCCTGATGCACACAGTCTGGTGCAGCTGATGTCGCACAGGAGGAGTGGTAGTGTTCCACTGTGCTGCAACATCTTTGACTTCAGCCCTTCTCAGACTCTGTAGCAGGAGGCCCCCACTGCCAGGGTCCTGTGCCTTTGCTTCTGCTCAGCCATTCCCCCTTCTGCACAGGATGCAGCCTGCAGAACTTCAGATAAGCAATGGACAATCAGAGTGAATTGCAGCAGTGCAAGATTAGGTTTTTCCTTCAGTTGTTCATTGCCAGAATTGCCTCTCTCACCTTCAGTGCTAATTGGCTTTTCAAGGGATACTGCAATCAGCATATTTGCTCATTTTATAGGCACTCAGATGCACATAGTCCTGGAGATCCTAAAAGTAGCAGTCCCTGTGAAAGGGCTCATGTTAACTACTGAATAGTAGATGCTAATTTGCATATTTTCTGTGCATTATTTATGTAATACTTAATTTTCAAATATATGCATTTCCTGAGGCTTTGATATATCCACGTCTAGATACAATTCTCCCCTTATGACTTCAGTGCTCAGGTTATGTTATAGTGATAGCGCCATTAAATCAATGATTTCCTAACTCTGCCTGCACACTCCAGTCAGGGGGATAACTTGAGAATACACAGTCCTGTGACCTCAGTCCCAGAGTTACCAAAGATCGCTGACATGAGGCTCAGACATCTGCATTTTTCAGCCTTTCCTCCAGGGATTCTAATGGTTGTCCATGCGTGAGAACTACCACTTTATACAACACATCGGGGAATAATATAGTCCATATTTGTCAATACTCCCATAAATAAAACGTACCAAATCAAGAAGCTCAACAATTTAAACACTTAGGTTGCATTGCTGTAACATATGACTTATTAAATATAATCCAAATGTAATAAGCATAATTAGCTTTCACATTTGTGAAACTGCTATCATGGTTATAAAGTTCTATGCTGTAGCCTAGTGATGTGTGCATGTATAATTGACTATATAATTCATTGTTTGTCCCCTTATTAAATGGCTGCAGGTATCTGGCTTCTTAGTTTATATTCCAGATAACTTATGTTAAATGAAATAGTAGCTCCAGATGTTGGTGCTATGGGGAGAGGGGTAAAGGTGGTTAACACTATGCGTTAATATGTTCTCAGAAATGAAGTAGTTTTTGGGTATAACTAGTATGAAACTTCACTAGTGTATGGAATTCAAGGCATTTTCAGTGTTGGAGGTAGATTTTCAGGGCCACTCCTTGGTGATAAATGCTATCTGTAATGGCTAACAAGGGAATAGAACCCTTCAAAGCTATATTTGAATTAATACAACTGCTGCCAAAACTTTAGTATGAGGAAGCAATCAGATTACTTGTTTAAAATAAAGACTTTTCAGTCTTACCTCCAGAGATTCTGACTTGTTAGGTCCCAGAGTAAGCCTTAGAAGTTGCCTTTTATTCAGTTCTCTAGGCAATTCTGATGCAAGGGGCCAGGCAGCCTGTGCTTCTCAAACTATTTCTGCTTAAGGACCAGTTTTATTTTTTGCATCCCAACCTTCTGTTGACCCATACCTGGTCTCTCAGCTCATTCATGCAACTCACTACCTGAATTTGACTACATCCAAATGGGTCTATGTCCTACATCCTGAGATAGATCTGCTGAACATGCCCAGGAGGTTATGGTGATGACAGCTTGCAATTAGAGTTTCTAAACACTGGCACTTATCCATGGAGCACACTTTGACTAGCACCATCATATATTGCATGGTAAGAAATATTTCATTAAAGTATGAGTCACTGAGAGGTTCATAGCCCTGGTAATCCTAGGAATCCCAGTAAGAATGGCTTTTGACAGAAATGGACATCTATTGGTTAAAGTGTAGGTTGTAAAGAAAGCAAGTTTTGGGGCACGTGATTCAGCTCTAAGAGAAGAGATGGAAGTGTTTGTTTGGGACACTGATTCCTTCCTATATAGTAAAAGGGAAGTGGTGAGGAAGAAATTATGATTAGAAGACAATTGTCTAGTTACTTCAGGATGCTGGAACAGAACACAGTACCATATACTGATGGTATAGACAGAAAGAACAGACATTTCTTTCTCCCAGTTCTAGACATTTGGAATTCTTATTCCAAGGTGCTAGCAGACTCAATGTCTGGATTACAGAGAGAGATGTCTTCTCATTGTATCTCTACCTGGCAGAGGGAAGAGAGAGTTTTGTCTTCTCCTCTACCCTCATAACCTAATCTAACCATTTCCTAAAGGCTCCTACCTCTAGTTTCAAAATATGAATTTGGGGAGGAGACGCAAACATTTCATTTGCAACAGTAATGGTATGGAGCCCTCTCTTAGGAGTGCTTGTTCTTAATCCAAGAAGATCCAGCTAGGAGCCAAGCCACAGCTAAAGTTAATGGGAGCCCCACTTAACAAGTTGGCCAAACCCTAAATTTGGGAACTAGGATTGGATAGATTTTTTTTTTTTCTAAATGAGACTGTGGATACTCAGGCTCAAGGCTTCAACTGGAAATCTCACCTTGGTGAAGGAAAGTGATATCCACCATGGTGAAGCAAAGTGATATCCGAGGGCTACTAACTCTGTTACCCCACTGGCCTCTCAGAGCTCCTGTATCAATAAGTGCTTGCAAAATATTGGGATTAGCTTTAGGAAAAGAAGATCAAGAACTATCATCACAGCAACTGGCTACCATCACTACTTAATTAACATCATAAAATAATTTTGTATCCCACCAGATATATGTCCGGCTAACTTTGATTACTGCACTAAAGTATCACTGTGCTTTATTTTGCACATGTAATAGAATAATCCATCCACAACCTTAGAGAAAAGGCCATCTTCAAACACAAGTAATCATAGGTGATGCTCACTGGCCATTACAGAGAGATCTCCTGTTCTATTTTATCAACTTTAGCAATCACAAAGATTTGAAAGCCATGGTCTTGTAGAACCTTGAACCTCAGACTCCCAAGACCCTATACTCTATAGTCTATAATCTCTTCCCAGTCTCAATCCCTATACTTGACTGGGTTTCCACTCCTGTTACAACTTCCTTCCAGAGAAGATGGGACACACTGAAAATACTTGAGGGCGCACAAGTTCTTTCTGGCTTTGGATCCTGCCATCACTGCCAATCTGCAGCAAAATTGAGGGCTGAGTGTTACAGTGAATCATTACTCTGAGCAAATAATTAGCACATGTGGGGTTTTCTTGCATCCAGTTTTTCCCATCATCTTTGTGTTTGTTGCTACTTTGTTAGAGTTTCATCTCTTCTTTCTGACATTGTTATAGCCACCAAACCAATCCCCCTCTTCTGCTCTTGAATCCCTCATCTCTCATCCAAATGCCCCCAGAAAGTTGAGGGGACCAGGTCACTCTCCACTTAATGCTCTTCAGTGAAATCATCCACAGGCTATAGTCCAAATATCTTAGCATAGTGGGAGCTCACATGACCTGACTTCTTGTTACCCTTTCTCATCACAAACACTTTGGCCATGCAGAGCTATATTTGGGCTCTCGGATGGACAGCACATTTCTCCCTATTTTGCCAATCTTCCAGAAACCTCCTTCTCCTTATATTCTGCCTGGAGAATTTTCATCCTTTAAGGCGAAGCTCTAATATCTACATTTCTAGCTTATCCAAGAGACAAAGAAGTTTCTGGTCGGTGGGGTTTTGGCTTAATCAACCTTTGCATTATCAGAGTATACCGCCAAATGGCACAGCACCAGTAAGAACTTGATCTGTACTTGCTGAATACCCAAGGAAGCATCATGGAGGAGCTATGAGTCAGGTAGATGGAGAGGGGAACCATGGAAGCCTTGGAATTCCAAATATTACTGACTCTCTCCAATGTGAAAAGTGCTATTCCATTCCCCTGAGAATTTCAAAATGTGTTAAATGAAACATTGGTGAAGGAAGAAAGCCAGAAAATTATGTCTTTAAGTAACATGTGATCTGACCCATCACTCCCTTCCCATGTTCCTTAAGTGAAAGGCTCAGTTGTGTCTTGTTTGAGTAAGAAGCTTCAGCATTTAAATCAGAACCATTTTCTCCCCACTAATCCACTGCTCAGAAAGGCTCCTGGAGTAGAAAATTGGTGCACAGAAAAATAATATATCACTTTTGAGTTGTGACAAGGTAAGACTATCTGTCCATTACTATTCCTCTTCCAAACCTGCTGGGAAAATTGCAAAATGGTGAAAAGAGCTTGGCAGGTGTGGACAGGCTGGAGAGAACAACTTTGCTTCCACTTAACCTCAGGGGCACATGTGCTGTTGCTCTCCAATAGAGATGGAAACAGAAAAATGTTTTCCCTCCTTTCTTTGTATCCAGCACCCAACACACACACACAAACACACACACACATACATACACACACACACACACACACACTTTTCTGATAATCCCGAGATGGGGGCAAGGCTGGGAGTTTGCAATGAGGTGTTAAAATACAAATTATAACTTCAAAGGCCCTGGGCTTCTTTCTGCAGTTAAAGGTGAAGGCTTTCACTCATTTATTCAGTAAATATTTGGAGAGCTTTCACTTGGAGTCAGGTCCTTTCCTAGGCTCTGGAGACACATCAGTCATCAACACAAGGTGCTGCCTTTTTGGAGCTTGCATTGTAGATTGGGAGACAGACATGAGTAAATAAACCATGAGTCTACAGCCTGTCAGGAAGTAAGAAGTGCTGGGAAGAACAATAAAGTCCATGTAATTGGGAGAGGGTTTGCATGTTTGCATGCACATTCACATGTTGAGGGGGCTATCTTATCTGGAGCGGGCAGAGGGAGGACATCTCTCTGAGATGAAATCTGAGCAGACTGTGTTATTTTCCTGTGACTGATATAACAAATTTCCATAAACTGGGTGGCTTATTACAAAAAATTGGGCATAGGTGAGGTTAGTGGAGAGCAATTGCCTAGCATGTGCAAGGCCCAGGTCCTCAGTTCCCAGCACCATGCACACACACAGGCGTGCATACTCACAGCCTTAATCTCATGGCTCTGGCAGCCAGAAGGCCAAAATCAAGGTTTCAGTAGGGCTATCCTCCCTCCCAAAGCTCCAGAAGGCAGTCTATTCTTTTCTAGCTTCTGGCAGCAATCACCAATTCTGTGATAGTGTAGATTTAAATTAAAAAAAAATCATGCTAAGAGACACATTGCCATTAATCTTCCTCAACTTCAAGACATTATTCTTGCTACTTTTGAAAACAGTTCTGGAAGTTCTGTCTCATAAGTGTTTTTACAAGGTGTGATCAAAAATACAGTGACTGATCCAGCCCACTGCTCATGGCCCAGAGGAAGGGGCTTCCTGGCCACCATCTGTCCTGCCACTTCCAGCCCAGAGGAAGGGGCTTCCTGGCCACCATCCATCCTGGCACTACAAGCCCAGAGGAAAGGGCTTTTGGGCCACCTTCCATCCTGCCACTTCTGGCCCAGAAAAAGGGGTTTCTGAGCCACTGTCCCACCTCTCCCAGCTCAGAGGAGGTGAGCAGCATGGGCTTCAAAAGCACCACCCCTGGTACCGGCCTGAGTCAAAATGAGAAGATACTTGAATAAGTCTCAAAACCAGACTTCCAGATCACCTAGAGCAACCCCAAAGTGCAATGAGATGGAACACTCTTATACTCAACTAGCTGGATGCACTGAACTGGCAACAAAAGAGGGTATGGAAAAAATGAAATCAGAAATAATTTCTCAGATAACAACACAGATTGTGCTCGTAGTGCAACACATGATTAACAAATCTAGAGAGGAGGTGAGGAACATGATGGACTCCTAACATAGGAAACAAATGGAGTCCATAAAACAGATGCAAATAGATTTCCAGGAGATTAAAAACTCCATTGGAAGTCTACACAGCAGAATGAGCCAGTGTGAGGACAGAATTTCAGATATAGAAGATAAGATTGCAATTAGTGACAAGAAAAGAAAAATTGTTTCAAAATTGTAATGGAACATGAGAAATCAATCCAGCAGCTGATAGATGATGCAAAGAAGAATAACAAGACTGATTGGAGTCAAAGAAGAAACAGAAGATAGTGCAGATGACATAAAAAAAACATGTTCACAGAAGTAATGGCAGAAAACTTCCCAAGCAGGGGAAAAGAACTTGACATACA
>NW_004624795.1:11179620-11250177 GCF_000247695.1 Heterocephalus glaber | reverse complement strand
TCTTTGTAAATAGGGAAGGGTGGAGGGCGTGAACGGAGGGCTAGGAATGGGGAAAAAATAAGAACCAAGATGCATTATGTAAAGGTACAATTCCCAGTGAGAAATGTAATTGTGTTGTATACCTACAATGTACCAATAAAAGAATTTAATAAAAAAACAAGGCCTGAATTTCAAGGTACTGTTTGTGCTGGAAACGAGTTAAGAAAAATAGATGATGCAACATCATGCCATTGTCACAGGTGACATTGATGTGATTATGCCACATGTGGTAGGCAGAGCCCTAGGATGTCATCCCTCCCCTTGGCAAGAGTACAGAAAGAGATATCATGCCTGAGATTATGTTATGTCACCCAGTAAAAGGGATTTTGCAGATGTGATTAATGTTACTAATTGGTAGATTCTGAGTTAATCAAAAGAGATGTTATCCAGGTGTACCTAATCTAATCACATGAGCCCTTGAAGAACACAGCATTTTCTCTGGCTACAGGCAAGAGAATCAAAGCATGAGAGGATCCCAAGCTCCTTGTAGGCTTTGAAGAGGGAGACCAGAGAAGAGTAGGTTCTAAGATGAACAACCCCTACCCCCACTGCCTTTACCAACTAGCAGCCAGGAAAAAAATAGAATTTTATTGCTACAGCCACATGGAACTAAATCCTACCACAATCTGAATGGTCTTGGAAACAGATTCTTTCTTAGACCCTCTAGACAGGACACTAGTCAATCAAAATCTTGACTTTGACCCTATGTAGAGAACCCAGCTGAGCAAACCCAGATTCTAAACCACAGAACTTTGAGGCACTGAATTCATCATACAGTACTTTGTTGTACAACATAAAAAACAAACACACTACTTCACTTCTGGAGCCTACACTGTGATGCAGACAAAGAAAGGAGGAGGAACAGAGGAGGGAAGGAGGAAGAAGAGGAGGACAGAAGAAGTAGAAGATGAAAAGAGCAAATTTCTCACTGGCTCTTGTGGGCAAACGGGTCTTTATGTATCACAGAGCATTTCTAGTTCACATTAACCCTTTCTCCCAGCCAGGTTGGGTGCACTTCTACAGAAAGACTGCATTATTTTTCTTTTGTAAATGTCCTTTAGGATAATATTTTCTTTTGTCTTCATTTCTCCTTTTATATATCTTACTGCAAGCTTTCAAGGTAAATACTATTTGGAAGTGTCATCAAATGAGCTTGGTTCGATAACTGAGATATTTAATTTTAATTCCAGAAATTATCTGAGGAGGGGGAAAAGTGATACTCTCTCCCCACCTCCACAACCCCATCTGAAGGCTACATGTACATTGCACAGGGTTATTCACCCATCAGGTAGTTAATATATTTACCTTTGAAGCCCTGACCAAGTTAATAATCCTCTCAAGTAGAATGATTTTCTTGAAGAAAACTAACCACATACTCTGAGTGCTTTGAGATAAGCCCATCCTGAGCATCTCCCTTTGGTTCAAATCATTCAAATCTGGATGTTATCAACATGGAAAAATGAGCCTGCTCCTATTTGCTCTAGAAGAAAGTCAGTGCTTTGAACATAACGTTCATTTCCCCTTCATGGAAAAACATCTCTTGATAAGGGGAAATATTTTTTCAACAAAGAACCTGCTGCTCCAGATTTGTTAAAAAACTGGTTCGAGAATCTGTTTCCATTCCTATGTCAAATGTTGGGGGAAGAAAGAATGTTGAGTATTATGGGTAATTTGTATTGAGTTAGAAGTGAAATGAACCATGTGTGTATGTTTGTGTGTGTGTGTGTGTGTGTGTGTGTGTGTGTTTCATTTGTACAGAAGAAAAATTTGGTATTTGAAAAAGAGATTTTAGGAGATAATTAAACCTTGTTTATTTAAAATATATGCTGCAATGCCAGTTGCACAATTTTACTTGATGACTTTGCTGTATCATGCCTAGAGTTTCATTTTGTTTTATGATTTTGATTAACACATTTTTATCATGTGCGCCCTTTCTGTTGAACAATTTGCCAACTTCTTTGCTGGCTTGGAACAAGACTTTAATTATATCTCTCTTTGGGGTGCTACCATTATCTACTGAATTCAGAGCATTTTATTTGTTTCAACAAACATTTTTAAAGGAGCTTTTGCATTCTGTGCTCTGGGCCAGCTGCTGGGAGGAAGACGAGGGTGAATAACGTTCAGTTTCCGCCCTGAAGATGCTCATAGCTTTTAATGATGGTTTTCAAGAATGTCCCAGTGATGGAAATCCAGAATTCCTCATACTCTTGGCAAATACCATGAAATGTTGGCATAGTATATTCAAATTAAAGCAAGCACTTTACAATTTTATGATAAACCCGATTTTACATTAGAATCTCATGGGATTGTGAGAACTAAAGATTTTTTTTTTTTTACAAAAAGAATAATAGAAAACATCTAAGCACTGGGACTGCTCTACACCTAATTATTTTGTGTGGATTGGAGAAGGGCCACTGTGACTTTGGTTTATTGTGGTTTGGGGCCACTGTCCTGTTAAGAGAAATGAATGAGAACACGAAGTAATGAAACATGGTAAGAAATCCTTCCAAAGTTAATCTTTCAGGTGAAATGTCACTTGCTCTCTTTGGGTGCTTTTCTCTTATAAGACTCTCAGCTACTCAGTTCTGGAGTGATATTGGGAACTAGACCTCTCCTCCCTGCTCTGCAGCCCTCTGTGTCCCATTTCATGCACTGCACTCTGTGCTCAGCTGCTCTGAAGTGCACCTTCCACCATTACCACCTCCGCATGCCCAGTGTTTTCTTCCTTCCAGCTGCTCCCACAACTGCTCTTCCCTGGCAACCCCATCTTGAAAGTCTTGTTCAAACCCAGGGCACTCTCCTCATTTCCTTCTCCTTCTTTTTAAAAAATTTTATTGGTACATTTTAGGTATACAACATAATGGCATTCATCATTGGAGATTTATACCTTTACATAATATATCTTGATTCTTATTTTTCCCCATTTCCTGCCCTCCCTTCAACCCCTCCACTGTTCCCTATTTACAAAGTCTTTGTTTCCATTTTTTCATTTTCTCATGTTAATTCCTTTCCCCTTTCCTTTTTCCTACCCCTCCCACTTTCCCTTCCCTTTTGCTCCTTTTCTTCCTATTTCACATTATCTATTATACATTTTGATCCTTATTTACACTTTCAGTTTCTCACATCAGAGGAACTATTCGGTATTTACACATATGTGTCCTATTTATTTCACTTAAGAGTATCGCCTCAATGTGCATCCACTTAGCTATAAATGTCTCTAATTTCTCATTTTTTATGGCTGAGTAGTACTCCATTTTATAAAAAAACCCCACATTTTCTTTATCCAGTCTCCAGTTGATGGACATTTGGGCTGTTTCCAAGTTTTAGCTATTACAAACTGCACTGCTATGAACATGGGTGCACATATATTACTGTGGTATGATTCTTTTAATTCTTTGGGGAAGATCCCCAGCAGTGGAATAGCCTGGTCAAATGGGACCTCTAGTCCTAGTTCTTTGAGGTACCTCCATACTGATTTCCACAGTGGTTGCACCAGTCTACAGTCCCACCAGCAGTGGAGCAGTGTTCCTCTTTCCCTACAGCCCTGCCAGCATTTGTTATTGGTTGATTGCATGATAGCAGCCATTCTTTCTGGGGTGAGGTGGAATCTCAATGTTGTTTTCATCTGCATCTCTCAAATGACCAGTGACGTTGAACATTTTTTCATATCCTTCCCCTTCTAATGATCAGAGGGAATCCTGCATTTCCATTTCATGTCATTCATGTGTATCAAAGTTTTTCTTGGGACAGTGGCTGGAGATAGCATTTGTTAGCCAATAAGTACCAAATACAACTCTGCACATTTTCAAAGGAGGAAAGAGAGACTCAGAAAGATGCTTCTGGTTGGTGAGAAAGCCACAGTGGGAACCCCAGGATCTCTGTTTCCAAAGACTTTGCTACGTCCATGACACCCTCAAACATCCTTTCAGCATCTTCATCTTCACAAGGAGGTAGGCAGAGCTGAGTCTCCTTCCTAGCTTTGTGCCTTATACTTGGCAGCTGCCCAAGGTATGTGTATCGAATTGAATTTATATTTGGGGGCAAAGATGATACCATTTCCCCTAGCTTTTACAGGGAAAGTTTAAAATGTTTGATACAATTCGGTATTGGTGAGAAGGTAGAAGAAAAACATCTCTTTAATTCATCAGTAATGGGGCTATTAATTAAAGTAGTCCTTTAGAACTGTCTACCAGAGTAAAATGATGTGCATACCCTGACATGCAATTCCACTTTTGGGAATCTCTTCCTGGGAAATAATTACAATCAAATGCAAGGACACGTGTATGAATGTATTTATCACAGCACCATTTATGATGCTGAATCGGCATGCAATATAAGAGCCCATTAATAGGAAAATAAACAAATTTATCAGGGGAAATTGTGTGATGTAGTATTACATAAACATGAAGAAGGCTATTGTGACTGGCCATGGCGGCACACTTCTGTAATCCTACCTACATGAGTCTGAGGGAAGAGGAACACACATTCAACAGCCTGGTTGACTTAGTAAGACCCTGTTCAGAACAAACAAAACCGTTTAAACAAGGGGCTGGGATGTAGCTCAGTACTCCCTGGGTTCGATCCCCAATACCATTAAAAAAAGGTAAATGTAGATCTGTGTATACAAAGATAGAAGAAATCTGTTCACAATTCCTTTCTGGAAAGAGAAAAGCAAGTTTCAGCAAAATGAATCGAATGTTGTCCTATTTTTTTCTAAAAAGAAAAAGAGACTCTTCTTTTTAATCCCTTCCCCTTGCACAGATACACAAGCTTTTAAGATTGTCAACTTGGATTATTTTCCCTCTCAGAATATTGGTCATGATCCAAAGATGAGGATGGTTTACACTAAGCACTCTCCATTCTAGAGAGCCACTAGCAGCTGGCTGTGGCTACCCCCCTATAAACCATGCCAGAGCAGCCAGAAGTGACCCTGTAACCATGAGCCACACCCCCATTCTCCCCTCCTCCCGGAAGACTAAAGCATGGTTAGCCTTGGGAAGCAGACAAGGGTGAAAGTGAGAGATTATCCAAGGCAGAGGAGCACAAGGGAAGAAGGAGCTTCAAGAAAAAGCCATCTTAAGACAGGCAGTATCTCCTAAAAGACAGGATCGAAGTGATTTTCCCTGGTTGGATGTCAGCCAGAGAAAGGGAGAACAGGAGGAAGACAGGTGGAGAAAGTCATCCCTTGGGGATGGCTGGGGAGAGCAGATAAGAGCACAGGCCGAAGACAGAACCTAAATACTAATGGAACAGGAGGCAAGGAGGGACATATCAGAGAGGTGCAGGGATTGTCACCAGCTGGAATCAGCTGGAATAAGTGACTGGATGCCTCAAGGAGCTGCCTGTGCCTGGTACTTGACCTATCTATCTATTGCCCACATTGCATGCTGAGCCACCATCCACCTGATGGTAGTGATGGACATAGAACCAGATTAGAAATTTGTCCCCAAAAGGAGAGAAATACAAGGTCACCCAGCAGAGTCAGGAGGTTTTCCGCTTTCCTCCTTCTTCCTCCTCTTCCCTCCGAAACTGTGGAAGTTTAGTTAGTGGAAAAGAGAGATGGAGAAAGTATCTTGCACGCTGTAATGTGTTCTCAAGTACAGAAGGTCAAGCCCAACTGGCGTGAGGGAGAAAGGAGATGAACTTTAGATTCAATTTGAAAGTAAAGTTAAAGAATAAAGATAAACAAAGACTTCCATGCATTTATTAATTTACCATATTGAGATTTCTGATAACCCCAAGTGGCTGAAAATTATGAAAGTCAATCTAGATATCATCAATGAGCATCTACCCACAGGTGAAGTAAGATTGACATCATCCATGGCAGGTAGATATGGTTACTGGAGTTAGTAATATCATTTATCCTTATATCCAATGGGTTGAGACTCCTTAGTACATTGTGCACATGAACATACACACACACACACACACGTGTGCACAGATAATGGTGTATAGTCTAGGACAGTAGTCAACACATTAGGGTTTCATGGGCCATTTCTGCCTGCCACAAGTACTCAGCTCTGCCATTGAATGCCAAAACAGCCCAGATAAGAAGCACACCAATGACTATGGCTGTGTTGCAATAAAACTTTCTTTATGTAAACAGGTAGTAGGATTGTCCTGGTCTGTCAATGGTTTGTCCTGGCAATGGTTTGCCAGCCCCTGGTCTAGAAGAACTAGTAGGATGTCCATAAAATTGTTAACTGTGGAAGACAGGGCAGGTATTCCAACCAAAGCTGCCATGAACATATAGGCCAGTGGGGCCACTCTGAAAGTTTTGTTGGGGCCAAGCACACAAACAGACATCACCATCTAGTGCAGGAGGAGAAGCTTCTGCCCTGTGCATATTGAAAAACAGGGTGTGACAGTAGATGGAGCAGAAAAAGTGGATTGAGCAAACAGATGCTACCAAGATAAAGAAATCACAGCCACTCTGGAAGCCAGCAAGGCCTTTCTGTGGACCCCATGCACTTGCCAAGGTCAGTCAAGACATCTAGGTCAGTGTCTCCCACTGTGACTTAGGCAGTCACTTAGGGGCTGCGTGTAAGGAGCCCCTGCAAGGCTGTGTCCCCTTCTGGGGAAATCCAGATCGTATTAGTAGCTTCGGTCATGGTTAAGACTTAATAATTGTAGTTTCCCCCATCATAAGGTTAGGAAGTAGTCAAAAGTATTATAGACATAGGATCAATCAGATCATGGATCAAATCCTGGCTCTCTGTGTCATCTCTGTGACTCTCAAAGAAATTACTTACTCTTCTGAGCATCTCTTCTTCAGAAAGGCAGTAGCAACAGCAACATCCAACAGAAATGTTTCCTATGTGGCAGTTTAGACACATTAGCTATGATCATCACAAATTTTCTGCCAGATCTTGTTAATAGCACTTAAAAGGAAGATAATAATAACCCCTGCCATAATTATTGTGAAGATTAGAGATAATTCATGCTAATTTCTCAGTTTAGCACTTGACATGTTGCTAAAATTTATGAAATGATAGTTATTATGTTATTATCATTTTTAAAAATTCAGCCTTCAGGAACAGTGTGAACTAGGCCTTAGGCACAGAGTTAGAACAGATAGCCATGTACTACACATCTGTGATGCTTTATGAAGCATGTCTAGGACAGGGTGTATGCTCCCTAGATAGGAAAAGAAAAAAGACACTGTGATCTAGGCCCACGTCTGCTACTGTGTCAAGGAGCCAGGTCTGCTGCCCAAGACAATAATACCAGCTGTACCTGGTGTAGGTAAAAGCCCAAGGAGAAGAATCCAGATGAAGTCCTTGGCTAGACTGAGGAAAATCTTCCCTGGAAAAACCCGAAAATACACTGAAGAATATGAAGAACAGCAAGGAGGCACTGAGAATATGAACTTGGAAACTAACTCTTTTTTCAGGGGAAGCCTATTCATGTTCAATCACCATAAACTGATATTTAAAAGTGAGTGTATTTTCTCTAATACATAGCTTCAGTGTATAGCCTTTCTGGCTCATACTTCTATTCATGCTTCCTACTCCTTTAGGGGCTCTTAGCTTTGCCTTCTTTTGCACCATCTAACAACTAACATCTCTCTTTCTGTGTCTCAGATTCAGATTCTCCAAGGAAAGGAATCTGACTGCTCCAATTCATTCACTCACTGCCTGCTTGCAAGCTTGAGTCAAATTTCTCTCCTGGTAAACCAGCTGTCCCAAGAGCAACACTGTCATGTGGCAGAGACCATGGTAACCTGAGCAGGAAGTGCCATCTTGGATTGCACCCTCAGCAGGGAGCTTTGAGTGGAACCAAATGCTGTTGCTGCTTCATAAAAGCCTTGTGAGCATCCACACATGGTTGTCCCACAAAAGGAAAGAAGTAATTTGCCAGCTGGTTGGCCTGAACCCAATTGTATTACTTTACTAAAGCTGCCATAGCAAATTTGGTGGCTTAAAACAACAGAAATTTATTCTCTCACAGTTCTGGAAGCTAGAAGTCTGAAATTAAGGTAACACAGAGCCACCCCACTTCCAAGGGCTCCAGAAGAGAATTTCTCCTTGCCTTTCCCGGCTTCTAGTGGATCCAGATGCTTTTTGGCTTGTGGCTTTATCTGCTCTCATCATTCCATGGCCTTCTCTTCTGTGGCTATTTCCTCTGGGTGTCTCTTATAAAGACATTTGTCAGGATTTAGAAGCCACTCAGACAATCCAGGATGATCTCATCTCAAGATCTTTAACTTGTTTACATCTGCAAAGATCTTTTCAAATGAGGTCATAGTCACAGGTTCACAGGATTAAGATGTCAACATTCAACCCATTGCACCAACGAAGGGCAAGACATAACCATGAAATATTTAACATTAATCTAATCCCTAAACATTCCAGCACGTCTTAGGAACTCAACAAATATTTGTTGGATGAAGGAACAAATCAGCACATTAATTTTATCAACTAGGAAAATGAGACCAAGAGAAGTGATCTAGCCAACATCATAGATGCAGATTATATCAAAGCTTGAGCCAAGTCCAGATCTTCTGCCCTGGACCTGAGGCTCCTGAATCCAGTGCTAGCAGGTACCACTACTGCATTATAAAGGAGAAGAACTAACGTTCAGAGACGGCCTTTCAAAAATCATTGAATCAGTTTGAATCACAATGGGCCTAAGACTGAGATTCTAGGACAGAGCTAGCTAGTTCTACTTCATCCTATAATACCTTGAAGACCCACTGTCACCAGATGCAAAGGAGTCTTCAAAAGTCAAATAAAGACCCATGATGTAAAGGGAAATTAAATATAGTGTATGATATATTCTGTAAAAAAAAAAATCGTAGTTTATTTCTCCAGTTTTTTCTTTAAATTTTCTAAGTACACACTGTTAACAGGTCAGGAACCGCCAGTTCCTTGCCAAGTGGAAAAAATTATGGAGCACATCTTGATAGTCTCAGAAACACAGCCCGCCCATGAGAGGAGAAGCAGAGCTGCCTTAAAGTATGAGTGTCTCCCTGAGACACTGCTCTCAGAGTTACTCCAAACCAGGAGAACGGGGTGAAGGAAAACTCACATACGCCTTTCAGATAAGATCAGGTCTTTACTCACACAATAGCTTTCTTGATTTTGCTCTAAACTCCAACCTAAATGAGGAAAAAGGAAGGAAGGAAGGAAGGAAGTTATATTCACTTCATATCATCTCCCTATAGCTATCCCTGGTTGCCGTGACAACACCCAACTGTTGCACATTCTACTTATCCTCTTGGTTCCCATGTTCACTACTGAATGTGGCAATCACTTACTTTCTTCTGGTGCCTCCCCATGGTGACACCTCACCAAAGGATGTCTTTGGATGATGCTTATTTTTAAAAAATATATTGGAAGATTTCAGTATAAGTTAAGATTTCCTGCTTCTCTTCAGATTACATAGGCTCTGGTACCAGAGTCTGAATACCCACAAGACTATGTAAAAGGCTTGAATTTAGTATTTGATGATCCCTTCTTCACAGTGTTCCCTTTGTTTCCACCTGCCTGCTTTTCTCCTTCATAGAACCTGTTTCAGACACTTGGATTTGTGTCCTCTTCTTGTCAACTGCTATTCATTCTATTAAGTATGTCATTCACATTGCTGCAAGAGGACTATTCAAAAATAGGCAAGTAGTACTCATACCTATCTACCTTAAACCTTCAAAGGGCATTTTCCCCAAATAAGGTCCTATTCTAAGTTTTAAAAAGAGTTCAAGTTTGAAGTAGTCCACTAGATTTCCTTTAGCATCCACTGATCTAAGTTTTCCTAATGCCACAGGTTCCTGCTCCCTGGCTGCTTGTTTCCTCTTAGTTCTGGACAGCTCCACTTTCATACTCTGCTCAAAATCACAATATTATCTAAAAATACCCCAGTCATCACTGCATGGATATAAGGCTTCTCTTGGTTTAAGAGCAGATTCTCTGTTAAAAGATTAGTTTCAAGAGTTAATTTCTCAGTTTCTCACACCAGAGAAACTATCGGTATTTACACGTCTGTACTATTTATTTCAATTGTAAATAAGGATCAAAAGGAGTAATAGATATCATGAAATAGGAAGAAA
Source organism: Heterocephalus glaber (assembly GCF_000247695.1). The sequence continues at coordinate 11,240,093 of NW_004624795.1, read as the reverse complement.
AGTCCAAAAAGGAAGGGGAAGTGGGAGGGATTGGGGAAGGAAAAAAGGGAATGAAATTAATATGAGAAAAGGAAAAAATGGAAACAAAGTCTTTGTAAATAAGGAGGGGTGGAGGGGTTGAAGGGAGGCCAGGGGAAGGGGGAAAAATAAGAATCAAGATAGATTATGTAAAGGTACAAATTTCCAGTGGTGAATGTCATTATATTGTATACCTAAAATGTATCAATAAAATTAATTTAAAAAACAAGTAGAAAAGGTCATTTCCAAAAATAAAATAAAGAGTTAGTAAGGTTTTAAGTGCAATAGCAAAATGGGAAGTGACTTTGAGCTTTCTTTTTTTTTTTTTTCTTTCTCTCCCTTTCTGGACACAGACTGTCTTTTTAAAAAGATCCAATTATGGATGAAGAATAGGAGGGAATTTAGACAATGAGTCAGGTTAGAATTTTAAAGTGTCGTTTGCCTTAACCCATGAAGACCTCAGAGCTAGGCATAATGCAACTCACAATGGGTGCTCAAAGTTAATCCAAGGGAAGGAAGATGGAGAGGAAGTGAGTTACTCAGTGTACAGCCTTTAGCCAGCACTTTGTTTTAGTGATATGTATAGAGCCCCTATGAGGTATAACACCTTCTCCTAAATGCAGTTGAGTTTCACTGTAACTTACTGAGTGCTTACTTGGATCTTCTGCAAATCTCATTTACATGTGTGAATTCAGCTCTCTGACAGCTCAGAATCTCATCACTCACCCAAATATTCCTCAAGACCAGTGTTGCTCTTGTTTTTGTTTTTGTTTTTGTTTTGGTACCAGGGATCGAACTCGGGTCCTTGCGCTTGCGCAGCAGGTGGTGAAACCACTGAGCTAAATCCCCAGCCCAAGACCAGTGTTGCTCTTATCATGAGCAGTCATCACGATGATGTTGATATTGAAATTTGACAGTTCCACATGGTACAATAGAAACTCTCTGTAATGACTCCGGAAAGAAACGTCTCCAGTAGCTTTTTCTATAGGCTGGAGCAACTCACATACATAAACCATAGAGAGCTCTCCTACAAGTACAAAAGCAGGCTCTCTCCTCTGCTGGACAAGTTCACTTACCTTTTAATAATATCCAGAGAGGAGCTCACCAACCAGTGAGTCACTCTTCTGCTGCATGAGATTATGATCAAGCCAATACACCTCTCAGAATCTAATACTTGCAAGGAAATAGGGACTTAATCCACTTGTAAAGAATGAGTGAGTGATAAAAAGCTACTGTGATAAAAACAGCATGGTACTGGCAAAGAAACAGACCTGAGGATCAGTGGAATAGATTAGAAGAGGCAGAAACAAATCCAGACACACTCAGACACCTCAACTTTGACAAAGGAGCCAACCACCCTCATTGGAGGAAAGATAGCCTCTTTAATAAATGGTGTTGGAAAAACTGGATTTCAACCTGCCAAAGATTAAAACTAGACCCATATCTATCACCATGAACTAAACTAAGATCGAAGTGGATTAAAGATCTAAATATTAAAACAGAAACACTAACCTTGCAGGAAGATAAGTTAGGTAGAACTCCCAAAGATACTGGCATAGGAAAAGACTTTATGAACAAAACCTCAGTAGCAGCACAGGAACCAGCACAAAGAATCAACAACTGGGATCTCATCTTATTAAAAAGCTTCTCCACTGCAAGAGAAACCACCAACAGAGCTAAGAGATAACCTACAATGTGGGAAAAAAATTTTAGCAGCTGTACCTCAGAGAAAGGTCTACTATCTAAAATATATAAAGAACTGAAAAAAATCAGACCCCCCTAAATTCAAAGACCTAATTAAAAAACGGGCATCTGAAAAGAACAGACATTTCTCACACAAAGAAGTAAAAGCAGCAACTAAACATATGAAAAAATGTTCAACATCACTGGTCATTCGAGAGATGCAGATGAAAACAACACTGAGATTCCTCCTCACCCCAGAAAGAATGGCTGCTATCAAGAAATCAACCAATAACAAATGCTGGTGGGGGTGTGGGGAGAGAGGAACCCTTCTCCATTGTTGGTGGGAGTGTAGACTGGTGCAAGCACTGTGGAAATCAGTGTGGAGACACCTCAAAGAACCAGGACTAGAGGTCCCATTTGACCTAGCTATTCCCTTGCTGGGTATCTTCCCAAAAGAACTGAAAGAATCTTGGGCCGGGGATCTAGCTCAGTAGTTCCGCTGCCTGCCTCGCAATCATAAGGTCCCAAGTTCAATCCCTGGTACCGAAAGAAAAAAAAACATTAAAAGAATCATACCACAGCGATATATGTGCACCCATGTTTATAGCGACACAGTTTGTAATAGCTAAAGCTTGGAAACAGCCCAAGTGCCCATCAACTGGAGACTCGATAAAAAAGCTGTGGGTTTTTTTTTTTTTATAAAATGGAGTACTACTCAGCCATAAAGAGTGAGAAACTAGAGACATTTATAGCTAAATGGATGCATATTGAGGCCATCCTCTTAAGCGAAATAAATAGGACACACGTGTGTAAATACCGAATAGTTTCTGTAGTGTGAGAAACTGAAATTGTAAATAAGGATTAAAATGATTAAAATGAATAACTGATGATTTGAAATAGGAAGAAAAGGTCCAAAGGGGTAGGAGAAGTGGGAGGGGAAGGGGAAAGAAAAGAAGGGGGAAAAAAGAATGAGTGAGTGAATGAATGAATGAATGAATGCGCAGAGAATGAATGGACAAGCAGGGCATCAATTTTTCAAGTAAAATGGAGACGTGAAAATTAGTGGGCTCCTGTTCTAAACATTACATCAATTCATCTCCTTTCCATCAGTAAATGTTTCTCTGTCAGTGACGTAAATGCACAGTTCTTTTGTTTGCTTTTGTATAATAAACTCAGAAATCTGACAAGGCTTAGCACCTCCTGTTCTTTGTGGCAGGGATTTGAGAAGCATGCAGTAGGGCTTCCATCAGTTTCTGACAACAAGGCCCGTAGAGATTAAAAAATATTACATCTTTCGGAAAAAACTTGCAGAAACAAGAGGAAAACAATTGTTTAGTTGTATTAGGAGAGGAGAAAGCCTGGAAACAGTAAAAAGGCATTGGATTTTTGAGGTGAAGACTCCAGAAAATAATTGAGATCCACACTATTCCATTTCCAGGATACAAATGTTCAGACTAATTCCAAGGTCTCAATTTTATCCTATATTACTTGCAGAGGAAAAACAACATGTCTTAATTTTATGTATTTATGTTTTATGTCAGTCTTTTGGACATAAACACATGTAAGACATGTTTGTTGAACAAAATGCACACAAAATAGGAATATACATTAAATGACAGTCTCATTCTTACCTCTCCTCTCCATTTCCCACCTTCAAGCTCTTGAGAATAAAGTGTCTGAGGTGGAGATCAGCTGCACAAGGGTAACTAAGAAGTCCTCTGAGTCATGAGCCTAGGGACCAGGGAAGGAAGCAGACCTGGACAGAGGGAGAAGTTGAGTGGGGATGGAACTTCCATAAAGGCTTTGGCTGATTCAGAGGTGAGGGGCATGAGATCTGGGAAAAGCCCTCAGAATCATCCTAAAAGGAGGTTATTCACCCCCACCACCATCGTTCATTAAATGTGAGTTGACTCCTATAGAAAGGGGTGTAAATTTAGAGGAGGCAGCTCCCTTTGGCAGAGGATAGTTCCTGGGGAAGGACTCAGCTGCGAGCTCTCAGTAATGCACAGTACAAGCATGTGGGCCAATACATGCCATATTCTCCAAGGGAGAATTGAGTAGCATCCCATAAAAGTATATAATGTTATGTGTGTTTTCTAAAGCACAAACACATTCTTTCTATGAACATATAAAACATACATGAGGGGCAGTTGAGCATGGTAGTTAAGGACACATTCTCTGGAGTCAGCTTTGGAAATTCACTTAGTTACTCAGGGCCTCAGGTTTCTCATTGATCCAAATAGAGGGTGATGAAAACAGTACCAATCATAGATGTGTCTGGAGAATAAAATAGGTGAATTGATGTAAAATCCTGAGAATGGAGCTTAGCACATATAAAAGCTTAGCAATATTTTCATGTCACTTGGCAGTGATCATAGACAATCTTCTCTTTTATTTGTACAAGTGTACTTCCTTCTTTGGGTAGCTGAATAATATTCTTGAATTCTGAACAGTGTGGGTAAGTCATAATTTCTTTAATAATTCTTTTACTATTGGGCATTAAAATTGTTTCTGGTCTCACAAATACAAGTCACATATCAGTGAATAATTCCTTGAATGTGTATTCTTATACACTTGGAATTATGTTTGTAAAATAGCTTCATCAAAAGTGGAAATATTTGTGTGAGAATATGCACATTTAAATTTTTGGCAGGTTCTAGTTATTACTCTTTGAAAGACTGTATAGTTCTAACTGGAATCCCAGCATCATGAAATGAAAGTTCCTTTCCCTAGTCTCCATAACAATACAAAATATATTTAAAAAACTGTAATCTTTTCACTTTGATATATTTCCTTGTTTTATTTTGGATTTCAATTAATTCCTGGAAAAACTAAGCCTTTTCTCTTGTTACTTATTCATGCGTCTGCTTTTGTGATTTTCCAAATTGTACATTTCCTCTGGGTTCCTTTACTGACGTATTTTCAATTTATACATTACAAATAGGCTCTTTAACTCTTTTACTTGTCTTTTAGCCTTGCCAGTGTATCTCTCTACCCAAGGAGGTGAGAGTACTGTGTGTCCCAATGTGCCAATCTTCTCCAAGCACCTGAATTCAGAGATCTGTGTATGTAAGAGGTGTGAGAGGGAGTCACCACTCTTTTATGTTCTGATGCACAGCCTACTTTCTCTTCAGAATTGCAAGTTCCTTTACTAGCCCTGAACCCTCCATCTGTCTGGAGAAGGCAGCTTCTTTTTTGTGTTATTCCTGTTTTTCTTTCTCCAACCTAGTCCTTGTTATGAAAATCAGAGACAATATCTAGTCTACAATCTCATTCTCTTACCATCGTTCACAAGGCCACTCCCCGTCCTCTTTTCTCTTGATTCTACTTCTTCTTACTTGAACTTTGTATGTCTTGGGAGGCTGAAAGGGACAGGGTCAGCCTTCAGGAGCTCACTCCACCAGCTGGCTTGTGGTTACTTCTCTGTCAGCCCCTACTGCTGATGTTGCCCTGACATTACTGATGTTGGCTCCAGCCCTGAGAAGCTGCTATGTGTGTTACTATGGTCAGCTGAGTGGGGAGGCAGAAAGTACATGTCCATATTTTCATGGCAGTGCAATGAATGGTGAGTGTTTTCTGCTGCCATGGAAGTATATGAAGAGGACCTGTTTTTTAAGCAGCCTCTGTTTCTGCCAAGCTCTGGAATGGAGGACCTTCTCAGGAGCAGTCACTTCTCCTGTGACCCTCTTTATGCTCCTAATGAGAAGCATATCTTTTAGCTTCTCGACCTATTGACTCCATGCTGTCAATAAGCTGGTCCTCTTCTGTGGTCCAGTAGCCACAAATAACTTGGACAGGATGCTTGTGCTCTCTCAGGCACTCTAAAACTGAGTCCCATCTCATCCTACTGGTGTGGAAACATCTTGTTTCCAAAATAAGACCTGTGTGCTACATGCTGTCTGTGGGAGAGGTGGATGGGAGAATATAAAACCTTTCACCGACTGTATATTACTCAAGAAGACGACTCTCCTTTCCCCCACTTACATATGGGGCTTCAAGGAAGATCAGGTCCCATACATATTCTGGAGAGAACCTCTGTAGGTAGATGCAAACTCTACATTTCAGAGATGCACTTTGTCTCCTTTTGTCTATCAGCTCCTCAATGCCTACCCAGGGCCCCTATGATTCTGTGACTCTGTGATGATGAGAATAATGATAAAGATAGTTTCACTTTATTGAGCATTTATGGAATTCTGCATTCAGTTATGGTGGAGAAGGGACCCAAGAAATTAACTTCCACTATAAAAAACTATAAACTCCGAACAAAGCAGTAAAAACACAGAATATACCCAGAATATGTAGAAAGCCAACAAAGGAAGATGGATTTCAGGTGGGAACTAAAACTTGAAAATGAAGATCTAGAGATGGAGTTCCTATGTTGTTGCAATTTTGTCCTGAGAGTGGGTCATAGTCATGAGACACAGGCTGGCTGAAAGACTAAGCAAAGACTGGACATCTTTCTGGCCTGAAAAATCAAAGACAGAAATAAAGGTGGCCACGGCTCTAAAAAGTAAGGAGGGAAGCCCAGAGATAATGATGGAGTAGGGTAACCCCAGGTTCTATGCGTCAACTCTGCCCAAGTTTCTAGCTGATCCCTGAAGCATGCAGATGTGAGGCAGACTGAAAAGAGTCTGATAAGGGAATGTAGTAGTCAGCTTTCCCCTGTCTGGTATTGTACCCAACACCTACAGTTTAAAGGGGGAGAGGTTTAATTTGGCTCATATTTTAAGGGGATTCAGCCATGATAGGCTGGTTCCAAGGCAGAAAGATTACAGTGAGGGACCAGATATAGACCCTAAGGCCACACTTCCAGACACACACACAGACACACCCAGAAATGTGCTCCACCAATCCCCTAGGTGGATCTTAAAGCCAATCAAGTTGACACTTAACCCTAACAGCCACATACCACCTCTTGTCAATTTCATACCCAAACACATCTTCTTAAACAATACTTAATCCCCAAATAAATACCAAGTTCATAATTCTCCCTAATATAATACAGCTATCTTGCTTACAACCAGAAAGGTAACAATCCCTTCTCCCAAAGTCTCAAAAGTTCCAGCATTTCTAATAAGTCCAAGTTCAGTTTTTTGAGATTCAAGGCAACCTCTTAGGTGTGTACCTTTGTCAAAATAAAAAGTTACATCTCAAGGTGCAATTGCATAGGGTAAAAATTCCTATTCCAAAAGGGAGGATTGGAGGATAGAAAAAAAAAAAAAGTCTGCCCAAAGCAAGACCAAAACTGAGCAGGGAAAATATCAAGTCCTATAGCTTCACATCCAGCATTTGGGAGACATAGGGGTGAGATATAAATTCCAACGAGGTTAGGATGCCCCACCCCAACCAGCCTTGCTGGTTGCAGCTCACACTGCCTCTCACTTTGGGCTGGCTCCACTCATGGTTCATAGCTTTCCTCAGCAGATGTTCCACATTCCTGGTATCTCTAACTTACTGGGATCTCTACTGCACCTTGGGCTTCATTTCCCCAGCTTCACGCACACACTGCCCTCTCAAGGACTCCTTGTCTGGCCTCTAATGCTTTTCTTTGAAATCTGGATGGAAGCCTCCCTGACCCCATGTCTCTTGCCATTTTGCATTCCAGTAAATGAGTATCATGTGGACAATGCCTAGGTCCACTGCCAGCTCAAGCAGTAGCTGGGCCACATTAGACCATGGTTGCAGTGGCCTCTGAATGTCTGGATGAATGAGTATAGTGAAATGAATCCCAGGGAACCAGTTCTTTAGGGAGCCTTTTTTAAGCAAGGGTCCCCAGGACTCTCTTTTCCAATTAAAGATTCGTATTTTTGTACCCCTGAACTTATCATGGATGAGAGCTTGATGATTTCTGAGATGCTCTCTAAGCATCTTTCTTCTTGTCCCTGTACAAAGTGCTATGACACTAATCTCTTCAGCAACTCTACTCCTTTTGGGCACAACTTTATACCCTAGTTTCTTCTAGACCAAAATTTACATCTTTCAAGTTTTTCTGCTCTGCTATTTGCCCCCTATTCTCACTATAAATTTGGCCAAAAGCATCTAACATTAGCCATGCCACAACCTGAACATTGGGCTGCTTTGAAAGCACATCTACCAGATCAATGAGTTCACTGATTTCATTCTCATGCAAAGTCTCAGGACACGGACAAAACATAGACAAAATAATCTGCCAAAGTGTAACACACATACCCTCTAGTTCAATGGCCAGTGGAGTTCTTATTCCCAATTGAAACCTCCTGAGCTTGCCCTTTCCTGTCCACATTCCTATCCACATTCTGGTCTTCTGAGCTGCAACCTGAATCACCCATCAGGCTCTACTTATAACATCCTAGGGTTTCTGTAGCCTGCATATCCAAACCTTTATAAACTACTCCCATAAACCAGTTCCAAAGGCCTCTAAACTACATGAACTGATACAGCTATAGCAATGACCCCACTTCTCTGGTGGCAACTTTTTGTATTATTTAGATATTCTATTGCTGAACATAATATCCAACATCTACAAATTAAAAGAGGAGCAGTTTAATTTGGCTCACATTTTAAGGAGATTTAGTCCATAGTTGACTGGCTCCAAGGTAGAAACATCATGGCAGAAGGGCATGGTGGAGCAAAGCTGCTTAGTTCATGGGAGCCTGGAAGTAGAGCAGGGTAACAACATAGAGGAAGGAGAAAGGAACCAGACATAGGTCTGGAGGCCATGCCTCCATGACTCAGCTAGACACACCCAAAAACATGCTGCACCAATCGTCCACTGGATCTCAAAGCCAATCAAGTTGACATTCTAATCACTGTCGGAAAAAAGACTTGCATTGAAATTTAAACTGCCATACACCACAAGTAAGAAAGGGTATGCAACTTGAGTGTAACCAAACGTGTTGCCTGCTTTTTTTAGAAAAAAAAACTTTAATACTCTTCAGAGGAATATAACAGAATCTAGAATTGTCACATCTTACCAACATAATAGCTAGAACACAACCCAAAACTTCTCCATAAAATATGAATAACAAGTGCTTCTTTTGAGTGATACATTTAGTACAATGTTTGTAAATGGCCTGGCTTGCAGTTAATGGATGAGTCCTAATCTATGTCTCCTTGGTTCTGGAAATACCCACCAAGAGGGCTGCCAAATGTAATAAACACTCTTAGGTCAGAAAAAAAAGCACACCTGTCATTATGAGATCATTTAGTTTCCAGAACCTTGGGAATAGAGAAGAGGCATACATGTAAAGGGAGATCAGCACCCAAGTTATTTCTCAAAGATGCCAATGAGTTTATCAGAAAAAAGATAAAAGGGTTTTTAAGAAAGTGCACAAAAGTAAGCCAAAAGGGGAAAATAACAGAAGACAGAAGGCCAGTGCCAAAAAGTACCAGGAAGGTTAAAAACCACATACAGATATATACTTGACAGTGCTAGAATAAAGACAAGCTCAGGACTACATATGAGGAATTTGGCTAGAGCGCAGGACTTGAGAGTTTTGGAAGATATGTTTGTATCGGGCCCATAGGTTGGAGTGAAATTTCTCATGATGGTGGGGCATATGTTCCCTGTTCATGAAAGACCTCCTAGCTTTGTAACATCAAGTCTTTATCCCACAAGAAAAAAGTAGTTCTCAGGTTTTTCACAGGTTCCCATTATCCTCACTGGATAATATTGAAAGAGCCAATGGCTGAGCAATAAAGTGGGCATGTTCACCTGTTCTAAGTAAAGTCACCTTCCCAACGCAGGACCAAGGCTTGCAAGCAAAGGCAAAGTTCAGTCTCCACTAATATTATCTACCTACATTGAACAACAAAGGTAAAATTTGGTCTGGGTAAATGAATCTTCTCATTTGATTATTCATCCTGATCATCGTTACATTAAATTTTTTGCTTCCATGTTAAAAAAAAAAATCAAAGAGATATAAGAATGCCAAATCTTAGCAAAGATATTTTTTCTCTATTGACTAAAATATCAGACCTTTAGAAGTATCTCTGAAATCAAATCTCTCTCTTGGGACTAATGAAATTCTTAGCTGCTTAATGGTAGGTCTGTGACAAACAGAAGACATGTATTACCCTAATGATGTTTACCCAAAAGAATTTTGCTTCTTTCTTATCTTTTGGCTTTCTCCCACCAAACACCTATTTGCCATTATTAACATAGTTACAATTATTTTTATTACACTATGCCAAATACTGTCCTGATAACATTACAAATGTTACTTCATTTAGCCTTTCTAACAATAGTACAAGGTAGGAACTATTGTTGCCACCCCCGTTCTACAGATGGAGAAACTGAAGCATAAAAGAATCTAGCTGCAAGAACCAGACTCAGGGTCCAAGTGCAGAAACAAGGTTTCAGATTAGTGATCTTAAACACTATTCTCTGCTGTTTCCATGTGTTACTCTCGTGGTAGATATGCAGTAAATGAGGGAAATTATAACAATAATGGCAGTTATATCTTCACTACTTATTGAAGGCGATTTTATAATGTATCGTCTATTCATTCAACTAGCAGATTATGCAAATTTGCTAGGAGCTTGTGTGATGCAAATGTGCTTACAAAATTAAAATGAAATCATTTATCTCTGCACATACTTCTACAATACCTCGCCTCTGTAGCAGCAGCACCTGGTGCCATGTGGGTATTGTGCAAGTGAATGCTTATTAATTTGTGGCTCACACTGGTCACAGAACATAAGGACATAAATATTAACATTAATGCTATAATTGTCACAGATGAGAATTTCATGTTAAAGCGTGGATGTTCCATATTGGAACATCAGTGTATAGAATGAACCTGACCTTTCTGAAGTCTCTCGAATTCTTCAGCAGAGTAGATAATAATGCTAGGGCATGTCAGTTTTGTTCTGCCCTGTAGACGAAGTTTATTCTGTCTGAAGATCCAGTATTTTCTGCAAAATTTGTCAAGATATTTCTTTTTCTCAGTCTCATTATGAAATTTGTTCAATTCAGACATGTGACAGGAGATTGAAAGCCACAATTTGCCCCTGCTTGCCACTGAAGCTTGATACCGTCAGTCTTTAGGATCTTTAATCTCTGTTAGAGAAAGCTTGATGAACCTGGCCAAAATAATCACTAATGCACAAGGTACCAGGCTGCAGCATTCCAGCTCCTTTCCTTTCATGTTAAATTCTCTACCTTAACTAAGTGGCCCTTTGCAAAGCCAGGCGAGTGCCTAAGGCGTCTTTGATCAGGTTTTGCTTCCTGACAGCTGTACATATAAACGAATGATTATTCCAATTAAGGAATGAACATCAATTCTTCATATCTTCCAACTGCAAAGTGTTTGCTCATCAATGTACTTCTATTCTTTTGGTGCTGTGGATCATATCCTATTTGGACAAACTCTGTCAGAAGGCTGCAGGGTTTGCAGTTTGGAACACTCAGGAAAAGAGAAGAAGACTTGGAGAAGTCGTAGAAATAGATTTTCTAGAATCTACCAGGAGGTCTAATGCGAGTAAGAAAACCACAAGTTTTGGAACACCTGCAACTGTTACCATGCAAGGCACTTCATGTAATGATTTCATTTTATCTGCACTTAATCTTATGTGAATAAAATATTATTAGCTCCAAAGTATGAGGGAGAAAGTGAAGTTGGAGGGCCAAATGACCTGCTCGTTGTTATGTGATGTTTCAGTGGTTGAGTCATAGTTCAAACACTCAAATTCCAAACTCTTACATCTCCAGTACCTTTGATAACCATTATTTAATATACTAAGAAGAATTTTACCAGATTTGACCTCTAGATTTGACCTTCCTGCTACCTCTATGCTCTTGAATAAGTTCAATATTTTCCCACAGTTTTTTTTTTTTTTTCATGGTGCTAGGGATTGAACTCAGGGCCTTACTCGTCCTAAGCATTTATTTTACGCCTGAGCTCCACCTCATTCCCTCCATATGCTTTTAAATCTGGAGTCGAGTTCTACCAGTGCCTTCTCCGCTTATATGACAAGGCTGTTGTGAACTGGATTTGCACATGACAAGCTGCTGTACAAAATGTGGTAAGTTATTGGCATGCCCTTAAACAGTCTCCTAGATAGCTGCCTTTGCTGGGTGCTGACACATTGTTTCTTCCCTTTCCTGACTCTGAAAGCAACACTTAGTTCTGCTTCACCGATAACAGATTTGTTTTTATTATTAGGGATGATTCTGTCTTGAAGTTGGAACAGAAATGGCAATTGAACATGCTTTCATGGGAATTTCAAAGATACTGGGTTTTTTTTTTTTCTTGGAAGGAGGAGAAATAGGAGCCAATGGAACAGCAATTAAATTCATAGTTTCAAAACAAATGCTACTAAAGCACAGATGATATCATGTAATAGTTGGAATTTCTCTTGTTTTCTCAGGCTAGCAGAGCAGGAGTAGCCCTCTGACATCCCAGGCCAGCTGTCAGTGCCTGTCCCAGAAGCTGCAATTCCCAAGCATCTCTTTGACAAATTCCTCTTTCCAACTTAAACCTGCTGTCTTTATCCCCTACCAGAACCAAGGGAACCATAGTGCTGGGTTTGTGCCTGATTTTACTTATGCGTTCGTCAGGGTGTTCATCTGTAACCTGCCCAGTGCTGCTTCAGCCATCGAGGCTCACGCAGAGTCACAGGGGTCTTGCTGCAGGTGGCACTTTCCTGGAATGGAGACTCATTGATCATGCACTAGAAACCATAAACTGAGCGTCTGTGTCCCAGCAGATTAGCCACCTGGTCCTTCCAGTGCCAGGTGAGCTGATCACCTCTGGGACACAAAAGAAGCCTGTTGCTTGTCTAATCAGCTTCTTTTCTCACCTACTACTACAACCCCTGAATATTTTACTCACAAAGGAGGAAAATCAGGGGCATCAGGAGGTTCTAAATCTCTGCTAGCAGCTGCTGTAGAATTGCAATACCAAATCTTGTGACAGAACATTCATACTGAGCAAGAGATTTCTCAGTTTCAAAACCTATAACCCAGAAAACAGTTTGGAGCTCTTCAAAAAGCTAAACATAGAATTACTATGTGATCCCAGCAATTGTTCTTCTAGGTATATGCCAAAATGAATTCAAAACAGGTTCTTAAATCCCTAAACTCCAATGATCAAACACAGAATAGTAAAAAGACAAAAACAACTTAATGTCCAGTAACAGATGAACGGTTGTACAAATTGAGGTACACAATGCAATATCACTCAGTCATGAAAGGGATGAAGTATCGCCCGTGTTAAAAACTGGACAAATCTTGCAAACATTACACTAAATGAAAGGAATCAGACCCAAAAAGTCAAATATTGTGATCTACATGAGCTCTTCAGAAAAGACAAACCACAGAAACAGAAAGCATTATTGGTGATGATGAGACTGGAGAAATGAGGAGTGATATAACCATAGTTTAACTAGTGAGGAACTTTATTTTGAAATGATTACAGTGTTTCAGAACTAAATATAGGTAGTGGATAGACAACGTGCGTGCAGTGAACGTCACTGAATTATCATCTTTAAAATGTTTAATTTTATGTTATGCAATTCACATCAATTTTTTAAAAACTAGTAAAATCTGCAACCTCTTCTGAATGCATAAAAATAAAGATGGACTGATGAATGAACACATATTACTATGTGATAAAGCACAAAGTGTAAAATATTAATTGTAGAATCCAGGTGGTGGTGATTGGATATTATCATACTGTAAAAGTCAATGTTTCCATGTATTTGAGAATTGTTATAAGAAAATGTTAAGATGTTAGGGCGACAATAAAACCTTCTCATCTCAGCAGGCAGTTAGAAAGCAAACTCCCAAATCCTGCTGCCTAACATGGATCTTCTGGTTCTTCTCCCGGCCAGGACACATTGGGGAATTTGTCAAGACCAATTGCTGGTGTCTGTTCACTGCGTGCTTCTTCAACACCCTCTCTCCCCACTTCTCGGTCCTCACCTCACCCAGCTACAGAAAATGCTATCTTTTCATCGTAACACTGCCACTTGTACACATCTGCTACAGGCCAGACCTAGCGCCTTCTGACTTAGATTCATTGCCTCCAATTCTGATAACACTCAGAGCAGATTACAGATGAACAACCTGATGTAAGCGCAGGTAAAACCAGACACAAAGTATTACGTACATTTCATGTAAGAATATTGTATATAAATAGAAACAAATAAATCTAAACTATAAAGGGAAGGGTAATGTTCCATTCAGGTAATCAGATGAGCTCCTGGTGTGCTCTTCTGGGAGGGGCAGGACTATTTTGCTGCCATAGATGGGGTAATTTTGTGAAAATCCATTGAAATGCACTGTGAACATCTTTTTGTAGTATACTATGTCAATAAATTTTTTTAATCACTAAAGAAATGAAATAGACAGTTCAATAAAATTTATCGGTAAAACCAAAAGCCAGTTTGTTAAAAAGGCTAATTAAAAAAATAAAAAGAAAGATGCAGACAAAAACAATTGAGAAGGATTAGGAATCAATCAGAGGAAATGTAACTATGTATACAGAAAGAGTTAAAATTTTATACTTGAAAATGGCCCTGAAAATCTTTGTGAACTGGATACTTGTCTAAGGAAATGACTAAAATAAAAATGGTAAGGGAGCAGCATCCAACCAGAGATACTGCTGCTGTCTGGAGTCTGAGCAACAGTGGAATCCACCTATCCCCTCCTGTCACTAGCAGTGGGAAGGCAGCACAGCTGACAGTCACACAGACCAAACAGGAAAGGGACAGCGTGCCTGTACAGGGCCGCTCCTCGTTCTGGAGAAACTGTGAGACCCTGCCGTAGAAAGAAGGTGCGGAGAGCCACTGGTCAGTGTAAATTCATTTCTCATGAAAGCAGAGTGTGGGGATAAGGGCTTGCCTTGCGTTCTTCCCCAAGGCTGGGTGAAGACAAGCTAAGACCAGCATGCCTCAAGTGTATGGAACAGGGGTGCAGTTACACTGAGGAATGGGAATCTCATTTTGTTGTAATAAGTATCCTATTTAAAATAGGAAGCCACTTTTTAATGACTTTACAGGTGATTGGAATCGTTAACTTTTGCTTTAGGTGATTTTTAAAGAAAAGTTGGCTTATGTGACATGGATGGGAAGCAATACATTATAACAAATGTTAAGTTTGGACACTCCTCAAGCAGCAGAGCAGAATGTGGTTGAAGGAGATTTTCCTTTTAGCTAATGGCTCTCTGTAGCCTCTAACTTAATACGCAAGGTAAGAGAGACACTTTGAGCAGGAAAACAAGGACAGGAGAAATAGACTTTGAAGACAGAGTCAGAGGATCAGAGGGGACCTACGTTTAGTGAGTTGAGCAACTTGACCTTTCTTAGTTATGTTGAAAAAAGGCAGTATTTGGACTGATAGCACAAGTTAGCCTCCAAGTGGGTAAGAATTAGAGAAGAAAGTCCTTCCTTGGAGTGAAAGTGGGGGAGCTTTTGAGAAGTGTGGTGATATTAGGAAGGATATTACTTTGAATATAAATGAATCTAAGCTTAGAGGATCTTGGTAAGCCAAAGGGAAAGATCAAATTGAAAACGTTAAACGAACAGAAGAGAAAATGGAAATACTGTCATTAATGGAGCAAGTTATTAGATAAGGTGGGAAGATGTGGATTCAAGGGGCAGGTTTGGCTTTGGAGAGGAGATAGACTAACAAAATTAATAGGGTCTCCATGGTGGGCTGTGTAGTCGTTCCAAATAGCTATGATCCTTTCTCAACCCCGCATACCTGTGAATATGACCTTCTTTGGAAACTGTCTTTACATTCATCTATCATTTAGGACTTCAGGGGGAGATCATTCAAGCTTTAGGATCAACTGACCGAAGGTCCACTGTTTAGTGTCCCTCATAAGAGAAAGCAGAGGGGCATTCGAGTCACACAGACACAGAGGAGACACCGGGGAGAATCTGTACAGTGATGGAGGCAGCCCCAGGCTAGGACACACCCAGAACCAGCCTTGAGCAAGGGGCGGGAAGCAACCTCTGAAGTCTTCTCTTCAGTTCCTCAGATACCTTCCTGAGAAAAGATATTTCTGTATCTTACTCTCCCTAATTTGTGGTGATTTCTTCTGGCAGCCCTAGGAAATGAAGGTTAAGTTTTAAACTCCATCTCAGAAATGGAGCCTGTCAAGTGAGCGGACTCGAGATATACGGCCATACTTCAGAGATGCTGACTCAGTTCGGAGGCCAGTCCACTCGGCACAGGAAAATGTGACCCTGGAACTATGGTACCTCTGTTAAGCCAAGCCTCCTGGTCCCCTTTCAGCCTTTGCTTGCCTTCACCATCACTAGCATTTTCCACGTGTCTCCATGCCAGTCACTTTAGATGCAAAGGCTTAAATCCTCTAGTCTGTCTCAACCCTGTAGATTTATAAAAAATGTCAATTAAGGAGGGCATGAAGAAAAGACTCACAATGTGGTGTGTATGTATATAACATCATTCAAACAGCTGCTTAATTTCTCCTGAGCACCTTTGCAAATACTGATTTTCATGGTTGGTCTAACTTATTGCCAATTCCTGCCACTAAGTTTAACTTCCTCAACTTCTTATGACTTAATGTGCCACCAATTACAGCACAACAAGATGCTAAGAATCATTTATTTGAATCATTTTAGCTCCCTCACTGGAATTCAAAGATAGGGGAGATTATCTCTGTACATTCAATTTATTATGAAATTGCCACAGGTCACCATAGATCGCCTAGATTCCACAGGGAATTTTAGAAAGAAATATGTGCTAGAGGAAGACACTTGTTCACTTCATATTTTTAATACCTACTTTCTACCAGATATTTTGCTAAGTGTTAGAAATAGATGTATGAATGAGAGGAAGGGGTTTGATATTCAGAGATCTCAATGTGCAGCCGGGAAAGAAACATTTCATTGAACAATAGAAATACCACATGATGAGGATTATCTTGCAGTAAAAAGGTACTGCTGTGGAGCCCTGGGAAGGGAGATTTCTGGAGATGGGATAGTATCAGTGATGGATTGTCTCTGTTTGCTGCTCTGGATCCCCCTCTCCACCTTTGGCACCTGCTCTGTGCTCTGTGCTCACGGCGGAAACATTTACGAGTGATGTCCCTGGGCACTCAAGTCTTCCAGCTTCCACATGGCTTCAGTTCAATGGGAGACCAGGGTAGGGACGAGTGGGCAGAGGACAGAGTGCCCCTCCCTGTCACACTGCAGGTTGCCAGAGGCTGCACTGCTCTAGAAGGGCCACTACTTCTGAGGTCTCTCTCACTGGTCTGACCGTGTCTGAGCAATGGCTTCCTCCATTCTGCTACCGGCAGCAACCTGGGCTGCTTTGTCAACCCAGCCCAGGATTGGTTTCCCTGAATCCTGACCTTGCCTTTAAACAGTCTCATCATTCAGCTTTGTACACCAGCTCGCTGGAGTGTGAGGTCTGTGTCCTGCAGGTCCCCAGTGGATCCTGGGATCCAGGTTGCTTCAGAGGAGCAAGTAAGGTTTCACCAGGTCCGTGCAGGTGGGGTGAGGTTGCCAGGGGTGAGGTAAAAGCATGGTTGAGACTGGAGGTCACGGGAGCACACTGTATATTCGGAGACTAATAAGAAACTCTAATCTTCATAAAGGGAGATCTGCAGGGAGTGGTGAGGAGGAAAAATGGAGAGCTGAAAGGCCTTGGATGCCACTAAGGCTTTGGGGTTTTATCTTGTAAGTGGTGAGAAATTTCAGAAATGTCAGTGCCTTAAATCATTAAATCCCCAGGTCTTTTTAGGAAAAAATGTGTTTCAGAAATGAGAAGCTAGTATAGATCTCTGGTTTGCATTTATGTCTTACCGGTTTTACACTCTTTCCTGCTTGGTGCTTAATAAAATTCACTTGCAACAAGTGAGCTGAGTAAAAGTGCTGACTTTAAATAAAAATTAAAAATTAAATCACTTCAAAAGCTTTTCCTTCTCAGCCCCAATGTATTGGGCCTTCTCTTTACGTACTATGCAAAAAGAGACTATTCATCTTGTGAAATGTTACAGTTTCATTCAATTACAGAAAACTTTGCTAACTATGAGTCTTTCATAGGTTCCTATAAAGGGCGAGCTTGATCAGAGCTAAGATTCCCAGGTCAGGTCTTAGGGAAGGGGAAAAGAAAAGCCAAAGTGACATCCGATGAGGACAGGTGAAGTGTCATACGTGGAGCTGTGGAGAAGGAAGAGAAGTTCAGAACAACACTGTCCAGTAAAGATACAGCAGGAAGCACAAATTCAAGGCATATGTACAATTTTAAATATTGTAGTAGCCACATTGTAAACAGATAAAAAGGAGGTGGAAGCATCTCAGATGTCTATGAATGGATAAATTAACAAACAAAATGTGGTCTGTATATATGATGGAATAATATTGTACTTGCAAAAGGAAGGAAATCTAGATACATGCTACAATATGGATGCATCTTGATGACATGATGCTAGGTGAAATAAGCCAGTTACAAAGAAACCTAGATGAGTCCACTCATATATAACCAGGAAAGAACTGTGAATGGTATTTTCCAGGGGCTGGGGGTGGGGGAGAAGAGAAGTTGTTGTATAGTGAGAACAATTTCAGCTTTGCAAGATGAAGCTCTGGAGATTGTTGGCCCAGCAATGTAAATGTACTTAACACTACTGAACTGGATGCTTAAAAATAGTTAAGATGATATATTCTATGTTATATTTTACCCGTTTTTAAAAAAATTAAAAAGAAACAGGTGAGGGGCGGGGATTTAGCTCAGCAGCACAGCACCTGCCCTAGCGATTGTGAGGTCCTGAGTTCCATCCCTGGTACCAAAAAGAAAAAGGAAAAGAAAAAGAAACAGGTGAGATTTATTTTAATAATATATTTTATTTAACTTGCTATATAGAAAACATTGTTTCAGCATGTAATCAACACAAACCTACTCAGATATTCGTTCCGTCTTACTGAGGTTTGAGGTCTGGTGCACACTTCACACTTAGCCAACACCTCAGTTTGGGCTGGCCACAATTCAAGTGCTCAAACTCCAATGAGTTTGCTGGTTTCCGTATTGGAAAGCACAGTCCAGAGCACTGGGCAAAGGCAAACGCTCAACTGTGACTCCTTTTCCTTACAAGTACACCAGTGACTTGCCTTATGCTGTCTTTTTCCTTTCCTCTGAGGGAGTAACAGGAATGGGCTGAGACCGAAGATGTTTGTGCACCACCAAGGGAGGGTAATCTAAAAATTACTCACGAATCCCCAAGCAAAAGAGATCAGAAGAGCCACTGAGCTGAGCTAGATGGTCCCAGGCAAATCCTTTGTTGTTACTATTGCAGGTCTTGGTACAATGCGAACCTGTTGGTACATCAGTGAGGTACAGTCAGATACAACAGACATCTATACACTCTCTAGCTCTGTCACCTGGGACAAGCTGCTGCGGAACATGGCAGAGCCTGAGTTACTTCTCTAGTGAAACAAAGACAAGGACAATGGCTGTCTCATTAAGCCCTCGAGGGTGAGAGCAACGTTCTCACTCAGAGATTCTGGACAAAGTGTCTGCCACATAGTGAAGACTGTTGTTAGCCACTGTTGGGATAAATATCACCATCATTGTTATCCCTGCTATTTGGAGTATGCTTCAGCTGCACACTAGTGTCTCATCATCCTTTCAGACTTTGATTCTCCCAGCACATATTAAATGTGTCTGTGGTCAAACACAGACTCTAGCGCAAGCTAGATTGCTTGGACTTAAATGGTGTTCCTATCTTTCTCAGTGCCTCCTTCTTATTTCCTGACCCTAAAACAAGACCCTCATCTCTTCTCTGGCATAACTGACTCATTTCTCAATTTAAGAATCCATAAAAGGAGAAGAGTAATCATTCAAAACCACATGGGGTTGTTGTGATGATTAAATGAAATAATGTAGATAAAACATGGCCCAGCACACACCAAACCCTAGGCAAGTGGGAGGAGTTATTACTGGATGAAAGATAGGAATGCAATGGCAAGGGAGAAGAAACCACACTTGGGCATGGGATTGCCAGAGAGCTAGACCTTATGCCAGTAAGACAGTAAAGACTGAGGAATGTTGGCATATGGGAAGTCTTTCCCAGTGCCTGCCTTGCTTAAATACTTGGGCAACAACATAAAATCCCACCTTCCTCCTGGCAGGTGGCAAGGCCACTATTTCTCCTGGTCTGTCAGTCCTCTGAAAGGGCAGCTAGACCTCACACTCAGATCTATGTCTACTTCTAGGGCCCCCCTTTGGTGAAACAGTGCTGCTCCTAATAAGCTCTTGCAGACTGAAAAAGTCAATAAAGCTTCCAAAAAAAAAAAACCACCCCATTGATCCGCTTATCTATGGTAAGAAAATCTTGTTCCCAGGACACTGCTATATCCCACTAGCTCAGGTCAGGGTGGATGAGCACCGGCTGAGCTGGAGCGTGCCCCCCCACCCCGGGGACCCTTGACCTTTGCACAAATAATTATTGAATGAACAAAAGAGATTAGACCTGAAGCAGTTTATAGTGAGCTACATGGGAGGTCAGGAAAGTTCAGATTCATCTCCACACTGATGAGCTACAAGGGAGGAAGAAAGAAAAGAAAAAATAAATGTTTGCTACATTGTCCTTACAGAAGTTAGGAACTGAAAAAGAAGTATCTCATGGCTCTCCTTTGACAGGTGTCAGGGCCTCTCTATGGCCCCAGCACTGAAAAACATGCCCTTGGAAGAAGTATACAGGGTACAAGTACAGACAATAAAATATGGTCCTCTTTTCTGTTTATTTCTACATCTTTCCTTTATTAGCTTAGCTAGTCCTCACTTTCCTAAGGACGATGGTCCTATTCTGCTGGACATTGGTCTCAAATCCTGCCGAAGAAGTGAGATAACCCCTATCCTGGTTCTTCAGGGTTAAAGAGGAAGTCAGAAGGGCCCAAATAGGCTGCCAGGATTGAGCTCCAGAGCGCAGAGGTCATTCCGGGGGCTTCCCGACCTGTGACCCTGCTGTCTGTCTCAGGAGTCAGGCACAGAGTGCAGGGTCTCCATCCACCCTTTGCTCCTGTACCCCAGACAGAGCGGGAAGGAAGCTGCTGAGGGGCTTTCTCACCCTCATGGTGAGAGGCTGCTTTTCTGTCTTATGAAGGATAACTCAGCCTGGCTTGTTAGGGCTCAAACGCTAACTTCACAAAAATAACCAGCACCTTTGCCTGACTTCCAATTTAGGAAGATTAAAAAAAAGAATCTAATGTGTAAAAGGCTCTAGAGAAATTGATGTCTAGACTGTATCTGGATGATTTAGATGGTGCAAATACATTTCACAGAGTAGATTGGTTGGAGGCATGAAAAGCCAAAATAATAATCTTTTTCACTTCAGGAATATCAATGTTGTGATTTTATTTCTCCTGTTTTTTTTTTTTTGTTTTTTTTGGGGGCACCAGGGATTAAACTCAGGACCTTGCACTTTCGAGGCAGGCGGGGGCACCACTGACCTAAATCTCCAGCCCCTGTTTCTCCCAATTTTTAAAGAGGAGTAAAAATGCACAAGGCACAGAATCATTCACAGCAGCATCATAATTATGGACAAACTGGAAGCAATTTAAATATCCAACACTTGCTAGATAGATTATGGCAGACCCCCTTAGGGTATTGACCTATTTAATCCAGCCACAATTAATGATCTATCCGAAAGTTGTACTGGAATACGGGAAGGTAGCATGGAATAATGAAACTAGGGAAAAGGTAGACAGAGGAGCAGATCATGGTTAGGGTTGTCCCACAAAAGTGCACATGGACAAAGCTAGGAGAGAGCACAAAGACAGCTCAGAGATGCTAAGAGGGTTAATTAGAGGATCTGTAAAAAGAAACTGGGTAATGTTTCTCCAGTGCCTCCTCACTAGTAGTGGCACAAATAAATAAGAACAAAGCACGGGCATCACATTATTCTTCTCATCCTCATGTTTTTGGCCTTTCCAAGGTTGCTTAGGTTAGATCTTCACTTGTCTGCAAAGGCCCAGTCCTGTCCCACAGATGGGTTAAGAAGCAGTGATGGCCCCAAGTGCTGAACCCTTTCCACGGAACAGCCACGTGAGCCCTCTTGTCATTTCATTCCAGGTGAAAGCAGCCTTACCTGTGTACCCTGGCGTGTCCCGGCATGAGAAAGATTGGAGAGAATTGCCTCCCTGGAAGGATCCCTTATACAAGGCAGGTGACTCGTTCCTCTCCCCAGCTCCTCTGCCCTGGTTTGTATTTAATTACATGTCCCTTACCAGCTTGGGAGCCAGGGCCCTGATCCTCCAGGATGACACCGTGTAGCATCTACCCAACCATCCAGCTGGCAACTCTCCCAGTCAAGTCCTAAGGCAAAGTGCCTGAGCCTCTTCCACCCTCTGCATGCACAGGTGCTCAAAGTCGATTCTTAGGACAAGCAGAGTGCCTGCCTCTTGTGCCCACCTTTCTCCCCACTGTTCCCTCCTCCTGGAGAAGTTGAGCTAGTTTGCTTCTACTGCAGATCCCCAGGAATGGCATACTTGGCAACACTGCGATCTCTAATGAGAGAACAGTGTGTGTGTGTGTGTGTGTGTGTGTGTGTGTGTGTGTGTGTGTTGTCTTCCTATGACCAGAATGCAAACAAATTTACAGTTTATAGCCAGCCACATTTCTATCCAGCACATTATTTAGCACCGGTAACAATCAACACCAAACCGTACGCACCAGCTTATTAAGCTAAGAAAAGCTGTTGCTGGCTACACAAGTGCTTTAAAGCAAAACCATCCTCTTTTTGTTCTTTTTCAAGGTCAGTCTACCCACTGTCCACAGATAGCAAGCCCCTGGGCTTGACTTAAAACAATACAAAGCAAACACAAACTTTCCTGAAGTTCAAAGCCTGTGTGTTTACCCTGGGCTGAGAGGATGGATCAGTGCAGCCCACGCTTCCCACTGCCTGGGCTCGTTGAACTCTTTCAACAGTGACAACCGAGAGGTTAAATCCTGTCAGATTTGGTGCTGCTTACTACAGACAGCTGGAGCTGACAGCCAGAGAGGCAAGTGTCACCTCACCCTTTGGCAGCCATAGGGATGCAAGTACCCCTCAGGGAGAAGCAGTTGGGTGGCAAAGCAATAAAGATCCACACATCTGCAAAAGAAACTTGGGAAGGAATCCCTCCGGGGAGTCCCTCAGCTTGCTTGCAAACCCACTTTTCGGCTGAGATGTCTCTCTGCCCTGCAGCCCACTCTCAAGGATGAAGAAGAAACAGAGAAAACAAACAGAAAATATTCCCCACCTGGTGTTTGCATGTTTTACGACCAGCAAGCAGAGAAAACGCAAGTGCGTGTGGGTATACTCCCTTCTCTCCCTTGGAGAGATCCCAAATGCACTTGTTAATTGTGTAAGCCACCGCCACTGCCCCCAGCCACAGGAAAAGCTCCAACCTACACATGCACGCCCACCTCACAACCAAGCCCCCTCCCCAGCATCCCATCCCCAGGCTTCAGAAAAATCATCAAATGCTACTCACACGCGGCAGCCTCAGCCTCCCTCTACCTCTCCCCAGCTTGTGCACCGGCTCCGGTTGCGGCTGCTGCTTCTCCTGTTGCAAGTGAAACAAGCCTTCATAGGCAGAGATGGTTTTCCTCTGGGCTGCTTTGTCTGAGATTCCCCAGATGAACAGCGACTCGTTTATGTCATTATCTGCGTTCGATTGCTCCCCTAACACAGGCAGGGCTTTGGGGCTGTCATCTTCCACCGGCTGGGCTTCTGGTGAGAGAAACAACAGACCTGAAACTGACAACTGATCGCATCAGAACACTCTAGGGGACGGCAACTCAAGACTATGTAGTAACAGGTTAGCTTACAGTGATACCACACAAGCCGTAGATCATCTGTCTCCCATTGGCCCCAAGACCCTAACCAAGTGGAAGAGACATTATTTATGAACTGGTAGCTTCCAGAATGACTCTGAGTATAGCCAGATGGGCATCAACAACCCTCAGATATGTTCAGCATTGTGGAAATCAATAAAGAGGTAATAGCATTTGGTGTTTATAGTTAAAGGCTTTTAGAGAAACACAGACTTTTATAAATTTAGGTAGACTAGGATTCAAATGTGAGCTCCACCACTGTGTGGGCTGTGTGATTTTGGCAAAGTCTTTATCCTCTCTTAGACTCTTTCTTTACCTACACATCAGGCACAATGATACTTAGCCTCCCTAGGAGAGCTGAAAGTGAAAGATCTGTATGTGAATTCAGTGTGTATCATAGGGGAGGAACCCTCTGAGAGACATAAAGTCACATCCACCCCACTATGCAGCAGTGTGTGTTCACTCTGCGAAGGACCTGTGATTGTATCATCAGATCTCAGGATCACTTCACTGGCCTGCGTAATCAATTGCTTCCTCAGAGGAAACACATTGTAGTACTTTACATATTTAGGGCAGCCTGAATTTCCAGGTTTCAAGCATGTAAGAATTCTGTGGTGTCTATTTTTCAAATATGGGAAACAGAACTCTAGAATGATCAAAAGCACTTGACAAGGAGAAGACACTGCCACTTGCTGCTTTGCCTTATACACAGCCTCATGAGAACAGGGTGGAAATCTACCTTGTCTGAAGCTCCTCACTTCTGCAGGCTGAGATTTCTCAGGACTGACAGATTTTGACAAGGGGATCTCAGTAGAGAAGTCTGTATTCACTTCAAAAAGTAATAGTGTGCCCGAGTGATGAAAAATTCAGAATGTTAATGCTTGACTAGACCCTTGTGGTACACCCTCGCTCTAAATAACCTATTTCCAATTAAAAACACTGATGATTGGGGGCTGAGCTTTATGGACTCCCCTCTTGCCTCCTCTTGCTCCCAAGGCAGAAGAAGCAAGCTTATGCTGTGCCTTAGCCCCTGGACAAATGCAGTTCCTACGTAGGGAATCCCTACCTTGCTGAGGTAATTTCAGTAGTACCAACATAAACTAGACCCAACAATGCGAGATGGCTTAGCCTCGTCTACCAGGCCTCATCTTACTCCACAGAGCACGTTGGATAGCACTGTGCTTCTGTATCCAAACACAGAGTAAAGGAATAAATGCTGAAAACCTGGACCAGAGAAGTTGCTGACAAAGTCTTCTCCCAGGAACTGACATGAAGGGATATTATATCTATGAAGGGAATTCAAGATAGGAAGGGGAAACATGTGATTAGTCAATCCAATTCCACCCTGGTTCCTTCTTACAGTTTAAACATCCTCAATAAGATCCCAGGAGCATGGAATACTCTCCTCCAAGGAATGTATGCCAAATCCTGAGCACATTGTCTTCTATAATGTAAGGGTTCAATAAATGTTAGCAATATAATGATAATAATGATAATTAAGAAGGAGAGGATGTAAGAATTGTTATCATTTGCCCTCATGGGTTGTGTGAGACATCACGCTAGCATTTTGTAGTTTATTGCATTCAATTCTCACAACAACTTTGGAGAGATGTATTGTAATTTATAATTTACAGATAAGGAAGCTGAAACTTAAACAATCAGATGAGAATGTTCACAAAATTCCATATCTACACAACTACCAGCATCTTGCCTCTAGACATTGCTTCCCTCCCTTTACTTTGGATGAATTGTCCATTCCCTCAGCTAAGGTACCCTTTTTGTTACCCATGGATATCACTGCAATATTTCTTTGTCCTTCCTTCACCATCAATTTTTCCTTCTCTGTTGGATCATTCTCAATAGCTTTGTGCTTTCATTCTCCTATTTTTAAAAGAAATGTCCTAATTCCATCTCTACTTTCAACTACTACCCATTTGCATCACCCAGTATATCAAAAATCTCTGTGAAATTGTCAAAATGCATTGTCTAGACAATTCCTCTCTCTTGGACTCATTCCAATCCAGTCTCTAGTGCCACCTCTCAACCTAACTGCTCTTGTCAAAGTCACTGATGATCTCCATCTCGCTATTTTCAGCCCTCATCTTTCTTGACTGCCAGCATTATTTGTCACAGTTGATCACTTCCCTACTCCTTGAAATGCTTTCTTTAGTTGGGCCCCAGACCCACATTACCCTTTTTGCCTTCTGCCTACCTGTGGGTCCCTTCTCAGTCTCTCCTATGTGTAGCATCTCTCTTCTAGTCACTAAAAAGCAGTGTTAAAAAGAGGTTCAAAGCCCAGACTTGGAAGTCAGAAGCCCAAGTTGGAGCCCTGATGTTAGGATTCAGATCTAAAATGGCCGCCCAAATTCTGATGCTGTGATTGGATCAAGGCAGCGCTAGACTCATCAGTAGAGTCATCCATTGATGAGTTCAGTAACCGAATGTGTTGTGAGGAATTGAGGCCTGGTTAGAGGTATGTTACTGGCAGTTTGACCTGGAAGGATGTATTCTTATCCCTGACCCCTCCTTTCTCTCTCTGTTTCCTGGATGCTATGGGTTGAATACTTTTTCCTCTGCCATCCTGTTTCTGCCTTGGAGCCAGCTGAAAAATGTACTGAAACTGTGAGCCAAAATAAATTTTTCTTCTTTTCAGTTGTCGGTGTTGGGTATTTTGTCCTAACAACAAGGAAAGTGGTGAAGTAAACTGACTACACAATTCAGAATTTTTGGCAAAATCATTTCACTTCTTTCTCCTAGTTTCCTCCTCTCTAAAATAAGACAACCTTATGAGGTTGTCCAAAAAGTTAAAGGAGTTATCTATGAAAGCACATAGAACAGGAGCTGGCATGTGCTAAGAACTCCATGAGCATCAGATATTTTTATTACCCACCTCTGGACATTGAGAACCCAAGATCTTGGTGCTCAGGAAACTGCTCTTGTCTGTGACCTCCTTTTCTTTCACACCTTTAACAACATCTGTAGGCAGATTAAAATCTGCAGTCTAGACATTTCTCTACTAGACATTTCTCTACAAGGCAGACCCAATGGCTTAATTGATATCTTCTCCTATCTATTTAATAGACACCTTGAGTGTGAGATATCCAAACCCAAGTCTTTGATACTCTCAACTAATTTGTTGTTCCCACATTTTTCTTCATCTCAGGAAAGGATAGTTGTGCCCTTCTAGCCACTCAAGTCAAACCCTTGAAGTAATTTTTGACTTATTTTTCCCTAGCACTAAGCATTCAGCTGGATGGCAAAGTTATGGTTTACTCCATAAATATGTACAATGATAAGTTGTCAATGTACAACAAAATATTTTTTGAAAAATTAAGTTAAAAAATAAAAAAGATCAATTCCTTGTAATAGCTTACAAGGCCCTAAAAGGCCTCCCCTCCCCGACTTCCTTCTTTTTTCTACCTCTTCAAGTTCAGCTACTATTACTAGCTCCATTTCCTAATGCCCTAGACATGAAGCTCTTTGAGCACACCATGAAAACCACCTCAGGACCTTTGAACTTTCATTTCTTTGTGCCTGGAGCACACCACCCCCATGTACCTTCTGGAGTCACTTCAACCTTCTTTCCAATGTCATTGTCTCATTGACACCTTCCCTGATTCACCTTTATAAATACTTCTCTCTGCTCTGCACTCCTCCTCAGCCATATTTTTCTCTGTAACGCTAATCAATGAATAACACACATTTCCGTGTATGAGTATGTATGTGTGTGTGTGTGTGTGTGTGTGTGTCTGTGTCTCCTTTTACAAAAATGTGAACTTGATTGTATTTTTCTCATGGCTGTTCACTCAGTGCCTAGAAGATAGTCAGCACCAAATAGATGCTTATTAAATATTTGTTTTTGTAGGTGAATAGAACTAGAGGAATTAAATCTCTCGCCTAGGGTCACAGAGTTGATGCATGAGGAAGCTAGATTAAAACAGATCTTTCTGCTTTCCTTGGCCTTATTCTTTCCAACATACCAGCAGTGTTTCTATCAAAGTGTTGTGCAGACCATGTGGACTTATAAATGTCCACTAAAGTGAGCTTTTGCTTTCTTAGTGACTGGTATAGCTCTTGCTACATTTCAGTGGCTCCAGGCTGCATGGCTGTCATCACTTGCTAACGTTTCTATCAACAAAATAATTTGTGAACTGTGAGTATATTTTACGAAAGGGGGAAAAGCTGCTTTATTCTTTTGAATAGATTTCTTGGAAATCAACATTCTGTTTGAAATGAGAATTTCGCTTATATCGGTTGTCCTTGACTGCCCATTTAGAGATAAGAAGCTGTCTCTATTGCTTTTTAAAGGTCCTTTATGCCCAAAATTATTTGAGAAAGAGTAAGCAATATCCTGGAATAATTGAGTTTTTGAAACGTGTTTCAGAAGTAGCAGTTGAGCACTACAAGTAACCAGAGACTCTGTGAGTTGTTTCAACAATACCTGGGAAAATGAATTCCCTTTTCATTTATTGCTTTGAGTATCTCTTAAGCGTCCATTGGGAGGGACATACTGGTTTCTTGAGGCAGCACACTAAGGACTCTTCATGGGGAGAGAACGCTGGGGACATGGCAAAGACCTCTTGCTTAGAGACTGACTTGGTACGTTCTACTTCAGGTCGGCTCCTGTGCAGCCTGGAGACCTGGAGGCAAGTTCTTCAGGACACTTGGCCTCTTTTTCTTCTTAGATATAAAAAAGAGATTGAACTAGCTTTCCTCTGTTATCCTTCCAAAGTTTAAGTTTCTGTTAGACCAAGACCTATTCTTAGCTGTGAGGGTAAATGTGTTCCATACAGTAACCAAGAGACGAATTACTAAGTTTATGCAGTTTGACTCCAGTTGTAAGCAGATCTAACCCACCTGGCCATTTGCAGAATGCATTCATTCATTCACTCATTCATTCCTTTTTTCTTTTACTATATATCTGCCACTCTGGTACACATTAAATAAATAAACAGGACTCAATGGGCTGAGGCAGGAGGATTGCAGTGAGCTTGAGGCCAGCCTGAATTACAGTGTGTCTCAAAACACCAACATACTTATATACAAACAGGAGTAAAACGCAATCTTTGTAATAAAGGGGCAAGTAATCTAGTGTGGAATACAGCAAACCACATAATAATAATGATGTCATCATAGCGAGTGCACAAGAGGGCCACTTGATTAACTCTAGAGCTTTGGGATGATGTTTTGAAGGTTGTGACTATTAGGCTGATGACAGCATGAGCAAAGAAATGTGAGAATAACCCTAGATTTCATGTCAGTTAATTTCCTCACCATCGTTTTTATACAATGCTGTTGAAAAGAATTTGAAACCTAAATCTCCTTTCTTATTCTTATGATGAAAAAAAATAAGGACTTTTAAATGTGTAGAAAATAGTTGGAGAAATAAGGTAGATCTTTTGGAGGATGTGCCCCTTAATTGGAATTTTTTAGAATGAGAAAGAGCTTCCCAGGAGGAAAAGGGCAGATAGGGATGAATGTGTGATCTGGTTAGAGAAAATGCCACCTGTAAAAGTAAGAAAGCTGCCAGAATGGGTTATGTTTAGCAAGTTGAGATGAAGGGAGAAAGAAATGCCACTTTTTGCCTTATTTGTCCTACTATTCTCTGCAAATTTGTAAGTCCTTATATGTTCATCATGAGAATAGGACAGAGAATTTGTGTTTCAAGTTCTATTTGGTGGCACTGTATACAAAAGATGGTGTAAGAATTGACCACAGTGAGATCTGGAATTGTGCTTCTATTTCTTTACCAATGTTGTACTGGTATCCTGCTATCTGTTGTCTCTTACCCTGACCCTCAGTGCTCTGCTAAATAAGTTGTGTAGATGTGCCTCTGTCATCCGAGGATGTGTTAGAACTTATCAAACATAGAGGTGATGCAGTGACCAAACCAGTCCTGCATGAGGAAATGTTTTATCACATGGATTAGGGTGGAAGACTGAGGTCACACATTCTGGACTTGAGTACTACCTCAAAACTCACTCTCTTCACTACAAAGTGGAAGCCACTAGTAGCAGTCATTTTGGAGTTTTGTGAATTAAATGAGAGAATACACACAACTCTCTTAAGCCAATGCCTGCTGTGAGGGAAGAGCACAATACATCTCTGTTGATTAATTCAAGCCTTGGTACTTTATTAGAAATGGGCACCTGAAATCCTAAACCAATGTAGCATTAGGTCTCTAGACTCAATGTATTTCCCACATTAAGCTCTGAAACTTGGAATTAAATTTTTAGGTTTTAACTATAATGCAAAAACCATTCTTTGAGCAATTGTTAAAGCAATCCTATCAGATGCTAACTTGCCAACTTTCAGTTATGCTTGTCTGGCAGTCAAGAGTGAGATGCATGGTTAGTCAGGGGATCATGAGCTAAAACTCTGGCTAGATCTGCCAAGGATGTTTTCTCTTTCTCTTTCTTGTTCTTTTTTTTCTTTTTAAAAAAATGTCAATTGAACTTTACAAAACCTTTTTCATTTGAGCTCTGGCACATGGATTTGTCTTCAGCTTTGCATCCCTGATGATGTGCAGTGTGTAGCAACTGCACGTACCTTTGGAGGCCCTGTATTCGCCTGCTAAAATTGGACCCACTTAGTCCTTGTACATAACTAAGCACCTATGTCCAATGACTGTCCATTGTTGCAGCCTTGAAGGGTAATTAGGTACCTATGATGCCAAATCACCATTACAGAGTTTGTGGACAATGTAGCCCAATGATGTTCAGAGTCATATTAAGAAATTGGACCCTGGACTCAGATGTACATCATAGAGATAAGGCTTGCAGAGTCATTGTTTACAACCAAGATTACCATGTTGAACTTCCAGAATCCGTGTTGGGAGCTTAAGAGGCTTGGCAAGGGCTTTCTGAAATCTGCAGGAGCTTGTTGAGCAGAAAAGTCCCAGGGCTGCTGATCTGAATGAATTCTTCATAAGGAATAGGAAGTCTTAAAGCTGTACTTATTGAATTCCTTCCAGGCCAATGCCTCCTGATATCTCCCCCACCCCGAAAAAAAATCTTTTCAATCAATTTTAATTATGACTTCTGTAAAATGTAGTTATCAGTTTTGTTCATTTTCATCAAACTTAGGCCAGTACTCTGCTGAACAGCTTTAGATGCCTGACACTTTTCTGTGCAATAGCAAAAGCATGCATGGAAGAGTGTTTTCAGCCCTATGATTAAATAGGGCTCATTTTCTCTCTGTCTCCCCAAGAAAGAGAATGCCCTAAATAAACCAGAGGCCCCGTGCTGACAGGTTTTGGGCAGGAGGGGGTTGTTGACTCTCAGATTTCAGGGCTCCTCTGTGGCTCTTCCAGTTTCATCAGGATGTCATGTTCTTGGTAACAGCATCTGCTGTTCTGACAAACACCCAGTGACAAACGCGGAGCCTCTGCTTCTCCCCAGGACCTGCAGAGGATAGAGAGGCCGCAGCTGGGCAAGACAGTACAAGCCCATATTTCATAACAATTACTCCGGATTATCAGGAAAGGTGGCAAGAAAAACTATTAGCAAGTTGTTGGACCAAAGATTTATGGTGCAGCAGCTCAAAGGTGTGTGACAGGTTTCTGGTCTGATGAAAAATCACTTCTCTGGAGGTGAGAAAAGGGCAGGCACCCTGCTCAGCTGATGAGAATCCATCAAGTTAGCTTCACTTTTGTGCTGCTCTTAGTCTCAAACTAAAAACGTGCCTTCAACTCCCTAGGGTAAATAATTAGTACCAGATTCACAAAGTTTAACGTACCCCTTCCACCAAAATATGGTTTTCTTCTTTATATTTCCTCTTTAGAACATCACAGTGATTTAAATCAGCAGGCTCTCCATTTTGGGAGAAGCAAAGAACATATCAAGCATATATATTCTCTCACAGCTGTCATCGTGGGACATTTCTTCAGACAAACTCTGCCTTTCTCCAGGGAGCAATAGAGGTATCTTCAGTGTGCACACAATTCTGTTGGATTTGTGTGCTGAGAACTGTAAGAAGTAGGAGCTGCACGCTAAGAGCCAAAGGTAAGCAGTAGGGTGGCAATGCAGTACCAGCTCCCTTGCCCATCTGCTACTCAATAGATAATGCTATTACTTTCACATAAATCATTTTACTAACTTCTCATGGAAACCCCTTGATGTGGGAACCACTTCCTATCACACAGATTAGGAAACGGAAGTACAATTTCCTAGAGTAAGTCCAAGACTAGATCTCTAGCTTCTGGACTTGTTAGCTGGTTCTCTTTCTAACACAATTTCCACCAGTGCAGGATGAGAAATCCTGTACCTCTCCACTCCCATCCATACTTTTCTTTGTAATTTACCATTGTATATGGACATTCTGATATTGCCATCCATGACATTCAGTCAGTAGACAGATTGAAGCAAAAGAGGATAACAAAGTAAGAATCAATTGAAAGTGCCTTTGGCTATCCACCTAGTATTGTTCTCCTTCAAATCAGTCCTGTGCACTGTTTTAATTTGATAATAATAGCAATAATGATAATACATTTGAGCCTTACAATAGCTCATTGAGAATTTATTTTTCCATTCTCAGTTTACCAATGGCTGAAGCTAAAGTAACTTAATTAGCAATCAAAATAATTGAAACTCAGAGCTTTTTGGCTCTTAAGTCCAGTGCTTAAGTTGCCTCTTAAAATTTATTTGATGGAAAATTGTGTGCATTTTATAGCCTGATGAGGAGCTTGTGAGGTTTCCAGATCCTGGATGGAATTAAAAACTGGTTAATCTGAACAACAGAAAGAACTGTACTGGGAATGACTCATTTAGTGATGAAAGTGTAATGCCCAGCCCAGCGGAAATACAAAAGAAATTATCTATTGGGTAAATGAATGAATGTATGAATAAATGAATTAAGCTTTGCCAGCATATTGGCATATCTTGAAAGACTGGACAACCCAATGACAAGATTCTTTCAACAAGCACAACTGACCAACACTCCGAAGATTAAAGCATCAAATATCAAGTCATCTACTGTCCCACACGAAGCATCCCACTAGGGAGTTCAGACAACCTTTCCAATCCAAAACAGGGGTGGCTTGATTTCAGAAGCACACACATGGAATGAAGCCAGGGGACAAGGAGTCTTACTAAGAGCAAGAGGCTTACCAGACTGGCACTTTGCTCCCAAGACACCTCAAATCCATGACTGAGGCCACTTGACCTTGACAGAAGACTCAGCCCCATTCCAAGTTCCTGGGTCAAACGGCTGTTGTTGAAGGCTATATAAGGGAGTCTGATTTAGTAGCCAGTTCTTTCAGCATCAAGATGATCTTGCTCCCAGTGTGGTCCTAAACTTGTGCTTTTATTGAAGAGTTACTTTGTTTCTATGTTTGGTCTTTATGTTTTGTTTTATTTCCTTAGGAAGTCCTTCCCTTGATAAATTTACCCATGTCCTTCAAGCCAGGCCTTCCCTTGTTCTTATCAACTCTGTCATACAGACACAGTTCCACTTCCTATTACTGTTCCTGCCACTCACAAACGCTGACTGCACAGAACTCTTCTTGGTGCCAGCACTCAACCTCCCCGTGTCTATAACGCCATGACTTTTTCTCTACCTTTCCCATATCTGATATCTGAAATAGCTGCTCTATTTCATCAATCGTCACTGCATTATTACAACCTTTCCTTATATCTCATCTGGTTACCACTGTAGGTATCCAAGTATGAGTTCTCCCTTCCACACCATGATCTACTTTGCCAGTAGAGCCATCATTTTAAAAGTAAGATATGACAGAGTCATCATGTCCCTGATAAGACCCTTTAGTGGTTCTCTATTATGTTTTGTGTGGTTGGCAGAATAATGGCTCCCCAAAGATGTCCTCATCTTAATCATCAAGAATACATTAAGAATACATTATGTTACATGGAAAAGGAGGATGAAGTATGCAAATGAAATTCAGGCTAATAATCAGCTGACCTTAAAGAGAGGAGGTGATCCTGGGCTATTTCAGGTGAGACCAATCTAATCACATGCATGGAAGATGAAATAGAAGATGGTTTGGAGAGATGAAACTGGACCAGCATTCAGCCCATGATTTTTGACTCTGACGACAGAGGAGGAAGACCACAAGCCAAAAAGTGTGGCAGCCTCTATAAATTGGGAAGGGCTCTCACTTTACAGCTAGCAAGAAAATGGAGACTTCTGTCCTATAACAACAAAGAACTGAGTTATGCCAACAGCCATATGAGCAAGGAGCTAAATCTTCTCCCAGAGCCTCTAAAAAAGGCACAACACATAAATTTTAGTTATTTTAGCTTTGTAGAAGATATGACCTACAAAAGCATAAGCTAATATATTTGTGTTGCTTAATCCCTAAGTTTGAAGTAAATGTGTTATAGCAGAGACATAAAATGAATAATGTAAAGCACTTAGCGTGAAGTATCAGGGATGTGGCCATGATTGACATTCTTATCTCCAAATCCTGGTAATTCCCATTTCTGCTTCTGTCCTAGGAATGCTGAAATGACTGTGCTACCGACATGTGATTTACCTGCCAGAAACACTCCTTTGTTTGCCTTAATCATCATGCTGCAAGAATTCTCTCTGGCTCTAGGGTGTCTTCCCTGAGCCCCACGAGAGCCTTACTCTCCCATGCTCTCATCTCCTGTCCCTCTCCTCTGTGATGAGGGACCCTGGAAGTGATCCTTTCAAAACCTAAGTCCCATTTTCTGAATCACTCAGAAGAAAAGCCACCATCCTGAGAGTAACCTTGAGGCCATATATAACCTGGTCCCTCTGAGACCACTGTCCACCACTGCTTTCCTTTCTCACTTTACCCAGCCACACTGATCTTCTTTCTCTTCTTTTAGGCTGCAAAGCAGGACCCACCTCAAGGCCTGGGTACCTGCTTGGTCCTTGGTTCAAAAAACTTTGCTGTGTTCATATTCATGAGTCATTCCCTCGCTTTCTTCCGGTTTGTCCTCCAATGTTTCCCCATTAGAGGAACTTTTCTTAGTCACCCTATATAAAACACCCTTCCCTCTCCCACAGCAAAAGATCCCAAATTCTGTTTTCCTTCCTTGTGGGAAGAATCAAATATGAATGAGAGGAAGGGAAGAAAAAGAGAAAAATGAGAACAAGTATTTGTCTATTTTCTGTTGCTATTAAAAAAAAGCCTAAATTCAAGTACAAGTTCTAGGGGCTCCTAGAGATTTCTTAGTATTTTCTCTGTAGATGATCATTTCATCTACATATAAAGATTTCGCTTCTGCTATGCCAATCCTATCCTAGTTGTGTCATTTTATTGCCAGACTATTTTGGTGGGGACTAGGTTTCAAAGTTTAATGGACAGATAAAGAGTAAGCATATCTGCCCTTCTTCCCCACCTTAAGGAAAAAGAATTGTATCTTCTCCATTCATACAAGGCATTCTCGCTGGAAGTATGGAGTACATATCTTTAATCTGTTGAGAAGGTTCTGTTTTACTTCTAGTCTCCTGATAGCTTTTAGCATGAACAGCTGTGGAATTTAGTCCAATACTCTTTCTCCAACTAGTGACAGGATCATATGGCTTTCTCCTTTCCTCTGTTAAAATGATGACTTTTGGGGGTGGATCTTCCAATGCTCAACCAACACTGCCATCCCTATAACAAAACCACTTTCTACATCCTGCCAGATCTGACTCCCAATAGTTTGTTTTGTTACATAAATTTCTATCTATGTTCATACTTTTTTCGTCTATTATCTTTATCCAGTTTCAGGATTAGCACAATGTTGAGTTCCTAAAATGAGGGGAGAAGTGTTCCTTCTTTTTTCTGCTTTAATTTTTTGATATAATTTATCAGTTAAAATGTTTATGAGTCTGCTGTTGTCATATAGGTAGGTTTTCAAGCTAGGAATATACTTTCTTTAATAGGTGCTATTCAAATTTTATATTTCCTCCAGAGTTAGTTTCATTAATTCGTCTTCCAAGGTACTTCTTAGAAGTTGTCAAATTTATTTCAAAAAAGATTTTTGTAATGTGCTTTCTATATCCTTGTAAATTCTGTAAAATCTGTGGTAATGTCTTCTAGATCTTAATATTGTAATTTTAAAAATGTATAACTGATATTGTGTAACAGGAAGAGAAGGTCTAAAAGAGCAGGGGAATTGGGAGGGGTAGGGGAAGGGAAAAAAGGGAAAGGAAAAAATATGAGAAGAGGAAAAAAATGGAAACAAGGTCTTTGCAAATAGGGAAGGGTGAGGGGGGGTGAAGGGAGGGCAAGGGAAGGGGAAAAAAATAAGAACCAAGAGACTCATGTAATGGTACAAGGTCCCAATGATGAATGTAACTGTATTTTATAGCTAAAATGTACCAATAAAGTTAATGGGGGAAAAAAAAGCCTGAGATAACCAACTTATAAAGATAAAGGTTTGTTTTGGCTCAGAGTTGGAGAGGTCCCAGTCCGTGGTCAGTTGGTTCCATTGCTCTGGGCCTGTAGTGAGCATAGTGAGTATCATGGCTGGAGTATTTGGTACAGAAAAACTGCTTGCCTCCTGGACAGGAAGCAAAGAAGAGGAACGGACCAGTGGGTCCAGGGTTCCGCAATCCTGTTTAAGAGAGTTCTATCAAGTGACCTAAGGACCTCTCAGGAGGCCCCACCTCCTAAAGACTCTGTCATCTCCCATAGTTCCAAGTACATGGGCCTTTAGGGGACATTCCAACATCCAAACTACAGCAGAAGGAAGAGGAGTAATTAGAATTTCATCAAATATTATTCAATCTCATCAGGAACCAGGGAAAGTGAAGGGAGAGAAGCCCAATTCATGATGGGTTTGGGGCGTACCAAGTGGGGGGTGCTGGCAGGGATCCACGGTGAGAATTACCTAGTGGTCAGTTACTATATAGGATATCTTCTGCAGGAGTTCTTTGACTCACTGCAGCCTGAAGAAAAACTAGAGAGGGCGTTTGGCCAAGAATGGACTTGAAAGGCATAGGAGACAACTGTGATCACAGCATTAAGGATGCTGTCAATGTGGACGCTCCCTTTTATTACTGACAGGCAGTGTGTTTTAACACATATGGCCGCTGTAACCACAACTCTGTGAGTTCATCTAGGCAAGCATCACATTCTTTCATTTTGTGCAAGTCTTCAGGAAGGCTAAGAAGTGCCCGGCAGCTGCCAGGAGCACCATTCCTAGCAAACAGCAGCAAAACCAGTAGTATTTGTCTAAAACAAATAGTCAACCAGAAACAAACAAACAGACAAAACATCCAATAACATAAAATAAATGTATCACCAAACAAAACAGAGCTTCCTGGGTCTTCCCTCAAATAATTTGATTGCAAATCTTACAGGTATAGCCAGGCATCTATATTACTAGCAGGTACCAAGGAAATTCTCGGGCACCCTAACATTTGTTGACCGACTTCCATCTTTGTGATCTGCCCTGGATGTATAGTTGAATCTCCACGTTAAACACCAGAAACTCAGGCACTAGATAGGCTGTGGGTGATGAGACTCAGGCCATACTCATCAAAGAGATTATCTCCACCACAAAGTAGTTTTCCCATCACAAGGATCAGATTAGCTCCAGGATCACTGCTGGACCATACAGGCCCAAGCAGCGGGCCTTCCCTGAGTCCCTGCCCCTCAACTTTTATGAGCATGAGGGATCCAAGAAGGTTATGAGAAGCCCTAGTCTCTTAAGCATGTCCAATGCTCGATTATTCCATGAACTGAGTGTCCTCTCCTATGCAGCCCCAGCCGCTACTAGTATTAGGGGCAAGTGATGGTTATTCATGTTGGGTGAGACTTCGGGCTGTTCCAGAGGCCGCCTCTGTAAAAGTCCAAATAGTAAATATTTTCAGCTCTGTGGGCCATCTGGTCTCTGTTGAAACTATTCCATTCTGCATTATACCTCAAAAGCAACTATAGATGATATACAAATGATAGGCATAGGTGTATTCTAATAAAACTTCACTTACAACAATAGGCAGTTGGCTGGATTGGGCTTCCAGTCCTACTTTACCCACCCCTGCCCTGAACTCAAGAGTACTGTCCAATCCTTTTTATTTTCTATACTGTTAAAGGCAAACAGTGAAGTGAATAATCCAGAGTAAACATTTAAACCCCAATATTTTACATGGTCAATAGATGGCTTTGGAAAGCATTACACTAGCTTTGTGCTTGCTGATTTAGTTTTCTAATTATGTTTTGCTCTGGATGATATTAATATGGGTTTACACTTTCCAGGCAGATCCCACTGGGGGCTCAGGAGGAGGCCGTGGGTGAATGTGGAGAGTGAAGTGAGAAAAGCTGGCCTTGTATTAAAATTAGCTACAGGTGATTGAGAGAAGACTGTCTATAACTGCCAGTGGGAATGAGAGATGCCCCTGTGAGTGGCTGTGTGTTTATTGAATTTGAAAATGGCATCTTTAGCCTTTATCTCTCTTGTTCCCAAAGGTGTCTGCTCAAGCAGCTGAAAGTCGCAGGGGAAGGGGCCTCCACTGAATTCCTGGTGGGTATATGTTCCTGACTTCCACATTCTAGAATAGCAGGACAAGTAGTGATGGGGGATTTGCATTGCTGGGTTGCCCGTTACCTATTAGGCATGCTGTTGTCTGCTTTACAGATAACATCAGCTGATATTTACTGAACATTTTCCCTTTACCGTTTTGTGTGAGATAACTTTGTTTAAACCTCCCGATGACCCAAGGCAATGCTATTATTCTGCCCCTTCTACAGAGACCATAGTTTAATAACTCTTGAGGTCATAGAACCATTTAAAATGGAAATTTTGACTTAACAGTGCTCACTTTTAATTGAGATGTTGAGTTGTCCCACAATTGTCTACCTCAATAAAAAAATCTATATAAAGATATTATTAGCTCTGTTTACAGGTGACAAGAAAAAAGACTTTCCTACAGCTACACAAAACATCAGAAACTGCCCCAGATCCAGAAAAATTAACAGCAGAGAAAAAGCTACTTGATAAAGATCACATCTCATCATCTTGATTGAATGAATCCTTTCTTTTTCACGAAGACTCATCCACAGCTGTGATCCTTTGAATAGTTTTGCAGATTCTATGATAATAATTTCTTTATGTCCTATTGAGTGATCCACTAGCATTCATTTACAACAGTATTTGGCCGTAAGTACTATTTACATCGTTATTGTAGCAAGCTGGGCAGTGAGTGGAGAAGCCTCAAACTTACTTTACCAGTGCTGGAAAACAAAGGAGGAGGCTAAAGCAAGGCCCTTGCAGCTGAGCCACACACAGAAGATTAGGTTGAGAATGCCTGTAGGCTCACACAGAAGTTCAGTTACTGACCCAAAGACAGACCTGGAACCCATGTCCTGTGGAATGTGTCCCAAAGTTTCCTTCAGGATACTTTGCTGGAATTTAGAGTGCACTCTACTGCTAGAGAAACAAGGTAGTAGTTTACCTGCAGGCCAGCTCTCCCCAAACCTTAACTAATCTGATGAATGGTAACCCTAGAGCAGCCCAGGCATCCCTAGGAGTGACGGTAAAGTTTCAGCCTTTGTTTTGCTGGGAAAATCCATTGCATACCACATAGAAAGACAAGGACATGAAGACCTAAGGAAGAGTTGACTCACCAACTGCAATTATTATCAGCCACTTAGAACCATACTTTGGAGAGGCAGGACAATTTCAACAAGGTCAGAGAGCCTGAGATAATTTTCCAGAAAATGTTGAATGGATGAAAGTTAATTCAGATATTGTTATTGGGATAGTGATGTCTTTGGAGATATTGGTGATAATAACTATGAAGTTGACTTTCCTTCATAAGCACAAAGGTTATTTACCATCCTATGAATTTTGAGATAACAAGAGGGTAAATTTTGAGGTCTCTGGAAGAACTTTCTCTCTAAACCCTTTTATAGCACTGCTGCTGGAGACTAGCATTTTTCTTGAACACTACTGATTACAACTCTAATGGCCATTTTCATTGAATACTAGACTGTGTGCCTAGCATTGCAAGCTTTGTTTATTGCTTTGAGTACTTATAACATCTCTGAAATGTAAGTATTATCACTCTCATACTATTCATGATGAAATGTAAACTGTAGTAGGTTTACTGACTGGCCCAAGGCCATGTAACTAGCTGAGTTGGTTTTAGAGCCCAGGCCAGTTTTGACTCCAACGCTAGCCTTTCTCCTACCTCTAGCATCCTAACCTCTCTAGTTCCTTAGCCTTTCCTGAACTGGCTTCCTTCTACATTGGTCAGTTGGAACAGCCATTTACCCAGTGCTGAATTTAGAAAGACTGAACTGTACTGAAACATGGCTCTTCTGTCTCTTACCAGTTATCATGTATCATTACATGCTGTCCTCTGATCAATGATCTGTTCAGTCAAAGAGCTTGAGGAAAGGATTGTAACATGAGTGTGTTTTATGATAGTCCCTGGTGAAATTAACAGCTTTGGATAAGGTTCCAGGACAATTCTTTAGGACATTGTTCTATAACCACTCCCTTTACCAGCTGTCAAGGTAGCTCATATCATGTTCTTAATGGGAAGATCCATTTCCACCTCCACCTTGCCCCTACTAACACACACACACACACATGCACACATTTGCACAATGCTTTCAAAATGTATCCTTATCAGTTAGGCTTTATACTTCTCCTTGTAAAGGAGGAAAGAGATCCATATGTGGAAAGTAAGGAGATATAGTTAATAATGCAAAGGCTGAATTGCTTCTGTACCTCTGCCTTGATCTTTGAGATATGATTCCTTTTGCTTTGAAAAGTCACTGAAAATTTTAATCAATAAAGAAATCAAAAAAGTGGATGCCGCTGGGGATTTAGCTCAGTGGTTTCGCCACCTGCTGCGCCAGTGCAATGACCAGAGTTCGATCCCCGGTACCAAAAAAAGAAAAAAGTGGATGTCTCATCCCCTCTTATCCCAGATCCTGTACTTACTAAAATTATCTCTCCACATGCAAAGACAAGGAAACATAGAAGACTATTTGCATAAGTAGTTTTAGCTTATTTGAGAAGGGCATCTGTTTATTTGATTTCTCTGTAGAGAAAACATGTTTTTCTCAGAGCTGGCCTGGTTCTGGTCTGAGTCGAGACACAATAGCACCCTCTCCCAGTGTGAATGTCATCTTATCCTCAATGTTGTACAGCCCCCTGTTCTTTGTGTCCCCAGGTACTATTTCTTGGGCTAAAATAGTATTTTGGGGGTGGGAGTTGGTGCATTTATTAAAATTGAGAAGCCAATAATAATTCATTATTTTTTTCAATACTGCTCTGTTGTATTTTATTTTGTTTTATTTTATTTTTCAGCTCAATATGCCGGCAGCTAGGGAGCTCATACCTCTAGCAGGAAGAGGAGCCTGAGCCTTTGGCTCACCTCACTTTTATTCACCCAAACATGGGCACAAGCAATCAAAGTAACACAAGATTCATCTGGTCTCCAATTTCAACTAGAACATAATTTATTATTATTAAATTAAATCTATAGTTTATTCATTACTACTTTATGTTGTACATTTCATTTTATGGGTTTTAACAACTATATAATGATATGTATCTTTCATTACAGGACCATACAAAATAGTTTCACTGCCCTAAAACATTCTCTATGATTCATCTATTTATTCCTTCCTCCCTTCCCTCAATTGTCCCCAAGCCCCTGGAATTGTTCCCAAGCTACTGAAATTTTGCCTATGAGGCTGACCTTCAAATATATATTTAACTTTAAAGAACATCAGTAAAACTAACTCTCCAATTGAATAGCATTAGTCAACTTTAACTGCATTTAGTTGGCAAGCTTTCTGAGCAAGGCAAATGGACAGTGCTGATTTTACTGCTCTTGCCTGTTTCTGGGGAGTTTCAGGGAATCTTTGAAGGGTGAGGTGAAGCAGTAAGAGTAGAGCTAATCATTTCTCCCAGTTCCACAATCATTGCCTCACTCAAAACCTCTCACTTTTGTTTGATTTCTAAAAATTTGTCTATCCGTTCACCCATCCATCCACCTATTCTACTCCTATTGCACATCCCACTCCCACCATTCTAATATGTTGAGTATGAAACCCAGACTTTTACGTATCCTTGTAGAACATGTAGTGGTTTGATTGTCATGTGCATGTTTTACACTTACTTAAATGACAACATGCAGTGTCTGATGCTGTTTCTATATTCTCCCCCTGTTGCTGGGAAACAACCACATTGGTTGCTCCTTCCTGCTAAATAGCATTCAGATGGATGAATTCCATCACTACGGCTTACCCATTCCTCATGCATGCACACCTAGGTAGTTGCCAACCCCGAATCCCTATGAGCAGTGAATGGGCCATAAACTTTACAGTTTTTGAGTGTAGGAACCTGTGAATTATTGTTATTCCTGTCTCAAACCCAATTTTAAGGAGATCCCCACTTTCCTTTAACAAATTGTTCAAGATAGTGTCTTAGATTGTTCACTCTCTGTATTAGACAGGGTTCTCCAGAGAAACAGAGCCACAGGTTTATGGAGGCCCAGAAGACTCAACCCACAAACCCAGTTTGTAAACTGAAGAACTAGGGAAGAACTAGAGGAACTTCCTTTAGGGTTTCTCAGGATCTTTTAAGGATGGGATGAGGCCTTTCCAATTTCTGAGGTCAGATGTTAGTCATTCTACTGATTCAAATGGGAATCTCTTCTGGAAACAGCCTCACAGACACACCCAGAATTTCCATGTATCAGCTATCAGGATATTCCTTATCACACACAAGATGGCATATTGAAAGGAACTGTTATAACCAAAACCATAAACCCAGGAGCTTACAAACAGGAATTTACTTTTCATAGGTCTGGAGGCCAGGTAGTCTGAAAGAGGCTAGGTAGTCACTGGCACATTTGGTGTCTGATAAGAGTCAATTTCTTAATTAATAGATGGAACCTTTTCACTATCAAAGGGGAAAACAAGCTCCCTCGGGCCCGTGCTATAGGGCACTTACTTTGTTCATGACCTAATGATCTCAGAAAGTCCCAACCTCCTAATACTATCACCTTGGACTTTACAGTTTTGGCATATGAACGGGGAGGGGTATAAACTTTATTCACGCCATATCAGGTAGTTCACTTTAATTTCTCCATATTCCCATTTAAAGCCAGATTTATGCAACAGCATAGAAAATGTGCAGTCAGCACCACAGATTAATATTACCCTATTTCACCCCTGAAAACATAGGGAGATCATACTTCTCTGGCTACTGAACACATGACCGTGTGGTTTGTTTTAGTAAATAAAATGTGAGCAAAGTGACACGGGTCATGTCCAGACAAAGGGACTTAATTGCCAGTGAGATTCTAGACTAGTAGTGACCTGCTGGACAAACTGACTTGGTGGCCAAAGTCTTATCTGTTTTTATAAGTTAAATTTTATTGGCACATTTTATTCTTCATGTGTGTTTTCACACTTCAATGGCAGAGTTGAGTAGTTGCAATGGAGATCTCATGGCCTGCAAAATAAAAAGCACTTACTATATGACTATATAAAACAAATTATATCAACTCCTCTCCTACACAGTTCTTCTCCGTCCATTCAGTTAAGGGGCCTCAGGGTCCCTATGATATAAGCATAAGATGGCGAGGGTACTTCACACTAGACTGGCTAGAACTGCATGGAGAATAGTTGCCCTGCAGAGCTGCCCAGACCTCCGCAGATTTTCATGAGCCAAAAATAAGTCTTTCTTGCATTAAGGCAACTAAAACTGTTGGCATTTGCTAGGATGGGATAATTTAGCCTCCATAACCATTTCTCCTTGAAACCTCCTGAAACCCCCAATGCTCTTCTTGCTTTTGCAAAGTCAGGATGGAGGAAATGTCCAGACTGTTTTATTCCCTTTTCTGCATTGTGCTCTGCCTCTTCAGTTTCTCTGTACCTTTTAGTTTGCCTGTCAGTTCCTTCCTGATTTTTTGGGAACTACTTCTCTCTCTCTTTTGCCCTTGATGCAAACAT
The DNA here is from genome assembly GCF_000247695.1 of Heterocephalus glaber. The sequence continues at coordinate 11,196,726 of NW_004624795.1, read as the reverse complement.
TGAATGAATAAATGGTGCAAGTAAAGGGAAAATGCACTGATGAGAGTTTTTTGGGCTCCAGATGCATTTTAAAAAGTTGGATACTGGGAGATGGAAATGCACACGCAGGGGCGGATGGGTGTTGCTGGTTTGGGAATTGGCACAGCCTGTTATTTTAAAATACAATGGTCTGGCCCTGAGATTGTGGATAACTTTGCATTGTTCACCACTCTGATCACCAGGCTTAAGGTCAAAGAAATTTCCAGGTAAGCCATTGGTCAGCAATAGTTGTTGCCCTCAGAAGTTCTAAAAGTCAAGTTTCTGCATAGTTTGAGCGTTGATGGTACTCAGGGCAAAATGAGTTCTAGGTTCTGAGCTGCTGTTGTAAGGTAAATCCCACAGGAATGTTCCCTATCTTGGGATGGACCATTAAATCTCTTTATAGTAGCTGACACATAGCACTGAGTAGCAGGTTGCTCTCAGCATTGTTGAGGTGATATGTGCTCATTGGAAGACTGCCCCTCAGAACCAGGGTGAGTTGGTATTTACATGTGATTCTTGGTGCCAGTGCAACAAAATAAACTAGAATTATTATTATTTTTTTAAGACAGGGTCTTACTATGTAGTTCAGGCTGGCCTTGAACTCACTATGGAGCCCAGGTTGGTCTCAGACTTACAGTGATCCTCCTGCCTGCCTCAGCTTCCCAAGTGCTAGGATTACAGTCACGTGCCACCATGCTCTGCAAACCAGGATTATTTCAGTGGTTTCACAATTTTTGTAAGTAGATAAAAAGGCTCACTGAACAAAGAAATAAGCATTTCTTTGACTTCCAAGTGCAAGAAATCACTAACTCAAAGGTATTTTTTGGTTAGGATATTAGAAATAGATATCTATCCAGTTTGACACAAACTCAGCAGTTTTCTGTGGGCCCTGAACACCTGGATGGAGGGATGACTTTGATAATATATGCCTTGTTCAATTGCATGTCACAGGCTGAGATGAAAAGTATCAAGGGCAAAGCAACTTACATTAAGATCTTGAATGAGGGCTGAGCAATTTATGACTGTAGCTGCATTTGGTGACTGTCACGAAAGGGTAGTATGGATCCCAAGGAGTGGGTTAATTGGTGAGTGACACAAACACACATATGTCCACCAGAACTCATAGTGGCCATCCTGGGGCATTCAAGACGTGAGTAATATCTACCTTCGCTAACACTCCCAGTCACTGTTGGTCTTCTGAGGTTGGTCACACAACTTCTGATATGGACAAGTTCTACAAAGTTAAGGAGGAGAGGATATGAGTAATTCATTGGGTAAGGGTTAGATGGGTTATTGAGTTCTGGGAGAACAAAATTGGACCAGGCTGTAGCTACTGACCAGTAGAGGTGGAGGAAACAGGGACCTTGGAGAGCATAGTTCTGAGACTCCACAGCCAGCACCTTGACAGCCACCTCTGGTTCTTAAAAAGAGAAACTGCAGCTCGCTTACTACTACTCTAGAAAAAGAAAGGAGAGAAATGGCTCATTACCTACATTTTTAAAAACACCGTTTACTTGATCAGATAACAGTCATAACAAGTGAAAGCAGCAGGGAATTGAGTAACCAGCTTGTATCCTTTAAAATATTCTTTATTTTTTTTTAAAAAAACCATTAATAAACATTCCAGGAAACCTAGAGGAATACGATTCAGCACACAACCAGCAAGGGTCTCTGGAGACTCAATTTCCTGCCAAGAGGACAATCGAGACATCTTGTAAACATGGTGGCCTCCTTACCACTCTATTAAACTCAGTTTTATGTCAACAGAGGGCTCTCCAATTAGGGTCATCCTCCTAATTATTATAGCAGATCACAAACACCCTCCTCAAGTCAAGAGAATCTTCTCCCTACTTTCTTGTATCTTATGAATCCATTTTCCTCTCCTGTGCCTGATCTGAGAATATAAAAATAGCTTGTGATCTTGAATTCATAGACTGCTGGTATCAAACCGACAGTGGAGGAAGGAGACCAGGCTCCCATAGCACCTGCCTATCTGTCTTCTCAAAGCACATGAAAATGTTCCAACTGTTTTGATTTGGGAGGGACAGGGTTATGCGAGAGGGAGTATGTGCGCTTTACTGCATACCTACTTCATTAAAAGTGGGAAACCAAACACAGAGCAAAGGGGGTGAGAGTCACCAGGAAAGATGTGGTTTCTATGACAACCAGAGGAGCGCACACATCAGCATCGTTAGAGGTCTGAACCGGGGCAGTAGTGCCGACAGCTTCACCTAAGGCCTGTCATCACTTCTCCCTTAACTCTGTGTGTGCCTTTATCAGTCACCCTCCATCTCCCTAACGTCTTGGAAAGACAGAAGCTGTGAGCCGTCCTGCCAGAAGATGAGGATGATGCTTGCCGATATCACTTGGCTTTTACCACTGCAGAAGGAGATAGAAAATATCAGTTTCCATCAGACTATTTACCAACACAAGCATTTGGGTTGGTGTTTCAGGCTGTTGTTTCTGTGACCCTGGACACTCTATATCTCAGCTCCCAAACACACAAACACACACATAGACACACATGACCCACTGGGGTTCCTGGCAATGGGCATCTCAGACATTTGAACCCACACACATGACCCCAGTATGCATATCTAATCACACGGCACACTCAGTTCCTTACAGGGAAGCCTTTTCAAGCCTCACTTGACTTTGTCATGAAATCACCCTTCTGGAGTAGACTTATTAAGCAACCCTCAAACCAATTTGCACATTAGAATCATTTGCTGTGTTTGTTCCATTAAGTTCTAAGAATAGAAAAAGTAACAGGAAAAAAAAAACAAACCTGTTCTGATGTCCAGGTCATGAATCTACATTTGATTTGCTGTCATTCTTAAATATTGGTACATTCCAAAATACATCTCTCTCATGTGATTCCAGTGTGAACCTGAATTGATCATATTATGCTAATTTATTCAGGAGTAATTTCATTTTCAGCTATTTGTGTATTGCAAGCTGGGTTGGACCTCAGATCTCTGAAGGTGAGCAAGGCATAGGAATTCCAAGTCTACAGGTAGGAGACAGACACACAGGTGAGTAGGTACAGGAAGTGCTGTGTGAGAATTGGGCCAGTCTGAATGAAGCAAGCAGGGAATTGTGAGTGGGTCCTGTGTGGGGAGGATGAAAGAAAACATCCTGGAAGAGTAGGTGGTACTAGGTATCAATAATAAAAGACATGGCCATTTTACAGGTGGATAAGAGAAGAAAGATGATTCTAAAAAGAGATGATGGTATGCCTACAGGTACAGAAGAAATAGTGTAGGAACTAAAGCAGCTTGATTTGATTGAGACTACTGATAAGTAAATGAGGGAAGTATTTTGCAATGAGAGATATCCAGATTCATGAAATATAAGATAGATCAGAAGAAAAAGCACATGTTGATATACGGACATACAAAAAAGATAAAAACTATAAAAAAAAATAAGGGATTTACGACATGAGTAAAGGTGTAACATTAGTATAGGTAGAATCACCAAAGTAAGGAAGAAGTAGAATGGAGAAGAAACTATATTGGAAGAGATGATGCTGAGATACCTGAAAGTGATAAAAGCATCAAAGTACAGATTGAAGGGCTACGAATCTCTAACCCTAAATGCAAAGAAAGTAAGGACTCATCTAGTAAAACCAAGGAAAACTAAAAATGAGAAGAAAATATAAAAATGAACCAGACAAAGAAATACTCCTTTCAAAGGAATAAAAAGCCTGATAGATAACTCACCCCAAAGCCGAAAACAGAGGCCTGAAGACTATAGTGTAATATGTGCCATAAGTTAAATGCCTATAGGGCCGGGGATTTAGCTCAGTGGTTTAGCCGCCTGGTGCGCAAGTGCAAGGACCCGAGTTTAATACCCAGTACCCAAAAAAAAAAAAAAAAAAAAAAGAGCCTAAAAATGCCCACCAGCAAACTTCACTAAAATAAATCATAAAGATCCTCAGAGAGAAGCACAGAAAGGCAAAAGATGAGAAGAAGGTGCAAAAGGCAAATATGAGACTGAAAATTTGCTATATAAAACAATAATTTCATACATACATGGAATCAAGACACATGGCAATAAAATCAAATAAGTTGGAAAGGGCTAGGGTAAATAAGGTTAATATATTTCAAGTTCCCGTATTGTCTGGACAGTAGTGTTAATTTAAATTAGATAATAGCAAATCAAGAGTATATGCTGAAGTATCTAAGGTAAACAGTAAAACAACAGTAAAAGAAGGAATAACTTCCAAGCCAAACTAGAATGCAGATGGACTAGGAAGGAAGGAAGGGAAAAGGGGAAATAGAACAGGTGGAATAAAGAAAAAAATGACAAATGTAAACTCAAATATATCGTGATTAATTTTGAATTAAGTTTTCCAATTAAAGGAAAATATCAAACTGAGTGAAAAAATCAGACCATTTTAATGCTGCTTATATATAAGGACAAAAAAGTTGAAATTTAAAGGAAAAATTCCATATCTAGGTATTACCTAAGAAAAATAGAAACTATTCATAGAAAACCTTGCACAAGAATGTTCACTGATGCTTTAATCATACGGTCCTAAACTAGAAACAGCTCAGACATCTCTTAATAAGAAACTGGAGAAAGAACTTCGCATACATATTAGAATATTATTCCTCAGTAAAAAGAACAAACTACTGATACACATAACAAAAAGACAATGAGTCTCCAAAATGTTATGCTAACTTAAACCAGACAAAAGAATAAAGAAAAAATAAACATATGCTAATTTCAGTAACTGAGGAGCACTCAATAAAATTCAACATTCAGTCACGATAATCACTTTTAACAAACTAGGAATAATAGGGACATCTTTAATTTGATAAATAAGATCTATAATAACCTCCTACCTAATTAATGGAGATTTGATAAAAGATTTCTCCCTGGCATGATGAACAAGACAAGGATGTTTATTATTTTATTCAGTACTATACTAGAAGTCTTAGACAGCAAAAAAAGGCAAGATAATAAATTGTTAGAATCGGAGACTAACAAACAATCATGTTTTGCAGGTGGTCTGATGATATATGTAGAAAATACAGAAAAATCACTATTAAAATAAGTTAATGAATTTAGCAAGTTTTAATAATACATTAGCAGCATACAAAAATGTTTCTCTATAACAGCAATAGACAGTCAGAAAAGGAAATCTAAACTGTTTTATTATTCATGACAATTTTATCAAGATCAAATAGTAAAAATAAATTTAAAAGATGAGTAAAACATTTTGTTGAGAGAAAATGGAGACATAAGTGGAGGAGAAACACATCATTTTGATAGATTGAACAGTTAATATTCTAATGCCATCAATTCATGACAAATTGATCTATAAACTCAGTATATCAAGTTTGAAATAACAAGAGACTTCGTTGTTTTTTTATGAGCTGATATTAAAATTTCTCATGGAAAAGGTCCAACAATAGTGAAGACAATCTTGGAGGGGGGATTGGTGATTTAATTTTTATATGGAAATCCAGAGGACCAACAATGGCAAGACCATCTTGAAGAAGATGAAGACAGTGGAAAGATTTGTTATACCTGGTATCAATGGTTATTTTAAAACCACAGCAATTAAGAAAAGGCCATACCAGCAGTCCAAGGGTCAACCAATAAGCAGCACAACCATATAGAGACTCCACAAATTAAGCCACATGTGTATTAGTACTTGATTTGTGAGGAAACTGTCCTGGCAAAGACCAAGTGGGGACAAAGGTAGGCTTTTCCATAAATGGTGCTGTGTCACTGGATATCCACAGGAAGAAAAAAAAAGAAAAAAGTTATCTCCTTTCTCCTGCTATCCAAAAAAATGGACACTGGATGAACTGCAGATCTAATTGTCTAACATAAAAAATGAAGTTTCTATAAAGTAAAATAGAACATTTTCATGACTTTGGGGGTTGGATGTATATCTAGAAATTGATGCTAAACTTTGCGAAAATTATGATCTTCTAGCCTTCTAAATATTTAATTAAGAAAGTGGAAAGGAAAGTCATGGATTAGAGAAATGTACATGCAGCAAAAGTAATTGTTAAAGTATGTATTTGTGTCCAGGATGCATAAAAGCTATCTACAAATCAGTAAGGAAGAACAGTATGAAAATGGGCCAGTCTTGAGTAGGCAGTTCTCTGAAGAGGCTACCTTAAAAGGAATAAAAATAATAAAAGTACTTATCTTTACAAATGATCAGAGAACTGCAAATTAAAATCACAGTGAGATACCACTTTACACTATTCATGGACATGAAAATTAAAACCATAAGACCAAAAGATACTAAAAACATGATCAAAACATAAAATTCTGACTCAGTGCCAAATGATGGTAAGGATATGAAATGAAGGGAATTGTCACATTCTGATGGGAGGGTAAATTGGCAAAACTTCTTTAGAAAATGTACACCAAAGACAGGGAGAAGAATGTTCACAGAGGCATTTTTCATAATAATCCAAAATCTGGAAACAACCACAAATGTTCATCAATGTGGTATATTTATAAAGGGAATATTATAAAAAGGAAGAATAAACAAACTATAATGTTATATAATTAGGTGAATGAGCACACAAAACAACAGGGAAAAAAATCTCACTAACAATTTTGGTTGAGATAATTCAGACCTGAAAATGTATATACTATATTCTTCTATTTATTTAACTTTAAAAGAGGTGAAATCTAACATCCAGTGTTACATATCAGGATAATTCATCTTTTGGAAAGAGTCTGGTGATTGAATGGGGCATATAGCAAGGATTCTTAAAAACCTCGTATGTTCTACTTTTGACTAGGATGGTTGTTGTGCTATGTGTTTGTCTTGTGAAAAAAATCATTGAAATTAATATTATTCTTTGTGCACTTTTCTATTTGAATATTATAATTGAGAACACTTTCAAAGGCTTACCATTCAGTTATTCCACCCACCTGAATTCTAGAATTGTTACTGATGATTTCAGAGTTATGACAACGGAGAAAAATGCGTGAACAAAACAAAACAGTATCTATCCTATTCTATGAATGTTTTCTATTTGAATTGTTGACATTTATTTGTTCTTACAGGGGTATATAAACTGTAAGCACAATGATTTCATGACTTAACGGTTGTACAGATTTAAGTGACAATAAAAAGACAAGCTGTAGATTTATTTGTACTTTCCTCAGTTAAACAAAGATACATATCTTTTATTCTCTGTAATTGCTGTAGTCTTCTTCATGACTCCCACCTACTAAATTGAAGAAAAAAATAAAAATATAATCCAATCCATCCAACTTAATCTAGTGCCAAAAAAAAGTTTCTTTAGATAAGGTCTTGCTATTGTTAAGGTAACATGTGATGTCTTTGATATTTCTTTTTCTCCCTACCAGATCTTCTCTCTGATGATATCTAGATGTCCAGAGAGGGATATGGGGCTAAATGGAACCGATGACAGTGGTCCTGTGGTATCTGCTGGATGGTGCCTCTGCTGGTTTGCTCCCTCCAGCTGCCACTGACCATCCTAGGCATCCTGCCTTAGCCCACTGTGAGGTCCATCTCTGATGTCTTCTGACCTGGCCTCTCATGTCTTGGGCATAGCCTGGTGAGTATTCTTTGCATAATTCAGCTTCATTCCTGGTCCTACAGAGGCTTCTGAAATACTACCTCTGCCCCACGTCCGGCCCCTGGTTTAAGCTTTTTTTCTTACTTCCTGACACAGCAGAATTTATGGTAGACTCAACAACTCTCTGTTCAGCCATATCATACATCCTCCCCTTTGAACCTATGTAGAAATGGATACAAGTCTGGGAATGCAAAACCCCAGCCTTTTCTCTGTATCTGTGGTTCTCTAACCAGAGTGTGCAGCATAATTACCTGGAACACTTGTTAAAACACAGACTGTTGGTCCCACTTCAAGTTTCTGATTCAGTAGTTCTGTGGTGGGGCTCAAGACTACATTTTCGCCAAGTGCTCATGTGATGTTCTGGCCTGGTGACCACATTTTGAGAAGTCCTGCTCACATTAAACCACCTCACTACGTTTGATTTATTCACCAGATTGGAGTGGGGCAGCCTGCAAAGTGATTTCCTTCCAAACTCCCAAATATATCTTTCCATTTTCTGATGTCCTCTTCCATCTCCTTTTTTTGGAGTACTGTGGTTTTCAATGTAAAGGTCTTTTAATTCCTTTGTTAGACTGATTTCTAAGTATTTCATTTTTCTTTGTGTTACTGTGAAAGATGTTATTTCCCTAATTTCTCTCTCAGTGTTTCTTGTGTACAGAAGTACTATTGATTTTTGACTGCTGACTTTATATCCAGTTACACCTCTGAATTGGATTATTAAATCTAGGAGTCTTCTGGGAAGTTTTTGGGATCTTCAATGTAGAGTATCATGTCATGCACGAATAATGATAATAATATTAAATGTGACAGTGTCTTTTCTATATCTAACTTCTCATTGGCCATTTTCTTCTTGCCACAATGTCTTAGGTCTGTATAATCTGCATTTTTGTTAGTAATGATGGTTTTGTTTGTTTTTATATTTTCTTTTCTTCTCTAGTTATAGCTTTATCAAGTACAGTATTGCTAAAGCCAGACGAGACTGGCTTTTGGATTTCCTTTATTTTTTTTCTACATCATATCCATTTCTTCCCCATCCTAGCCTTTAAATAAAGTATTAGTGACCTGTGATATTCAAGGGAGTAAGATTAGTTTACTGACAAAGAATACAAATTAGTATTTTTAAACTTCTTAATCATTTTAATAATAAAGGTAATTTAAGACAATACTGAAGGTCTGTGAAAATCCTTTTAGATAGATCTAAATACGACTTGAAGTTGAAAAAATATCAAAGAATAAAAGGAAAGTAAAATTTAGAACCAGGCACATGCTGAAGGAATGATAGGAATCAGGAACAAGCCTTGTCCCTCCAGGTCCCTCAATCTGGTAGTTGAGGACCAAATAGGAGTGGCAGAAAAGGAGATTCTGTTCTAGGTCAATGAGCACCCTATCATCTTGGGATTCTCTCCCAGCAGGGATATACAGATTTGGGGCCATTGACAGGCATTAAATTGGATGCCTCACTATATTTTCAAGGGCTTTTTTGTTAGTTCATGCTTATAGTACATAATGATTACATTTATTATGGAGAGTTGATAGATACAGATAACACATCTTAATTCTTCCTTTCAATCCCCTTCCCCTCTCTGTCCACAGGTTTAGGAACCAGAAATTAGGAACAAAGCCTCAAACTCAGAGACCTATAAACTGTCAGTAGCCAAGTGCAGAGCAAACTCCAGTGGAGTGGTGGGAGCTATTCAATGGGACTCCTTTGAGAAGAGGCAGTGCCAAGGAGCTGGCGTGAGATGCATGGCGCCTGTTGACTCCAGGAGAAGGGATTTGGGCTACAGCTGGGCTGTCTTATGGATATTCAGATAAAGTCCCTCTAGGATGAACAGGTGTGTATCCAGATACCACCAACCCATTCTGACTCCTGTCACCTCTGGAAAGGGCTGGGCAAATTCCATGTCTGGGAGAGGAACACAGTAACAAGTATGGCGGGGCTAACATGGGACTGAAGTGGGCCAAAGAAGCAGCAGCCGAGAATTGGTGTCACTCCAGGCCAGGAAGTTGAGTTCTGTGCAGCTCCTCCATCCTGCTGTGGTTGTCCTATGAGGTAGTTACTGATCCCTTTTCTATCCATTTCACAGGGTTGCCAGATGAATCCCACCATAGTGAGACAGGTGAGACCACTCATTAACCTCTACACAAAGGTAAGGGGTGAGATTCTGGAGATGATTATGTTGACACTATCTGCCAGCCTTCATCCTTTGGCTGAAATAAATACTGGAATAAAAAAATCACGGCACTCGTGGCTTTTCAGCTCAAATTCACATCAGCTCCTCCGGTGAGGCCTCCTACAGTCTCGTATTCAGATCACTCTTAAGTCAGATCCATCTCACATCATTTCCTCTTTTCAAAGGAGAGAACAAGTTAATAACAGTGTTTTGAGTTTAGGCGTAGAAATCAGCTCATATTTAATGTTTCAAGTTGGGAGGAAGAGAACAATGCAGCCTCCTGGGCTTTGGTTTAATGCTATGTGTGACTGTTCCCATAGAGTAAGAGAATGAGTCCAGAGTTATGGTTAGGATTTACAGGGAGCTACTATATTTTAAACAATTTAGCTTTCTTACATGTCTTATTTCTGCACACTCTCTTTGAACTTGATGGTAGATTGGTTTCGTGGGTTATTTTTGGTTCTTGTAACTCTTTGTTCAGCCATGTATCCTTTCCAGCTTTGGCACCTGGGACCCAACCACAGCATTATCTTGCTTCGCTATTGGAGCTAGCAGTCGCCTTCAGTGGGTTTCAGTATTATCCTGCAGGGCTATTCAGTCTAATACCAGAATTAATGCATCCAGGCCATAGGGTAGATGCTTACAGACTAAGCAGGAATTACAGTCTAGAGGGGTCCATTCACTTATTTGCTAACTATCTAAATCTCTGTCCATCATCAACACCACAATTACTCAGAGACCATGGAGAATTGTTCCCAGCAATATCCTCAAGGAAATTAAAGTAATTCCAGGAATGTGCAGAATTTCAAAAATCTTAAGAGGAACTAATTATAAAATCTGCTCACATGAATGCTTTTAATTGAAATTACTTCTAAATGGCAATCAGGTAATCTTTTTTTAAAATCAGGTTCATTCTGGAGATGACAATGTTGATGTTTCAAGCAACAAATTTGTTGGCTACTTCAGGTAGACACATAACTATTTCCTATTGAGCAGAAATCATTTTTCTTAGTGTCTATTAATTATATAGAATATTTTGTTTCTTTGTGACTTTTTATAGCTGCATACTATGATCATATTCATTGGCTATTACCTCCTTACCTTCTCCTTGCCCTCCCTTTATTTCCTTCCTCTTTTCTAGTAATCCCTTCTACTTTCATGTCATCTCATCCCTCCCCACAGATTGCCCATATGAGAGGGAAAAGCATCCATACTTTCTGAATTGGGTTTATTTTGCTTAATAAAAAAAATAATCCCTAGTTCCATCCATTTTCTTATAAATAACATGATCTTGCTCTTCTTTATGGCTTAATAATACTCCTTTGGGTATACACCACATCTTTTTTTTTATTCAATTCTTTTATTGGTACATTGTAGGTATACAACACAATTACATTTCTCATTGGGAATTGTACCTTTACATAATGCATCTTGGTTCTTATTTTTTCCCCATTCCTAGCCCTCCCTTCACGCCCTCCACCCTTCCCTATTTACAAAGACTTTATTTCCATTTTTTCCATTTCTCATCATTTTTCCTTTCCCTTCTTTCCTTTCCCCTGCCCCTCCCACTACGCCTATCCCTTTGGACCTTTTCTTCCTATTTTACATTTTCGATTATTCATTCTAATCATTGGTACATTTTAGGTGTACAATATAATGACATTCATCATTGGAAATTTACAACTTTACATAGTCTCTCTTGGTTCTTATTTTTCACCCTTGCCCAGCCCTCTCTTCAACCCCTCCAGTCCTCCTTATTTACAAAGATTTTGTTCCTATTTTTCCATTTTCTCATATTAATCCCATTCCCTTCTATCCTTTCCCCTAGCCCTCCCACTTCTTTCCCCTTTGCCCCTTTTCTTCCTATTTCACATTACCTATTATACATTTAGTCCTTATTTACACTTTCAGTTTCTCACACCAGAGAAACTATTCGGTATTTATACATGTGTGTTCTATTTATTTCACTTAAGAGTATCACCTCAATGTGCATCCACTTAGCTATAAATGTCTCTAATTTCTCATTTTTTATGGCTGAGTAGTACTCCATTTTATAAAAGGTGCAAATGTAAAGGTGCAAGTTTCCAATGATGAATGTCATTATATTGTACACCTAAAATGTACCAATGATTAGAATGAATCATCGATAATGCAAAATAGGAAGAAAAGGTCCAAAGGGGTAGGGGTAGTGGGAGGGGCAGGGGAAAAGAAAGAAGGGAAAGGAAAAATGATGAGAAATGGAAAAAATGGAAATAAAGTCTTTGTAAATAGGGAAGGGTGGAGGGCGTGAAGGGAGGGCTAGGAATGGGGAAAAAATAAGAACCAAGATGCATTATGTAAAGGTACAATTCCCAATGAGAAATGTAATTGTGTTGTATACCTACAATGTACCAATAAAAGAATTTAACAAAAAAAAAAAAAAAGAAAAAGAAAAAAGCCCTCATAAAAAATAACGTATCAATAAACTTAATGGGAAAAAAATAGCGGACCCAGAAATAAATTCATGCATCTACAGCCATCTGATGTTCAACATAATGTCAAAAACATGTTGGAGAAAGGACAGCCTCTTTAACAAATGGTGCCGAGAGAACTGGGTTTCCACATACAGAACATTGAAACCAAACCCTTTTTCTCACTTTCTACAAAACTCCAACTAAAAATGGATGAAAAACATATATATAGGACCTGAATAAACTTTGAAACTGCTCAAAGAAAACATAGGGAAACTACTTGAAGACAGATAAGCACTGACTTTCTGAACAGGACTCTTAAGGCTGAGAAAATAATAGCAAAAATCAACAAATGGGATTGAATCAAATTAAAAAGCATAAAAAAATTTGAACTTCAGTGCACCCTGGACTTTTACTCTTGAAATTAAAACTGGACATTTAAGAATGATTTAAATCTCTAATGATTTTTTTGTAGTAGCTACAAATGTCACTAAATGACTCAAGCCAACAAACAAAGCAAGTAACAAAAACTTAAGAAACAAAGGCTTTTCAAATTGCAGGTGGCTGATTTTTTATTCTAGTATTTTCTAAAGCATGTCTCAGGAACATTTGTGTCCCAAGATGTTAATAGATAATTCTTTGGGAAAGAAGCATTTTGAAGTCAAATGAGTATTGGAAGCACTAATTACCATATTTTGTTATTAAAAGTTAAGATGTCTTCTCCAGGAAAGAAATACATTCAACTTTATTGTATGGATATTTCCCAAGGTGATTGACTGGACCAGTATTTTGTCACAGAACTTCTGTTATCAAAATGTGAATTGTGTGTTGAGCACATATAGGCTGAGCACACTGCTTTAGACAAACAGGAAGTGTAAACTTGCCTTGCATTTACAGCAAAGAACAGGGATAGGAAGAGGTTGGTGACCATGGTCATTTGCTGTCATCCTGCAGTATTCTAGAGCCGTGTAATTTTTAAAAGACACGCAAATTGTGACTCTCCAGTTCCCTCAAGGAAAAGTATCTCTAACTTGACAACTCTTGCTTATAGAGGTTTCCAATCATTAACTGGGGCTAACTTCTTTGAAGAAGGAGCATCGAGAATTTCCTTCTGATATGGTCAAGCTGGAGGTTCCTAGTTATACTCCATGTTTGGTGATTCGTGCGGGGGGCGATTCAGCAGACTTGGCATATGGCCCTATTCACAGTACTGAATTTGTGAAATGTTGTCTATCAAGGAAAAAATGTTGTCTATCAAGGAAGTTCATTAGAGTCCCAGTGACTAGGGTTTAACTGGGGCCTGATCATAGGTCTCTCTTCCTAGCATTTACCAAAATTCCAGACTCCCAGAAGGAAAGCAGGTGTTCAACAGAAATCACATTGTTTGTACAAATTGTTCTAGGCACAATGAACCACTCTTATCAGTTCTGAAATGATGAGAAACCTCTAGATAGCAGCTAAGGACTAACCATGCAAACAGAAATCTTTGTAAGGATAACAGTCTCAGGCTGCCACATTAACCCTTTTCTAAATAATGATTAATGATTTAAATGACCAAAATGTTGCTTAAAATGCATGTACCATGGATCTGAAACTGTAAGAAGGTATTGGCATGGGCTGGGGATGTAGTGCAGCAGCACAGTGCCTGCCTGGAAAGCATGAGATCCTGAGTTCGATCCCCAGTACCAAAAGAAAAACAAGGTGTTGGCAGAGAGCAAACATCAAGAAAGAGAAAGAACCTGGGAGGTAAAGAAGAAACAAAGCCAGTTTTTTCCCTGAAGGTTTCTGCTGAATCCAGGAGGATTTGACCTTCTATTCAGACAATATACAAAGTACAGAAGGCAGGAGAGAGAAGCCAGGGTCTACCACAGACAGACTGCCTAATACAATATTTCTATAAAGATGTAGTACTTACAAACACTATATTTGTTTGGTTAAGATGAATTAGACAGGCCTGCTGAACACAAGAGAGCTACAAGAAAATTTGCTGGTTTCTATCTTAGCACTGAGTGGAAAGACAAAAGAGTGTCTTACAATTTGAAACTACAAGACAGACTGCATACACTTTCATGGTCTAAAGCTGTCTGTGGTATACATAGAAAAACCCAACTCTCAAGTATGTAATTGTATTTAGAATGGGTACAGGTTGATAGTGCTCCTAGAAAGTAGCTAAAAATATGTGCAAATTCTCTCTGGAGGACCATGACTTCAATCAAGTTTTTAAAATTAAATACCCTCAGATAAATTCTAAGGAGAATGAGTGACTTCCAGCTGAATATCACAAAAGATGCAAAAAACCAAAGTATCATATTAATGTTGGCAGGCACAATAATAGCTGAGTCAGACTTAGAAATATTTTAGACATTGGAATTTTCAGGCACAGAATATAAATTTTGTATTTAAGGAAATAGAAATTTGAATTATGAACAAGAAATAAAAAAACTTAATAAATTACCAGGTAAAACCAAAAAAGAGCCAAATAGAACTTTTAGAGATGACAATCATAACAATTAAAATTAAAACTTTAACAGAAAACTAGACATGACTAAATGAAAAATTAGTGGATGGAAAAATACAAACAGATACAAACAAATGATCCAAAATGCAACAGTAAGGAACAAACACTTGGGAAATGTGAGCCTAACTTTCAGAAACACAGCAGATAGAGCAACAAGTTTAACAAACAATTAAGTCAGAATTCCAGAAATAAAAGTAAAAAAGAATGGGTTAAATGCAATATTTCAAGCAAATATGGTGAAGAATATTCCAGAGTTGTTAAAGACATCAAACTTCAGATCCAGGAAGCACAACAGATCTCAAGCAGCCTAACTTTCATGAAATGGAATGGAAAACAGAAAAAAGAAAAAGGGGATCTATAAAAAGTACCATAAAAATATAATGCCAATAATACAACCTATCAAAATCTGTGGGATGTAGGAAAAGCAGTGCTTAGAGGAAAATTTATATAATTGAAGACATTTCCAATAATGAATAGTGAAGTAAAAGAGATTTGTCTAAACTATTGATCATGAAATAATTCTAGAAGAAAGGCTGGATCATATTTTCAATTTTCTCTATAGGAAACAGTATTACAAAGTCATTGTCATATGAATGGGTAATCAAAGAATACACTGCCAAGATGTAGGAGAGATTACTATAGAGATATATGATAGTTGATTAATAGCAATATTATCATAATTTATGTTGCATTTGTTAGCTTAAGGTTTATAATCGGCTATGATTTCTGAGTAAATATTGAATTGCCTAGTTACTTTTGCATTCATAATTTTTTAAAAATTTTTTGAGACAGGGTCTCACTGGGTAGCCCAGGCTGGCCTTGAACTCAAGGTGATCCATTTGCCTCAGCTTCCTGACAGCTAGGATTACAGGCATGTGACATCACTCCCACCTTGCACTTATAATTTTGTATTAGTGTTCATAAAAAATTCTGTCTTCCTCTTTCAACTGGCACAAACTTCAGTGCTTGAACTCAGCCTTGACCAACACAGTAATTCCTCTTAAAAAGTACTCTGAGTAACTACTTTAAAGATAAGGATACAGAGAGCAATAACTATTGTTATTCTCTGAGTATGAAATTTTGTTATATTTTTTTCATAAAATAACAAAGTACATGTTTATATCTGATGCCAGTGGTGGCATTAATTCATGACCTCCAAAAGATAACACTTGCCAGTCATAGCTCAAGTGTAGAATACCTTGGTAAATTTACTATAGTTTTGCATCTAACTCACAATCTTCCTGCTCAGACTCGATTTTGTTAGCACTGTATATCATGAACATGTCCATCTCTCAGAAAGATTCACAGTAGCTGAGTTCATGTGAATGAGATATAAAATTAGGGTGTCAATTGATTTATGTACAGAGGTGAAATTACTGTTAAGTGGATCAGAAATATTTGAAATACATCTGCATAATACATTTTTTTTCTGTAGAAAACTTCATAGCCAGCCAATATGTTTGTAATGAGAGATGGCGAACAGAAGGCCTAGAAGTAATTGAAAATGTAAGAAGGGCATGTTCTTTCCCTGCAGGCAGACATGCTTGGCAAACCAAATTATAATCAGAAATCTACTTCACAAGTGAGGAACCAAAACTCAGAGTTACATGAATTGCATATGTAAGAATAACAGGTTGAAATTCTGTTCTGATTGTTTTTGTCAGGGCAACTGGCATAGTTAAAATCATTTGGCTGCAAACCCCTATGCCCATTTCTCTTTTAGAGGTGGCTCTGTTAGTGAGACTGGAATTACCCAAAGCCTCTTCACTGGGGACACCTCTTCCACCAACAATGCTTAGATGGCATTTTCCTTTTCTAAGTGCCCATGGCTTGCTCTTTACAATAATAAATACTGTCATCTGTAAGATGATAAACCATCAGTAGTGAAATCTTTTATTCATCTTAATGTTTCGTTCAGATCTCTTCTTTGGGAGTGCAAAGGAGCAGAGCCACCCCCAGTGCTGAGGAGGTGAGATTTCCAGGCGGCCATGCCACCTCCTCCAGTGCAGAGGAGCAGAGGCACCCCCAGCCCCGAGGAGGTGAGCTTTCCATGCAGCCCTATCACTGACCCCAGCGCCAAGGAGCAGAGCTGCCTCCAGCGCCATGGAGGTGAACCACACAGGCACCAGCAGCACACATTCCCCCACCCCAATTGAAATGAAAAGAGACATAAACAAATTTCAAATCCAGACTCTCAGATCACCTAAAACAACCCAAAAGGGAAATGAGATGGAACACTCTGATACTCAACCACCCAGACTCCCTGAACTGGCAACAAAGAGGATCTGGAAAAAATGAAATCAGAAATAATTTCTCAGATAACAGCAGAGATTGTGCCCATACTGCAAGACATGATT
>NW_004624795.1:11081439-11171908 GCF_000247695.1 Heterocephalus glaber | reverse complement strand
TTATAGCTAAATGGATGCATATTGAGGCCATACTCTTAAGTGAAATAAATAGGACACACATGTGTAAATACCGAATAGTTTCACTAGTGTGAGAAACTGATAGTGTAAACAAGGGTTAAAATGATTAAAATGAATAATTGATAATAAACACTTTTTGAATGAATGAAATCATTTGATGTAGCATATTTCCAGTACACAGAAAAGAGAACTAGCATTTTCTGAACATATGCTTTATGCAGTGTCTTGCACAAGGGATCTTGCACTAGGGATCTTGCAACATGGTTTTACTAATTATCAATCCTTCTTGTGCAAGAATAATGATATTCACTCTTTGCAGAGCACCCAGGATGGTCTGGGTGCTGTTTGATATGCTTAATAAATATTGTCATGAACAGCCTTCATTTGCTCCTGGTACAGAAATTATTATTATTATTGAGCAGTATTATTACAAAGCTATCTAAATGACAAAGCTGGATTCTCTGGCTGTTTTCGCACATTTCCCTGCAGGCCTCCATCCTTCCCATCTCCTTGTCTCCCTGACTTCAGAGCTGCCCTGAGTGTCTCTCATGGTAGCGTGCTTACATCGCTCCATTCCAGCAGAATCCAGCCTCACAGGAAATCCGGCCTGAAAGGACCCATGAGACCCATTAAACCCACACTCTTCTAACAGAGGTGAGAACACTGAGGTCTGTGAGAGGAGTTACTTTCCCAAAGCCTCTTTGCTCTTTTTTATCTGATCAACTAAGTTCTATTCCATGCAGCTGTTCCTTGCTAGGCTTAAGCTGTCAGTAACGATGCTACTGGTAGCTAATAGTTTCATAACATATGGTCTTCAATTTTTTATTTCCTGAAATCTAAATGTTATTCAAGTATGCATTTTTAAAAAATTTGCATACTGATCCCTTACTTTGGAGGAAGGGCCTAGGACTAACTAGTACCCAGTGATTCAGACCCAGGTGGCACAAATACCCCACTTTGGGAAGCACATGGACCTTTTGGCAGGGCTCTCAACTCAGTCAGCTTCTGTTGAGCTACCAGACTCAACAGACCTCTCATGCAGGCAGGTGCTCCATCACCCTGCACCGTCGCTCTGCTGAGATCTGGCAAACCCTCCTGGGTCAGGCTTAGTAGATCACAGGGGCCAGGAGTCCCAAGGCTACTCAGAAACAAAAGCTATCACGGAACTGAGCATGGATCTAGCACAGGAAGATGCCCAGGGTCAAGTTCAGGGGCCAGAGGAAGTGGAGGAGAAAGATGCAGAGGCAGGGCAGGAGCAGAAGCTGCTAGGAATGAGTGAGGACTGTGTGCTCAGGAGGCTGAGGTGCTGGGCTCAAAGTGGGTGGCAAATAAAGTCAGAGTGAGGAGACTCTATGTCACAAGGGAGGAAGGGGCCAGTGCCCACGACAAGACGTAGGCCACCCAAGGCAGCCCCCTAGCATTCTGAACCCTTGGGCGGCTGCCAGCACTCTGCACACACACACGGGGCCTTCAAGCTGTTCCTTATGCCTCATTCCTTGGTTTCCGGTGGTAGGAGTAGGAGTCACAAAAGAAAGAAAGCAAAGTGGCAAGAACAGATAACCTGTCAAAGGCACAGGCAGTGGAACCTCCCGGAAACTGGCCCTGCTCCCCGTCTTTTTCTCCCTGAAAAATGTAGGGACACGAAGCTAGAGTCTTAGTTCTCCCGATGGATTTCAGAGAGGGGCTTTGCCTTGCTGAATGGGATGTTTCAGATGGAGCTCGTCACACTGTTGCCTGTGTGACATGGCAATCAGGTCATTCCCCAAAGTGCCACGGCTCTGCCCTCATCTATTGTCAGCCTCCATTGAGAATGCCTTTGCTGAGGCCGTGGTGGTGACAGAGAGGTCCTTCAGAGGGAAGAGGGACTATAAATAATGTGGTGGTAGAAGGCTCACTCTATATCCTCCCCTTTCTCCACCTTAGGAGACAGCTGAGGAGGGTGGGGGCTTCAAAGTGGCTTCTCAGCCTGGCTGTCCTGCTTGAGGGAAAGCAGCAGAACATCGGGGACACTCAGTGACATGGCTTCACTGTCCTGGTACCAACTGTTCTTGCTGGCTTAACCCAGGCAGCTCCTTGTCCCTGGCTGGAGAGGGCTCCCTGCCTGTGGAACAGGATGCTGAAGCATCCTCGGGGTACACAGCGCTTGTAAAACATCAAGATGCCCCTGATGGCTTCAAGAGGGGTGGGATGAGGCTGGGTAAGGAGACGCAGGCTTCCTGGGCCTGGGTTGTCTGTCTGTGTGCTCAGATTATCACTGAGCAACTTGAGGACTGGGACCCAAGTCTCAGTCATTCAAATATCAGAATCTGCACACTTAGCACTGCGAGTCGATTAATGTCGACGGAAAACAAAAGTCCGTAAAGATAAATGGCAGGGGCAGAAATGCATTTTGAACCACAAACTCTCCCAATAGCCCAAATCCTGAGAGTTATGTCCGATGCAGTGCTAATCTGTAACTGGAAGCATCTCATTCACTACCGAGTCTACGCACTGAAGCAATGTGCAGAGAATATATAATATCTCCACATCCTATCTGTCACTGAGCACTTACTAACTAACAGAACGAGGATCAGAAGGCAGTAGCTCAACATAAGAGCCTTCTTCTTGGAGGAGCTACAGGGATCCAGTCATATCCCAGGCCCACATGACTTAACTCTTGAATAAATAAAGTTCAAATGTCAACCCATTTTAAAATTTATTTTCTCCTAGGGTGTGTTTGTGTGCAAGTCAAAGCTATTTCTTAGAATTTTTCTTGTCAAAGAAAAATGTATTCTGCAAAATTCTCACTGGAATGATGTTTGAATTCATGGATGTAATGGGGACGCTAGAGCAGAAAGTCAGCAACAGAAACGTTTGGGAGGTGGCGGGAAGCAGTGAGTATTGAAGTTGCATCAGTGCTCTCAGCACAGATGTTTGGGAACTTGTAACTTAAAAACAAAAAGGTTGGAGGAGGGGGGATGGACCTCAAGCCACATTCTTGCCTTAGTAGAGTGTTATAAATAGAGTGTTCCACTCACTAGGAAAGTCTTGGGGTTATCTTTTCTGTCCACACCGACCTCAGAAGACAGGGTAACCTTTTTCTTTATTTTCATTATGTAAGAAGAGGAGAAAAGGACAAAGATGATGTTCACTTTAAGTTCATGTAAATAAAATATTTCAATACCCAAAGCTACCTCTTCTTCCCTCTCAACTCCATGGTGTGTCTAGTTTTTATTAGACTGATTTTAATTCATGAAAGACCAAACACAACCCAATGGCAAGGTTTTCAGTACATTAGCCTGAACATCTTCAGAGCTGCAGGTGATGGATGCAAATCTTCCCCAAATGCAGGCCTGGGAAAATCAGCTTGACACTGCTCTTTATGATCTGGGACAGTTGAGAACAAAAATGAGGAAACTTTGGAACATGCTCAAATTACTTCTAAGAAGCCGTGTGAGTCCTTCTCTTTGGGGGAGGCACAGATAGTGGGAGAAAATGTTCCACACTACTCAGCAAATGGGGCATCTATTAGTGAGAGTGGTGTGAGATTTTTCTGTGGCAGGGTTTCTAAGTGAGAAGAACGTCCTCTCTGGATATTCCAACCCAGAGCTTGCCCACCAACAGCTTGCTACATCTTCAGCTGAACATGGCAATGTGGACTTGTTTTACAAGTGGAGACAGTGTGAGTTTACTGAAGGCTAAGCTGGTTTGAAGTAGCTGGGCTCGGCTTACAAATTTCAAAACTCTCTGTGACTTTGGGCTGATTATATGGAGCAATGAACTTCTCCTGGAGAGATAGCTAAGCCAACAGTCTTCTACTGAAATATAAGATGGCTCTATCATGTTCAATGTGACCCATAGGAATAGGAGCAGACCTACCCTATGTCACCCTTTATTACATTTAGATCTAAAATGTCCCCAAGTCTCACATGTTCCAAGGTGGGGTTTTTGAAAGGTGATTGGATCATGCGAGCATTATACTCATCAGTGGATTGGTCCATTGGTAAGTTGATAGCTAAATGTGTTGTCAGAAGGTGGGGCCTGGTTGGAGGGTGCAGGTTACAGGGTGCACGATGTAGAAGGGAGTATTCTTGTCCCTGGATGCAACCTTCTCTTTCTCTCTGCTTCCTGGCTGCCATGTGTTGAGCACCTTCCTTCTGCCATGCTTTTACATCATGAAATTTCTGCCTTAGAGTCAGATAATGAAAGGACTGAACCCATTAAAATTGCAAACCAAAATAAACCTCTCCTCCTTTGTGTTGTGTATGTTGGGTGTTTTGTTCCAGCAACAGGAAAGTGACTAATATACTCCTTCAACTGCACCTTATGTAATGATTCTTACCTAGATCTTTATGACCCAGCCACCCCAGCCTTTCAATGCCTCAGAATCTGATTCCATGCCATGAAGTCCTGCATGAACTCTTTCCTGTATCTGAAGAACAGATGCACCCAACTTCCATTACCCAACCCTACCTGATGAATTGTCTTACCACCTACCTGTGAGGCAGACATCCATCCATGTACCTGGTTGTTATAGGCTGTCATACACAGCACCTTGGACTTTCCTTTGCAGCATGCTACAGAGCTGTAATTTCATACTTAGTCGTATAACTATTTGCCCATAAACTCCATGAAATTAGGGATGTGTCCTTGTTTTGCTGAATCCTCAAATCTTGCTTTTAACAATTACTCAATAGCTATTAACCGAATCATAAAACAACATTTATTGAGCTTTGGTTTCCCATTTTGCAAGATTGCAACAATAATACCTTCCTTCTGTGCCCAGGTTGAATATGATGAAGTATATTGATGCCAATAAAAGTACCTAACATTATCACCTTTCCAGTTTCATTGTTCTGGTGAAGGTTTGTCCTAGTTATTTTCCTCATTGCTCTGACATAATGCCTGACTCCAACAAATGAAAGGAGGAAAGGTTTATTTTAGCGCACAATTTGTAGAGGTTGCAGTCCATAATTGGCTAGCTCTAAGGGAGGGTGACATGGCAGAGCACGTGGTGGAGGTGAGCTGAGGAGAGCGGCCCAGGACATGGGGGCAGAGAAGCAGGAGTCAAGGGAGGAGCAGGGAAAGGAGACAAAGCCCTCCAGTTCATGCTGCCAACAACCTCTCTCTTTCAACCAGACTCTACCTACTAATAGCAAGTCATACCAGCCCCATAATCCAATCACCTCCCACAAGCCTCACCTATGATCTCATGACACTTTCAAGGGACATATAGATAAAAGTCATAACAAGGTTTTCTTGTTAAAATCATCAATGATTTGCTGAAGACAAATCTAGAAATTTCTTATTTGTTCCTGAGGCAAAGAATATAATCTTCACCACAACCAAAATTCCATTGTATCCCCTACATTGCTTAGCTTCCTTGTATATAGGAAGTTGTCTGACTGATTCTTATCAATAAAATATGTGGTACACAAAGAAGTAGACATGGCAAATAAACATTTGAAAAAATGTTCAACATCACTGGTCATTCGAGAGATGAAAATGAAAACAACACTGAGATTCCACCTCACTCCAGAAAGAACAGCTGCTATCAAGAAATCAACCAACAACCAATGCTGGTGGGGCTGTGGGGAAAGAGGAACCCCATTCCACTGCTGGTGGGAGTGCAGACTGGTGCAACCATTGTGGAAATCAGTATGGAGATACCTCAAAGAACTAGGACCGGAAGTCCCATTTGACCCTGCTATTCCACTGCTGGGGATCTTCCCCAAAGAATTAAAAGAATCATACCACAGTGATATATGTGCACCCATGTTGATAGCAGCACAGTTTGTGATAGCTAAAACTTGGAAACAGCCCAAATGCCCATCAACTGGAGACTGGATCAAGAAAATGTGTTTTTTTAATAAAATGAAATACTACTCAGCCATCAAAAATGAGAAATTAGAGACATTTATAGTTAAATGGATGCACATTGAGGCGATAATCTTAAGTGAAATAATGGGACACACATGTGTAAATACCAAATGGTTTCTCTAGTGTAAGAAACTGAAAGTGTAAATAAGGACTAAACGGTATAATAGATAATGTGAAATAGGAAGAAAAGGGGCAAAGGGGAGGGGGAAGTGGGAGGGGTAGGGGAAAGGAAAGAAGGGAATGGAATTAATATGAGAAAATTAAAAAATGGAAACAAAGTCTTTGTAAATAGAAAGTGATGGAGGGGTTGAAGGGAGGGCAGGGGAAGGGGGAAAAATAAGAACCAAGAGAGACTATGTAAAGGTGCATATCTCCAATGATGAATGTCATTATATCATACACCTAAAATGTACCAATAAAAGGATGTAAAAAAATAAAAAATAAATAAGACGTGTGGTAAGCCACTGTGTGTCTCTTTCGGACTGAGACAGTGAAGAACTCAAGCGTAGATTCAATTTCTTTCTTCATCTACCCCAGTGCCAGGGATTCTGCAGTTTCCTTAGGTTGCTGCTTTACAGATGGAAGGGCTTCAAACCCAGGTCCTTGAGTAACTTCATGGAGTATCAATCAGCAAAGATCATGAAACATGTATAGAAAACAAAACTTTGTTGTCTTAATCCAGTGAAGTCTTGGGGTCAATTTGTTATTGCAGTATTACCTAGCCCGCTTAATGATTGCAAACCGTTATCATGCTTTACTTCTTTATCATTCAGAATGCTTAGCCACTCAGGACTCTTAGAAATGTATACCTCTGGCTTCTGGAATTTCACTGTGTTCTTAGTCTCTTTTCCTTAGATATTGTCTCGGTAATCTTAAAGGTCTTTTCTTCATCCACTCATATTCCTTCAAGAGATTTTCCCCAGAGTTATTTCTATAGTTTATATTAGTCTCCATTCTTTCTGTGAACTATTTTATCTAGGCTCATTGCTACAATAAGCAAATTTATCCTGACAAACTCCAAACCTGGATATCAGGACCATATATTTAACTGTTCCTCAGACACCTGAGCCTAGCTGTTCCCATAAGCATCTCAAACTCAGCACGGACAAGAGAGAATATATTATATTCTCTCCAAATCTCTGTTGTTCCTATAGTTTGCATTAATCTAAATGTAAGAGTGTGCTTTCTAACACTGTTTTGGTAGAAATTTCCAGAAATCCACCCAAAAGTAGTCAAACCAAAAGAAATGTACTAGTTCATCTCCTAACTGGAGTATCTAGGGCACAGAGTCAGCTCCTAGAACCCCGGAAATCCAAATGTTATCCCTGTGTGTGTATTATTTAGCCCTGTCTGCAATTCCCTTCTGCTCCCATTTCCTCTGCCCACCCCGCAACTCTCGTATGTATGCACAAAAACACACATTCATTTCCTCCTCCCTTGTGGGAAGTGAGGAGAAGACCATGGCCACATAATTTGCTAGATTTCCATTTTAAGGAGCTTAGTAGAAGAAGGAAGACACTTTCTCCTGGTATCTATATAATATGTCAAGGAATAATCATGATTGCTTCTTATCAGTTCACTGGGATTTAGGTAAATAAGACAGCCAGAGATGGATCACCAACCTTCTGTAAGAGCAGAAAACCTGGCTAGTACTGTTATTGGCAGAGGCTGCTCAAGGACCACATGCAGTGGAGAGTTGCCCAGGTGGGAAAGGATGCTATCTGTAAAGGAGAAGGAATGCTTTCTTGTCTGCTTTCAGTTCAGCCTTGTACTTCCCATTCACATACTAAATCAGAAAATCCATGTTTCTGCAGCTGGTGACCCCACTTCTTTGGGTACTCTTTTATCTTTGTATAAAATGCTGAGAGAAGCCCAAAATCATTTTGAAAGCTCATCCGTCAACACTTCTCTCAGGAAGCTGCTCCTGACTCCTGCAAAGAATGATGATCATTGCCATCTTTGGGCTCCACCTGTATTTTCTGTACACATTCACTCCAGCACTTATTTAATATTCAATGTTTTGTTTACAGACTTGTCCTTAGTTCACTATTTGGATTCTTTAGAGGTAAATTGATCATAATCACATTTTTAATTTCTATCCATCACATGTTGTTTTACTTGAATGGCACAGTAAATATTCATCAAAGCTGAACCTGATTGTGCAATAACTCACTTCTTTGAATGTATTCATTCTTCTGTTCATCTGGCATATACTTACTTTGCTCCTCCTATATGCCTAGTGTGCTTCTAAGTGATGCAAACACATAGATAATAAGACTGAAGAACTATGCACCCTCAAGAGGATAATATTCTATTAGTGGAAGAAAGACAATACATAAACCAATTTATAAAGATATATTTTTTAGATAATGATGGGTATAAGAAGAAAAAATAGAACAGTGAGACAGAGACTGTAAGAAGTGAGACATTCTGTCATGGAATGTGGGTGACAGCCCCTATGGCTAATTAGGAAGCCATGCAAAAATCAGGGAAAGAGGACATGCCCATAGCAAAGGGATTAAGGTATACGAGGCCAGTGTGTTTTGGAGCAGAAAGCAGCTAGAATGGTGGAAAGTGGTGAACCAAGGAGGGGCCAGTGGGAGATGAGGCAGTATAAGCAGACACAGACATAGATTATGTAGGGCCTTGACGGATAGTGAATCTTATTCTGCTTGCAAAAGGAAATTGACAAGTGAGCAAGTAGCACGATGTGATTGCCCTTTAAAATAATCACTGAGGCTGTTGGGTACAGACTGAAGTGTTGTGTGCTGAGAATAACGAGTATATACAGCAAATGAATGCAGGGCAGTTAGTAAGATGGGAATTGTGGGCTTTTAAGTGAAAGATGACACTGGTTTGAATAAGGCCATAGCAAGAAATATTGTAAGAATGTATCAAATTTAGAATGTGCAAGAAATGCACATATGTACACTTCTCCATTTCCTAACCAAGCAAACCCATGATCTTCTTTTTCCGTATACAAACAGGCAGTGCAAGACTTTCTGAGATCCTAGAAATTTCAATCATTTATTCATCTATCCAACAGATATTAAGTCTACCCTAAATTCAATGTTTTAGGTTGGGAACCAGAGAAACAGTGTTAAGTGAGATCAACACAGGTGATAGTCAACATCCAATTGTGATTTTAACTTGGATTTACCTGATGATTAGTGTTAAGTGTTTTGTTCATGTACTTGTTGAACATTTGTATATCCTCTTGTAAAAAAACCCATATTTTCAGATCCTTTTCCCATTTTCTTGTGGTTTACTTGAGTTTCTGATAAGGAGGCTTGCTTTCATATGAAGAGAAATGACAAGCTATCAAGACATTTATATCTGTGGCATTGAAAAAAGGAACCAAAAGCTCTTTGTATCTGTCTGCAGGCAGTGTCATGGTGGACCTGGGGAAACACCTTACTCATTGCTGTGTGACCATCTGGACACGCAGATACAGAAATGAAGCACACAGGAAAATGATCATTCTGACTGCCTTCAACTCTCCCACTGAGAAAAGGGTTTGCAACGCAACAGAGCCTACAGAAGAAGGAAGGAAATGCACTGTTGTGATCCAGTATAGCATAGGCTCTGGGATCAGACAGATTTATAATTAAATCTTGCTTCATCATTCATTGGATAGAAACTTAGGCAAATACTTGAACTTCATTTTCTTGAGCTCCATTTTCCTCCTCAGTATACTGTCATAGGGATGATAAATCTACCAAGAAACTATGAGGTATAGATTGAAGAAAAGCTGATATATCTGAATTGCTACAGAGGATACATTATCTGATCTAGCAGGAAGTTCTGAGGTGAGGCATGTAGAGTTGGGGTGATGACATGTTGAGTAGGCAACATAGTGTCTATCATTCCAGGCTTTAGTGAGCATTTGTGATAATGTCTGTATTAAATGGTAGCTATTGTTATATTTCTAGCAAGTTTTTTGCAACCCTTTAAATCTACCTATACAATTACAAATCCATTTTGCTAATCATTCAACAAAATCCTCAAGGATCGCTACTGCTTAGCTCAATTGTCAATCGGGGGCCTTATCTGTAATTAAAGATGATGCAATGGAAATAATGGCTTTTTTTCCAAATGTGAAACTAGGACTTTGGCTTTAACCATTCCACAATCTTCCACTTTGTCAAATTTAGCCAGAATTACCTAGGTTTAACCATTTAATGTCATGTAGTTATTAAGCATATGAGCATCAGAGTTGGAAAAGTCTCAGTTAAATTCTTGCCTCAATTATTTACTGTCAATGTTAGTAACACTTCCTAATCCTCCTTTTTCATCTTTAACACAGGTATATTAATGTCATGTTGAGGAATGAGTAAGAAATAATACCTGCAAACTTTTGTGGAACATAGTGTGTGTTCAATAAATATTTGCTCCTTTTGTTATTATTTAGATGGCATGGTGGTCAGGAAGATGAAATGAGATAATGCATCTATAGCAATGGCACATGATAAGTAGTTAATAAATAGCAGCTATTATGTTTGCCATAATCCAGAACAGTAGCTGTCTTTATTAGAACTGTGGAGTTTTTTTCTACATTTTGATTGGTGGAACCATGCCACTCCAGTCATGCTACAGGTATTAATTTTTCAGACAAAACACATGGTTAGTGTTTCAAATTACTGACTACTCCCTTCAGAGCCTGTCATGTTACACTAAATGGTCTGGTGTGGTCATTCACCAAACTAATAATTAAATGCTGGAATTTTGCTAAAACAAGTTACAAGCAAAAGATATTGGTCTTCAGCCTATACCCAGAAATGGGTGTTTTGGAAACTATATACTTTATCCTTTTGAAATTTTGACTTGTCCTTAATCCCCTCTTAACTGCCTATATTTACTGAATTCCTTAATCCAATGTGCTCCCTTGTGTTCACTACACAAAGAGAAGTTTCCTTGCATTTCATTTTTAAAAGAAAAAAGTATCTTTCGCGAGCGATTTCAATAGATCCTGACATATTTAGTGTCATTCCGACATAAACTGCCTTAAAGTAGTGAGTAGAAAGAGACTTTGTGGTGAAGAATAACACACTAACTGTACCAAGAGAAGTAAGAGCTCAAGAATGGGGTTTTAAGTGGAATTAAAGGAAGGGAGGGCAGTGTTTCTGGAAGAACTGAAGTCAATAATGGATCCACAGTTCCCAATCAGGAGACAGGCTGGTGCAGGCAGAATTAGAAACTGAAATTTCAATTTGCGATCCCTCTATTTTAGTACTCCAAGCCTAGTCCCTGACCCATCCTACCAAATGAGGTGCTGGGAAGCAGTCACCAATCACTAAGATCTCATTACCAGGAGCCTCCTGAAGGAACATTTCCCTAAAAGGCTTTATCCAGTAAGTATTCAGGGTGACAGCACTGAAATTGCTCTGTGATCACCTCTATGAGATTATCAGTACTAACTGACAAGATGAAAAGGTAAACTGCAGAGTGGGTGAAAATATTGCAAACCATATATCTGATAAGAGGTTATATGCAAAATATATAAGGAACTCATAAAAGCACATAGTACAAAAGCTATTAAAATCCACAAATGTTTTGAATAAACCTTTTTAAAAGAAGACATATAAATGGCCAATGGTATATGAAAAGGTGTTTGCCATCACTAATCATCAGAGGAATGCAAATAAAAACCAGAAAGAGATACCAGTTTACATATGATAGGATGGCTATTATGAAAAGACAAGTGGTGGCAAGACAGTGGAGGAAAGAAAGGGAGCCTGGACACTGTTGCTGGTAATGTACTGCTACGTACATTATGGAAAACAATATACTATTTCGGAAACAAAATTAAAAATAGAACTACCATATGATCCAGGAATCCCATTTACGGTATATGTCAAAGAAATAAAATCAGTAATTCAAAGAGATTTCTGTACCTTCACGTTCACTGAAGCAGTATTCATAACCAAGTAGATATCAATGGATGAATGGATAAAAGGTATGGTATGTATATCAAATGAAATATTAGTCATCCAAAAAAAGAAGGAAACCTGGCATTTGCAACATAGATAACCTAGAGAACACTATGTTGAGTTAAATAAGCCAGACACAGAAAGACAAAGACTGTGTGATAGCACTCACATGTGGAATCTAAAAAAAAAATCAAGCAGAGAGTAGAACAGTGATCACCAGGGTGTGAGAAGATGTTAGCAGGTAAAGGATGGGATGTTGGTTAAATAAAATGGACAAGTTTATAAGATCTAAAAACATACAACAAAATTACATACAAGTGATGGATGTGTTTATTATTTTGACTGTGGTAACCATTAAAGAATGTACATGTATTCAAAAGATCATGTTATATACTTCTTGAGTATATTTAATCCCTATTTGTCAATCAAATATTTTGAAGTTAATAAATAAAAAAAAAGAAGGTTGGGGATTTAGCTCAGTGGTTCTGTCACCTACCCCGCAAAGGCAAGGAGCCGAGTTCAATCCCCAGTACCAGAAAAAAAAAATGCATGCTATTTGGGCTGGGAATTTAGCTCAGTGGTTCTGCCACCTGACTTGCAAGCACAAGGACCCCAGTTCAATCCCTAGTACCCCCCCCAAAATGTTAAAAATTTAAAAAGGAACCATAATCCAGACCAAGTATCAACACTAAGAAAGAAAAACAAAACAAAACAAAAAACAGTGTGAGAGTAATGTAGGAGACTTTGTCATCTAGTCCAAACATTACTCATTCCTTAGTACTACATACATATTTATTGAAATTTTAACACTATTTTATCATGAGGATGGAGATTTAAATTAAACAAGAAATATGTCTACAATCATGAGATTGACAATCTGTTAGGTAAGGAAGAAAATAAACAGCAAACAATTAAGTAAAGGATAAGTATATAGAGTGAAAGTACTATATAGGAAGGAAAACAAAGTAACAGGAATGAGTAGGTGCTCCAGCCTTTCTGTTTCTCACACTGAGCCCTGAAGGCCACTGTACTTACAATGGTCTTCCTCACCTTCCCTCTCCAGCACCAGGCCCTGAGGTTGCCATCTCCAAGACAGCGATGCCTGCCAATCATGGCTGTCTTGTTCTCCTGTCACTTCCCATGATCTCAGCCTGCATTCTCAAGTTCCCCCACTAAGTCATCTTTCCATCTCTTCAAGCCACCCAAGTCACTGATCTCATCTCTTAAGAAGCATCCTTTCTCCCCTTAGGCCAGTCCTTCTCTGTGTTTGTCGGCCCTTACCTTGCATCTCCCCTGTGAGACTCTTCCCATCTCTCTTTTTCCTACATTCCCCATTTTCACCTTTTTATTGGTTCATTTCCATCAGCATGCAGATTTGCTCTGGAATATTTCCCAGGGCTGGCTTCTTCTCACCATTTGGGTCTCAGCTCATGTAACCTCATTCTGTGATCACTCTTGCTTGCCTTTATTTTTCTTTAGGGTGTAACATGGGAATGAGGTTGCTAATGTGACTGGATGAGAACAACATGGGACAGAGTGCTTGGGACAGTGCTAAGATAATACTTCCACATACTCAGGAGAAGAGAGTTTGCTCCTTGGGCCTCTTGAAATTATATTAAAATTTATAATACGCCACTGAAAGTTGGCAATAACTGCTCTAAAGAGTGACAATGGATAAACCTAGGCCCCAGATTCTTAAGTAATACAAATTTTTTTAAAGTCCTTCTGTCCACCTCTCTGAGAAATTATAACTAACACTTTCACTGATGAATCTTTAACTTTCAGTTTCACAAGCTCCTAGTCAATCCCATTTGCTAACCCAGGCTGTGTGACCACGTGTTTTGCTGAACTCAGTGAATCTGTGATCTCTGCAAGTGCTGCTGGGACTGACCAAATTCTTGCCTGCATGCTCCAAATTTAGCAGGAGATCATGACACTTAGATATTTCTTCATGGAGTATTAATTGTAGGGGGAAAGTGATGGCATCTTATTTAGGTTGTCTGGAAAGTCAAAGAAAGATTATAATTTATAGTTACTATGGTAGCTAATTATACCTTCAAGGATATGCCAGTGGCTGTTTAAAAAAAAAAAAAAAGACTTTGATCATACATGAGACCCTTGTTGGGGAATCAAAGAAAATAAGAAAGTGGAATTTGCCTTCTTGAAAAATCCCTGGCTACTGAGACTAAATTTCTCTTTGGATAAAACATCAACTCCAGTTGGTTTTTCCAGGGAGCTAAAATTCATCCCAAGTTTCAAATAGTGTGGAGATCATTTGTAATGCTCTGTCCCATGTATTTTCACCTGTCCTCACTGTGGCTGTCCCTTATTCAGGGAGGTGGACATCATTCAGCAAGTTCATAGCTTTGATCAAATACTCGATTCAGGTTACACTGGGACAAGACAGACCTGGAAAAAAAATATGCTATTAGGCAGAACTGTTTTCCTACAAGACTAAGTAAAGACCTGAGTTCCAGAGGGAAAGAGAACAGGAGGACCCGAGACAGAGTTGAAACGAGTCTGAAGACTCTGCATCACGTCTCATCCTTGTGGTTGGGCTTCTGAGAAGGGTCAGAGAAGAAAAGGACTTGTGCTTGCTTCCTGATCAGAGGCTGGGAAAGTCAGCACGTTGTGAAAAGACCTAAAGCTAGGCCCTCTCCTCTGTGTGGCCCTATACTAGTGTGAGAAAACGTTTGAAAGTTCCCCTGAGGGGGAAGCAAAGGGACAAAGCAGGGCTGTTAGCAGTCCACCTGAGAATGGTGATGCTCATGGCTGATGGCTGAGAGCAGGATGAGCCCAGACTTTGGTCCCTTCCCTCCTCTATCATTCTCTCTCTCTCCCTCGCTCTTGCTCTCTCTCTCTCCTCATCCATCATGGGACATATCAGATGGAGGCCTCATGACCATAGACCTCCTAGCCTCCCAAACTATAACAAATAAATTTCTGGGTTTTTAAATAAATTATCCAGTCTCAGGTAATTTGTTACAGAAATGCAAGGCAGAATTAGACAGTAACCATGGTTTATAGAATAAAAAATAGACTCCTTGCAGTATGTATGACTCCAGGTTCTCAAAGATCAAACACTGTCCTACCTATCCCACCTCACTTAGAAATCTCTCAGGGTAGGCTAACCTCCAGCCACAGAAGAGGTGCCCCTCCTTGAACCTGCAGCATAATTTCACTTCCCTGTGTCTTTCTAAATTTTTGTTCATTTACTTTGAATTGTCCTTTTTGCTCAACTCTTTTTTTTTTTTAACATTTAAGAAGATGTTCTTTGAAAGTTACCACATATATATTCAGGGGCTCAGATCACGGTTTTCTCACTGACGAGTGTGGCCATGTGGGACACGTCTCCTTGTGTAAATGTAAGTTAGACTCTAATGTGTGGTGTGTGCTATGGTTTTGGTGTGGTTGGAGTGCACCCCCCCGCCAAGGTCCATTGTGAGTGAAGGTCTGGTCTGCAGAGAGGTACTATCGGAAGGTAGTAGAATGTTTAGGAGGTAGAGCCTGGAGGGAGGTCCCTAAGTCATTGGACATATCCTCAGAAGGTAGTTCTTGTGGGACTCCTTGGAAGTTCTTGCAAGAAAATGTTATGAAAACCAGGATTGGTCCCACTCAATTCTCTCTGTTCCTGGATGGAGATATAATCACTTACTTGATCCCTCCAATGCCATGTGTTATGATGAGATACAGCCAAGAACTTCCCAATGCCAGCATCATGTAACCCATCAAACCACCCATACCGTGAGCTAAATAAACTTCTTCCTAAGTAAATTGCCTCAGGTATTCTGTTACAGTGACAAAAAATGATACATGGGATTGTGAACTATAAGTTAGATTCTGAGTTGAAAATTAACTAATTTTAGGAGTGATGACTAGCTCTTAGTAATGCTCTAAAACAGGGGAAATATTATTATAATGAAGACTCCTAAAATAAACTTTCATATTATATAGTTTATTTATTTAACTCACTGGGTAGGCCATGAGGTCTCAAGTGGCAAGGACCACCTCCAAATCTGAACTGCTTGGCACTTACAAGCCATTGGATAAATGGAAGTGGAATACATATTGAAAGCTAGTTCAAGTCAACAGAGTTTAACATATCTGAGAAGCCCTCTCTGATGCCCCAGGCTGAACTAACAGCTCCTTTCTCTGCAACCTGCTATGGCTGCCATATGCCTCTTATTTCAAATTACATGGTTACATGCCATTTATGCCTTTTACATGCTATTTTTCAATTCCTTACATGTCACTTATTTAAACATCCCTAATAAAATATTAGATATACAGAGTCTGCCAAAAAATATATACACACTTTAGCACCTTGCTGTACTAATACATGTCTGGAAGCTCACGGCCACCACTTTGAGCACCTCTTGCAATTGTAGAGACCAAAGGTAACTTGCATTAATTTTATGATGTCTCAGTGAATTTAGTATTAAAATATTTATACAAGTTTTCCTTTCCCTGATGTATACATTTTTGGATGGACTCTTGAACGTCGTATTCTTTTTATGGCTAGCCCAACTACCCTTTCCTTGAAATTACAAGTACCTTGCACTTCAAAAACGAGCCTGGACCAAGCTAGGTGCTCACTTAACACTTGAAAAGCTATGCTGAAAGCCTCAAATCATTGTTTCAGGTCGATACTTGGAGCACAAAGTAGGGTGAAGACGAGGAAGAGAAAGTTGCTGTCCCCACATCCCAACCTGGCTGAGCAAGGGCATCCTTGATCCCACAGGACAACTGGGCTTGACATGAGAGGATAGCTTTCATATTCTCATTTTAATTTTTGATTTTCAAGACAATATTCACAAATACAGAGCAGAAAGAATTTGAGGTAAGGCACATGCTGTCTTTTCAAACATAACATATAGATTCTGATGCTCTTGGCTTAAAAACCATAAGAGAGATTTACTAAAGAAAGACAACCAGGTTCCTAGAGAGCCAACAGGGGAGAATATAGATCATAGAACATAGATTGGAGCAAAACTTGCTCCAGAGGAAAGCAAGACTTAGTGTAGGATTTCCAGCCTCATGTCCAGAGTAAGCCAACTCATATTAACGTTTGTTTTCATTTCACTACCTGTACCATCACTAACCATCCATCATCCCAATTCCCCCATGAAAGAGGTAGGTGAAGATGTGATTATAGTAGCAGACCCATGTGATGTAAGATGTTTGATTTCCATTTAGTCATCCCCACCTTGGTAGCCAGAGGAGATGGAAGTTTAGCAAGATTGTTCCAGATCATAGTATAGGATTGGTTAGCTGTGCAGATGGAGAAGGTAAAACAAAACAAGCTTGTATTCTATGGAACTGGGTGGATGATGGGGCTGGTGGTGTAACCATCTCCTCGGTGGGTTCTCTGTAAGTTCTTTCAAATTTAAGCAGATATCAATGTATTCTCCCAAAATATTCCACCCCAAAGTCACCACTCTGATCACTGAACTTGGTTTCTTATGTATACATGTTTATCCAAAACTGAGACGCCAATATGGATTACTTCTTAAAAGACATAAAGGCCACTAGAAGGAGGCCCTGGGATGGCAGAAGGATGAGATGGGGAGGGGAGGATATATTGAAAAGAATGCTATTAAAGGAAGTTCCAAGGCCCCACAAATTCCAAATATTTTGAAATTCTTGTAATAAAGGACACTCGTATAAATGTTGGGTACATGTCTGGAAGAGGCAGATTTAGCCCAGCCACCTGCCTTTAAAATCTTGTTAAACTGTCTAGTTACAGGAAAATAAGCAATTAGAGCCTTGATCTAGAAGAGTCTCCCTCACCCATCTCAAGTCACCTAGCATGATTGTGTGAGCTACTTGTGTCTACAGGGTTATCAAGAACTCCTCTGTGGTTCGTGTATACCTCAGTTTCCCTCTCATTGTGGTGGAAAATCTTTTTATTGTGTGACCTGGGGACAAAGAAGGAAAAAGAGAAACTTTAAAGATCTCATCCCGACTATAAAGTTTTGAGAGTGGAAATTGAAAAGGGATCAAATTTATAAGGAGGGAGGAGAACGAAGGGAGAGAGATATGTAAAATCATCTGTCCTTTCCTCTTATCGACTTCAAGCTTACCAAAGCTCATCGCAGGTAGATATTAATGTATATCTGTTCCTGCTTACTGCTTTGGTATGTGAGTATGTGAAGATGAATCTTGTAACCCAGGAGCTCACCATTCCCTGGTAGCATCCACGGTGCTGCCAGTGTTTATTTTTGTTTAGTTTCCCAGGCTGCAAGTCAGCTATGCTCCAACAGGTGGTAGAATCACAAGGAATAATTGTGTGAATTGGTTCACAAAGGATTTGACCTGCGAGGGCTGCCACTAGGATTCTCAAAGCTTTCCATACTCATGACCGGTAACTACACCCACAAAAGAAACTCGCTCACCACTAGGTGAAAAACTTGTAAGAAATGTAAGGTCACAAACTGTCAGAACTTGGATAGGTTTTAGACAGTGCTGGGTGCCTTCTCCCGTTTCATTTGTGGTATGATCTCAGTCCATGTTTGTTTGGGATATCGCTCACTTACACTAGTTGCTCTGGCATGATTAGCCTCATCTCACTTTTGGAAGTATCCCAGTTTGGACAACAAATTATCTGGTCACTTATACATTTCCTAGGTTGGAAATCTGAGCCCCAAAGAAGAATCAGAAATGAGTGATAGTGGATATCACAGCTGGAATAGGTAGTTTGCTATGGCTAATAAGAAAAAAAGCAAAACCAACACAAGCCAATCTTCATACGTAGCATTAAAATTACCTGTGCCTCTGTTCGCCTTTTTGACTAAATTCTAAGGGTGTATCTTACCATCATATTTCTCAATGTCAAGTGTATATTAGGCATTTTATATTTGTTTATTAACCTACTTTCATGAACATGATCCCACTTGCTTCTCCACTGTCACTGTAAGATGGATATTATTAAATAAAGATGAGAATTCTGAAAGTCTGAGATGTCAAAAACTGAGAAAGTTACTAGCAAAACCCCTCCAGCCTAGGCCCTCAATATTTCTCTCCATTACATTACTGCTCAGTGTCAGAAGGAATCTAAATATGGAGGGAATGTTTGCTTAGAGGGATGGAGCCCAGAAAGCCAAGGAAAATGTGGCAAGAGCGAAACATCACTGTGGTCTCAGAGATTTGACTCCTGGATCAGCAGAGCTGTTTTCAGCACCCTCTACTTCTTACAAGATGGCTGCCCCTTTGAGAAAAGGAAGCACATCATGCATGCGCTGGCGGCAGTGGGGTGAAGTGGGGAGGGATGGATAGAGCCATAATACCAGGAGGGTGCTGGATGGAGTCGCAACAGCATGGTTTGGGTCAGACAAACAAGGGTTTCCCACTCAGAAGGACTTCCACGGACTGTCCAGGGCCCCATTCAAATATCCAGCCCGGCGTTTGCCCGACTGTTTACTTTTTTAAAAAAAAAAATTAAGGCCTAGCCTTTTGAAAAATGTATTTCTTGGAGACAAATACGTTTTGGCCCAACCTACAACCCGCTAGAACTTACCACACAAAGTTTCCAGTTCTGTCCCCAGGCCACAGCACCACTGTACCATGAAGGGTGATCTTTTATTTATTTAATTTCTTGTTTAAAAAAAAAAAAAAATCCCCCAATCTAGCTCCTTTAGCAAGTAGTTGCTTCGCCTTATGTCTTGACATTGTCCCCTTTCCTTGTACACATCAAGTTAGAGTTTTGTTTGCTTACTTCCAGGAAATCTATTTTTTAAAGAATATTAGCATAAACCTTACCTGACTTGGAGCTATAAATGCCTCCAGGGACCAGCGGGAGGCTCCTTGACTTCTTCCTGGCCCACATGTCCTCATTATTCAATCGGCCCCTGGGAAAGGAAAGATGCATCGCTGGCTCAGGTGGAGAAACCAAGCATCAGAGGAGCCTCTTTTTTTCTTGCTTCGGTGTGCCCTGTATGAGCCCTGTGTGGATTGTAGCCTCTCTCCCCCACCTCCACATTTCCACTTTTTCTTCTTCATTCTCTATCCCTGCACCAGCCTAAATAAATATCTAATAATCCAATGTAAAGTTATCAGGAGTAATAAAAAGGGAATTCCAGTAAAACCTCACATCATGACTCGATCTCAGTCTTCAACACCTGGCATTTAAGGCGCTTCCATCTCCTTGAAGTGGGCTAGGACCAGGGTCTCTGCAGTTTTCCCCCTGGGCAGTAGAGGGCAATGTGGGCCCACACTGGCAGGAGGGCCTTCCTGTCCTCAGGAATCTGACCCCATTCACAGGAATATCAGGATTTGAGAGCCATATTGCTTCTGTTGTGATTACTGCATTCAACTCTGCCATTCTAGTGTGAAAGCAGCTTTGGACAATAGGTGGAATAACGGGCATGGTCATATTCTAATAAAATCTATGTGGCTGCTGGCCAGGCAAAGGAAGCTTCCCTGTTATCTTGGGGCCATGGTTCCAGGAGGGCAACAACAGAGACACCAATAAATCTGGTTGTTCCTTCATTTTCTTCTTCTGTGGTGGTGGTGATGGTTGGGGGTATGGGAGTGGGGACTTTGCCTCCAGTCCAGAGTCTCCCATTTCCTGGTGTGTGACCTTGTAACCTAACTTCTGTGAGCCTAGGTTTCCTTATTTGGAAATAGCAATTCCTATTATCTGGATCGTGGTTAGGAGCAAGTGAGACAATGTTTTCAGCACATAAACACACAGTCAGTGACAACCCTTGTTACTGTATTTATAAATGTTAGTTTTGCAATACAATCGGGTATGTGGCGATCCATGCCTAAGTGTAGACTCTTCCATGTCCTGAAACCCACTTTTCTGTGATTTTTCTCCCATTTAACACTTTGCCTGCCCAACGCCCCATGGGGTTTAATTACTTAGGAACGTGCTGATGAGTGCACAAGAGAAGTACCCCAGGTCAGAGACAGCATCTTACCATAGAAGGCAGTGATGACTCAGGTGGGCTGCTCAGGATTATTTTGAGAGGAGGCAGGGGATTAGTCCAAACAAATGGATCCTCAGTCTCATATGGGCTCAGGACTCAGAGTCAACACATAATTATTTGGTGCCTCACCAGGAATGCTATGGATGGGTGTCCAGGTTATACACTGCATGGTAGTCCATAAAGAACTATGGCCTGAGGGCTGAATGTGGCCTCCTACCTATTTTTGTAAAGAAGATTTTACTAGAATATATCCACGTCCATTATTATATCCATTGTCCACAGCTGCTTTTACACTAGAATGACAGAGTTGAGCACAGTAATTACAACACAGACTATATGAATATCAAAACCTGAACTACATGCTATCTGGCTCTTTACAGAAAAAGCTTTCAGACCCAGTACTTAATCCTTGGACCTAGTACCTAGTAGATACACAAAACATAGTTGTTGGATAGGTGATTCAACGAATGAGTGACCCAAATACCAGTTTTAAATAGTCAAACATTATCCCTAAGGAAGTTTTGGGAGAGAGGACATAAAAACAAAACATCTTTGCACCTCAGTCTCCTCATCTGCAAAATGAGAACCCTGAGCCCATTTTTCTGGGGCTGCCAAATATATGCCCAGTGACTGGCACATAATAGAAACTCATTCAGTGATAGAAGCAAAACCAAGGGCAAGGTGAAACCCTGTGCTTCTGAATAAAATATCTGCCTCACCGCGGAGGAGTAAACGGAGTAATTCATACATTTAACTGGCAGATGTCACGGAAAATCTTCAAGGAGCATTCTACACAAAGACTCCCAGGCTAGTTTGTGTTCAAACAAACCAGACAGCCAGCCCACAGCCAGAACCAGGAGCCAAATATTTCAGACACCATCAGGCCGCCTGCTTCAGGCCAGGCTGTTCCGCATGTGGTTGGAGCCAGGCCACAGGAAGTCCATGGTGTCCGCTCGCCAGTGCCTCACTGAGCTCCAGCATTTTCTTGGTCCCGTGTTAGACCACTAGTCAGATAAGGGAACTGGGGAGAAAATGGTGGTGGTGGTGGGGGGCACGTATAAAGGCAGCTGTTTGGTGGCTGCTATTAGTAGAGTCTCCAGAGCAGCATAGCTGTTGCTTCCATCTTCTTCTGGGGTGGGGTGAAGGGAAAGGAGTGAGAGTCTATCATAATGTTTACCTTGGGGGATGCTGAGCTACATCTCCACCCAGATTTCATTTTATGGTGTGTGGCGTTTTATGGACCAATTTTACGTGGGAGAGGAGACGAGAAAGCTGATGTGTGAGCTCAAGTTAAGGAGTCATAAATTCAAAGGAAAATTATTCCAGAATTATAAGTCCTGCTTACCAGTGTCCAAGGGTAATAGCCACTGTTCAGTGGCAGGGGCTGGACGGCCAAAGTTATTTCAGGGGCCGTTTGTAGGACAGGCACCCTTTCATTTCATTTGGGTGGGTAAATATTTTCAAATGGGGGTCTCCTATATATATATTGGGATCCAACCAAAGCCCCCAAATTGAGGTGTCTTGGATACTCAAGTATTCTTTTCACATGACAGTTCATACAGGAAATCTAAAACTGGACAGAAAGTGGTTCATTCTTTATCTGCACAAAATATAACCAGAGCCACTGTTTTGTTTGAACTTGAGATCCAAGGAGAGTTCTAAAATCCTTCGGGCTATGAGGCATTGAATAAGATATAACAAAACCAACTTCCAAAGTTCCCACAGGTTACAAAGCAGAAAAAAGTAATAAAAGATAGATGGAAGAAATCTTGGTTTTACACATTTCCTTATTTGTAACAATAACCTAGGATCCTGCATGGAGGTTTCTGCACAGAATTACAGAAAAGCCACAAAATATGTGAGGCAGATCTGATCCAGCCAATAGCATTTCTTAGGCATAACACCTGGAAGGAGAAATGTTTAGGACCTGTTGGGATGGTAATGAGGACCCAGAAGCCAGTGTGAAACCCCTCAGCATTATCGGAACACACACCCTCCCCAGAATACCTGGTGCCTGTGACCCTGTACCGCCGGGTTTTCCAGAGTCCTTTCTTGTAGGCATCTGATTTCTGTTGATTTTTCAATAGCAGTCCCACCAGTTTTTCTAAACATAACATCTCTCAACTTTTTCAGGCAATAGACGTCATAATCAATATTCTCCAAAGCTGTGTGAAGGCCTATGTCTTCCTGTCTGCTGGCTACTGTTGGACAATGTCAGGTGGCCCTCATTCAAAATGAATAGTGGAGCTGCTGAAAGCTGAGAGTGTAAGAAGACCTCCTTTCTGGCCCTACTGTAGTGGGAGGCCCATGCCAAGGCCTTTTTCTCCCTATCCTTACATTCTCAGACTTCAATTTTTGTTCAAGAGCCGTGAGGAATATTTGTTTCACGATCACCAGAGGTACTGGCTAATGTAGGCACAAAGTCATTTTTATTTTTAATCTCACTGTCCATTTCCACAAATTCACGCATTTCATTCAAAGCCAAGTAAAGTGTTCTTTCTGCTTGCCAGTGTTTAGGTTACAGGTTGGAAGACATTCAAAGAGCTCGAAATTCAAGCTGATAAGACAGATAAGAGGCCAGGGATTGACAGTGGCTGCTGGTAATCATTCAAAATGAGAACCTCGTGTGCTGGTGAGGTGTGATGCCTCTCATACACTGTGCACAGTCCTACTTGACAGCTTAAGATTGAAGGAGAAGTGAGGAATTGTAATGTCTAGGTTTTAGGGTCTGTGGTTAATTCATGATTGTTCTACCATATTTTAGAAATAAATACATAAAGAGGATTACGCATGGACCCATGGTGACATTGTGCCATGAAACAGTGACTATTATTAATCCAGTGTGTAATGATTATATCTCCTTTATTGGCTTGATGTTCTGGCATTTGGGGTGTTGGTCCTGGAGAGGATGCTTCCATGGGGCTAGCTAATCCCTGGACAGAGCAAACCAAGATGCCCTGGGAGCACACCTTTCATATCCCACCCAGCTGACACAGTGCTTACTGTGTCTCAGCCACCCCCTCCATGGACCTCTCACATACCAAGCTAATGATCCCCCCATCCTAAATCACCCAAGGACCAGGTACTTGACTAATATATTAGAGACCACCACCACCCCATAGTTTAGAACGCAAGGAAATGATCCAAACTATTAATAGCTAGGCCTATTCAGTGTGCCTACTCTGCCTTTCTCATTCCTTCCCAGGAAAATCCACCAAGGGTTCTGGGCCACACTCTGCCGTCTCTCCATCTGTCTCCTAGGTACCTCCTCATGCAGTCCTGCATGGAAGGTTCTGTCTCTCATCTCTAGGGATCTGTGAGTGTAGACAGAGTATGTCTTAGAACACTTCATTTAAACAAATCCTGGGTACCGTTTTAGCATGCTTTGGTGCAGTGAAAATCCAATTAAATAAAACTCAAAAGTAGAATATGGAAGGAGAGGAAGTCCTTTAGGTTGCAGGAGGTAATAAGTTGTAAGACAACATTGGTAATGCCAAAGAAAAACAAACACTAAGAGCTGAGCTAGAAGAAGCTGGGTTTCTCAACGCCACAGTGCACAAAGAGAAGGGGTTTAGGAGGCTAGAAAAGAAGATGAATGGAAGAAAATACATTGCTGTCATTAATATTAAAGCCTTCCTGACTTGAATGTTGGGCCTTGAAGTTGGGGGCGATTAAAAGAAGAAAGAGGATGGGAAAATGAGGAGCAAGTGGCAAAGGAAGAGTCCCGGCATAGGGATGCCATCCAACTCTTTGCTTCCAGGCACCCCAGTGGTTTGTCATAGAGCCTGGGCTCACAGTAGGAGTGATGGGTTCAGAATTTTGTTTCTGGCCATCTCTCTGAGCTTTTTATTTTATTTTATTTTATTTTTGGTACCGGGTATCGAACTCGGGACCTTGCGCTTGCGAGGCAGGCGGTGGAACCACTGAGCTAAATCCCCGGCCCTCTCTGAGC
Source organism: Heterocephalus glaber (assembly GCF_000247695.1). The sequence goes on along the minus strand of NW_004624795.1, from coordinate 11,147,219 downwards.
TTTTTAATCTCATGTTAACAGATGGACTCTGCTGGCCACAGGGAATTCTCAGTTGATTCTAAATTCACCACAAGATGCCTTTCATGACAGTGTACTCATTCTCACTGGCTTCTGTAATATTTCAAGGAAGCAACCTGTCCCGAAGTTTGAAAGTGCTGTGTGGGAAAGTTCATTTGGTCCTGTATGATCCCTGCCCGTGTATCTTTTCCTTTCCATGATACTAACAGAGACCCTCCCAATGGCAATTTCAGCAAGTACTTCCCTTTCTCTTCCTCCTGGACCAGTCACTCACAAGGACCTTCGTGGGGGAGTTAGTGGGAGGCTCTATGAAATAGTAAGAGCATTCTAAATCAGCCCATTTAACATACAAAGAGGCTTTGGAACAAAACACGTATTTCAGAGAATTGTGTTGGATTTGGACCCATTAGGTAACAATAAAAGCAGATAAAGTCTTGTTTTCTCCATGGTTTAGGAGATGGAATGACACTTTGTAGGGAAGACTGTAACTATTAATTTTTTTGAAATTTAATTTCAGTTTTAAGCCCAAATTATGTCCAATCAATGACAGCAAATCAGTTTTAATTAATTCAAGAATACAGTTCACATCTCCTACCTACCATAAGATAGTCTAAGTTCCTGGGGCTGATGCAGGGCCAGTGTTGCTGAGGTGACAGGTGCTGTCCATGCTTGTCTCTTTGACGATGCCCGTTGCTCTTTCTGCTGTTGCCTGTCTTCTCCTGTCTACTGGGCCTCTTCCATACTCATTCTCTCTATGATATCTGGGCCCTCTTGGGGGAAATTTTTCTGTTGCTTCTAAGTCACACTGTACATTTCTATAAGTTAGACATGCTGCATTTTCTCTGAGTGCTTCCTTCCCCTGCAGTAAGGTGTGGTAACCCCAGGGTCTCTTGGCCCTCAAATACAATAAAGTTACCCAAAGTCATTCTCTGCTGTTCATGCTCAATTTGGCCCAAGAAGTCCAGAGCAGAGCTCCTCGTCCCCAGGACTGACCAGGCTCCACGTGCTTAACGCACCCTCCCACATCATTCTGAGAAAGACGGATTCGCTTCAGATGCACTTTTAAAATCTACTTCTTGCATACATGAGTCCTTTCTACTTTGCATGTTATCGAGGTTTTAGAAAGCCAAAGGCAAGGAGAAAAGATGAGTGGCGAGTGAACATGTGGAGCAGGTGGAGGGTAGGTGGAGGCAGAAGGGCCAAGGACAAGCAATGACTAGTGGAGTAGAACTCACTGGGGAATGACAGGACAGCACTAGAATGAAAGCCAGCTGCGCACAGGGACTCAGAATGGGCCCTCTAGGAAGACTTGTCAGACAAGGGCTATCCCTTAGTTCTGAAAATTTACAGATGTTTTCTTGGCACTGTTGATTTTGACAAAACTGAAATGAAAGGAATAAGGTTACAATCTAGATTATATTTTCTATTAATGTTAGACATGTCAATAGTTAAGCCGCACAAGTGCTGCTAAATGGGTTCCCCAAAGCATCCCGCTCATCATTGGTTTCTTGGTTTCTGTCTCTTTCTCTCTTTAGTCTCTCAAATTCTCTTAAACACACACACACACACACACACACACACACACACACACACACTGCTCCAGGTGCCAAAGAAAACACACTAGGGCAGATTTTCTAGGCTGTTTTCTAGCCAGTTGAGCATTAAGCATGCCTACCCTACTTGGGAGTAAAGGCGTATTTTCCAGTTGGTACACAACTGTTGAGACACTGTAAAAGTAAGAACTATGGAAAAGATTGGCACATTGGCTGAGGACATTAAATTAGATGACCTTGAAGGTTGCTTTCCTATTCTTTTCATCATTTATAGGACAGAAAATGTCATTTCAGGAGAATATACTGTAAGCAGCTCTCAATTATTACAGGAATATTAATTTTCCTAGTGCATTTTTCCATTTTAATAAAATGAACTTAGAGAAAGCTTCACAGGCCTTAGTAACCTTTCCTTCTATCACCCCAAAAAGTTCTGGGAGGCTGAGTGTCTCATCTGCTTCTCTCAATTTATTCACCATGGAAGATGAATTCCTAACACCTAGAAGCTTTGAAAACAACTTTTCTTATGTTTCTATAAACACATTAACATTTTATATGTATATCTGTGGCAGACAATGTTATTTGACAAAAGCCATGGACATCGAGCCTTTCCTTTTTAACCTACCTTGGTGGTGCACACACAACCTGGAAAACCTGGCAAATTAGCAAGAGCCTGCCTAAAAACAAATAAATAAACAAACAAAATACTATTCATTTTCTAGTTAAAAGAATTTCCATCGTTAAAGATAGAGTGGAAATAGTTCTCTTGGTTGTTTTGAACTTTGTTTTTGTTGTAATCATTACCCTGAGATATAATGCGCATGCTCTAAAGTTCACAGAATCCGGTGCAGTGTATGCTGACATATGTCTACCAGCTCAGGAGACAGAGCATGCACATCCCTAGGAGGCCTTGTCTCTCCCCAGACCATGTCTCCTGAAGTCAGTCACATCCCTGGTCTCTATCCCAATAGCTTCCTTTCACCAACTCCTGAGCTCCATATAAACTAAATATTGCATATAATCTTTCGTGTCTGGCTTCTGCCAGCACTTCTATGATATTAATCCATGCTTTATTACATGATTCAGTAGTTTATGTACTTTCATTGTGATGTAGTTTTACAGTGCATGAATATACCGCAATTTACTCATTCACATATAGATTAATTAGCTACCTTGGCTGCTTCTAGTTTTGTAACATAATGAAGAAAGCTTCAGAGGACATTCTTGTTTATATCTACATCTCTGTCTGTATATATCTCTATATCTATTTTTTATCTCTATCTCTGGTGGGTATACACCCTCATTTCTATTGTTGTCTACTCAAGAATGAAATTTCTGGGTCATAGGTTATTTGTAAGTTTGACTACTTGATATCACAGGAGAATTTTCAAAAAGGGCAAAAACTATTTGCGTGCCCATCAGCAATGTTTGAGAGTTTTACTTGTTCTACATTCTCATTAGAACATGGTATTGCCAATCTTTGTAACTTTAGCCATTCTGGTAGACATACAGTGGACTTCACTTTGGTTTTGGTTTGTATTTTTGGCATTAAATTATGATGTTGATAAGCTTGTCATATATGTTTATTGACCATTTCAATGTCTCATTTCTGAAGTGTCAGAGTCATTTGTTCATTTTTAATTATTTGTCTTTTTTCTTTTTATTTGTAGGAACTCTTCTTCTCTTCAGGATCCAAGTCCTTTACCGGATATATGGATTACAAATATTTTCTCCCAGCGGCGCTGGCCAATAGCACAGTGTTCCCAGCAGGTTTGTTTGGTTCTGGTGTATGCTTTGGGGGAAGGAGAGATGATAGGAAATTCAAGTGCCCCCCACGACCCCTCGAGCTGCCTTCGACAGGAAGGAAACGGGTTCTTTGGGCATTTTTACTTCCCTGCTGATCTTCATTGACTTGGAGTAATGAACAGATTTTCTGTAGGAAAGCTTGGATCCATACAGGTTCAACTTGCCTAAAATTCACCCCTTGCATTTCAAGCCCTGTTGATTTGTACTCTCCCTGAAATGCATATCTTTTCTGCTAAAAAAAAAAAATTCTCCCAGTCTTTTTATGGCATCTTTTGATAAGCAAAAGAATTTTTTATTCATTAAGTTTATTGGTACATTTTAGGTATACAATATGATGACATTCATCATTGGGATCTTGTACCATTACATGATATATCTTGGTTCTTATTTATTCCCCATTCCCCTGCCTTCCCTTCAACCCCTCCATCCCTCCCTATTTAGAAAGACTTTGTTTCCATTTTTCCCTTTTCTCATATTTATTCCATTACCTTCTTTCCTTTCTCCTACCTCTCCCACTTCTCCTCCCCCTTTAGACCTTTTCTTTCTATTTCACATTATGTATTATACCTTTTAGTCCTTATTTACACTTTTAGTTTTTCACACCAAAGAAACTATTCAATATTTACATGTGTGTCCTATTTATTTCACTTGAGTATGGCCTCAATGTGCATCCATTTAACTATAAATGTCTCTAGTGTCTCGTTCTTTGTGGCTGACTAGTGCTCCATTTTATTAAAAAAAAATACAAACACATTTTCTTTATCCAGTCTGCAGTTGATGGGTAAATGGGGTGCTTCCAAGTTTTAGCTATTACGAACTGTGCTGCTATAAACATGGGTGTGCACGTATCGCCGTGGTATGATTCTTTTAATTCTTTTGGGAAGATGCCCAGCAAGGGAATAAGCAAAAGTATTTAATTTTAATGAGATCCATATTATCAACTTTTTGTATTATAGCTAGTACTTTTGTGGGCAGTGATCCCTTGGTTTTAAGGTAGAACTCTCCTCCTTCAACTCTGAGTAGAGATCATGACACTTCTAGACTGGCCCCAGAATCTCATTTTCCTCTGTACAGTACTTTTGCTGCTTCTGAGTAATGAGATGTGGCCAAGTGCCATAGTTTTGGTCAACAAACTGAGCACAGAGTTTGTGTGAGGTTTCTATAAAATATTCCTTTGCTGAGTAAAAAGATAGAAATTGATGAGAAGAAAGATTGTTCTCTGCTGTCATCAGTTTGGGAAACTGATAAGAAATCCTGTTATTTGACTTTTTGTTATTACAGTGATTCCTCAGTTTATGAACTGAACTTGTTTTATGATTTGGAGGAAGATGGCTGTGGTCGTGTTTGTCATCCGATGTGGAGTTTGTGAATGGAAGCAAAATTTTGCCAAACGCTTTTGTTTGCAAAACAAATTGCAAACAGAAGCATTTTGTGAACCTAAGTATTACAGAACAGGCCTGAAAGATATGTTTGCTATTTTAGCCACAATTAGTCAGAATCTTGTAATTGCAGATCAGAATGTTTTTCCTAAAGAGGAACTCAAGGTTCACATACTGATTTTCAACTGCCTTTTCCTCCTAATGTATCATAGACATGATTGTACATTAGAAAACTCAGATTTACCTTTTTAATGGTCACACAGCCCCATTACTATAAATTTTTAAAGTTGCTTCCTGTATTTTACATTTAGATTATTACCACATTGTTATAATAATGCTGCATTAATAAGTGCAGATATCTTTGCATAAATATTAGGGCTTATTAATAGGAAATAGACCTTTTAGAAATGGAATTGCTCAATTGTAGGATCTATACATTGAAATTTGAATGAACATTGTAATTTGGCCTCCAGAAATGTTACAATTCAGATTTCCACAAATTCTATAACGGAGAACTTATTTTCCCCACACAAATGACTGCATAGCAAGTAACTACAATTTTTAAAACTTGTTCTAACTTTATAGGCAACAGAATTGTATTTCACTATGTAAACAGACATTTTAAAATTGTCAATAAGTTTGAACATGTTTTTATACCTTTTGCCAACAATTTGCATATGTGAATTGCCTTTTTATAACTTTTGCCCTCTTCCCTATTGGGCAGTTTGTCTTTAGTATTCCATTATTTCCTAGGATGATTACTTATTCTATGCATTTTATTTATTTTAAAGGATGTCTGGGCACCACTGAATCAGGAGAATGACTTTTGTCTAAATAGGTTTAAAACATGTGTCTGGGTTCATCTGAACTAAGTCTTTACCAATGTTAATTATGTATGCCATAAATATTTTCTTCTTTTAGTTTTGCTTGTGGAGAATTTTACTACACAGAAGTTTCACAATTTTATGCACAAACAAATCTGTTTGTCATTATGCTTCTCAGCTTGGTGGCTTTCTTTGAAAACCTTCCTCCATCACAAGGTTTTAAGAATGTTTTCTTATCTTTCATTTTCTCCATTTTGTTTTTATGCCTTGATTTTTTTTATTTAATGCTTCACAAGTATTTATTGAGTTCTTAATAAGTGCTAGGCACTGCAAAACAGCGAAGAATAACTCCCAAAGCCTTGACTCTCATGATCCCTCATTGTACTGGGAAGACAGACAATAAGCCTTTACCAGATGCATGGGATCTCAGAAAGTGATAGATTCCACGTGTGAAATAAATATGGAAGGATGTGAAATAAATGAGAAGGATGGACTTCTGTGAGGGATCTTATTTGGGCAGATGAAGAAATGCCTTTCAGGGAAACTGACATTTGAAGAGATTTGAATCACAGGAAGAGTCAGATTTCTAGTGATATCAGAGGAAAGGAGTCCAGCAATTGCTTTTTCAAGGGACAGAGCGAGGGGCCTGGTGGCAGGAGAGCAAAGGACGAAGGCCAGTTTGATGATGGGATCTGAGAAGCTGCCCATCAGCCATTTTCATTTGGGTTTTATTGTAATGACATTGGAAAGTAGTAAGTGGGGCACTGATGTGGGGTTAGTCACTTTAAAATATATATCAGGGTCTCCCCCTTCCAAGTGGAATGAAGTAGGTTACAGCAGGCCAGTGATTCCACTGTAATAGGAGAAAAGTGACAGATTTTTTAAAACCATACTTTAAGACATTGTAGTAACACAGAAAAAAATAAGTAAAAAACTTCAGCATTCACAATAGGCTTCCTCATGGTCAGTGAGGCTCTATAACACTTCCCACAGCAATGCTTTTCAGGGAAATGGGAACTGACTACAATAATTCATATGCACTGGGATGGTTATAGCTAAACTCTGACACTACCGAGAGTTGATGAGATGGAAGATTAACTAGGATGCACACAATGATGTTGGTGGTCTAAATTTGTACAAGCCCTTTGGAAAAATATTTGACAGTACCTACTAAAGCTCAACAAATGTGTACCTCCGAATAGAAACTGCCTCTTCCATGAGCAGAGGAGAGACTAGACAGGGACATAGTGTGACTTTCCAGCATGATGACAGTGCTCTGTAGTTTGGTGCAGGATACAGTATATGCGTTTGAGTGAGAGCGAGGGGAAGGTAGAAAGCAAGCAGGGGGACTGTGAGGCTCAGAGGCTGTGAAGGCAGGTCATGGTAGCCCGGAGTGGGCTGAAAAGTCAGATACATTCAAGAGATGGCAGTGAGTGGTGGGATTTGGAATACAGATATGAGGACTTCCAATGATGTTGGAAATGGGTGGCTAGGGAAAGAAAATAAGGGTTTCATTTTTTGGTAGCTGTGTTTATTTTCATTACTAAATTTTCCAAATATTTACTGAATAATCCATTCTTAACTTTTTTAGATATAGAGTACATATATGCATATACATTAATTGTAGACTTACAGAAGAGTTACAAAATAATAGAAAATGCTCCCAAATGTCTTTCATTCATTTTTCTCTAACATCTTATGTAACCACAGAACAATTATGAAAACTTAAAAACTAACATTGATATAATGCTATTAACTGAACTGCAGACTGTATCCAGGTTTTGTAATTTTTTTTACTATTATCTTTTTGTTCAGGGTCCAACTTCAATTCCATGTTGCATTTGGTTGTCATGTCACCTAAGTCTCTTCCAGCCTGTGATAGTTTCTCAGTGCCTTCCATGACTTTCACTTACTATGTAAAATAATCCTCAGTTTGCACTTGCCTGGTGTTTTCTGATGATTAGATGGACGTTAAACAATTGTTCATTGAAGTTTGGCAAGACAATAACAGGTGTATACATCCTCACTGCATCCTGTTAGGAGGTAAATGCTGTTTATATGTCCTATCACTTGATAGCTGCTGGGTTTCTGCACTGTAAAGTTATTGTTATCTCCCATTATAATTAACAAAAAGCTTGGGACAGTTCTTGAGACTATGTAAATATACTGTTTCTCCTTAAAATTATGCTTACTCAGTTTAGCATCCATTGGAGGACCTTGCTTGTCAGTTAGCATTGTAGTATCCTAAATGGTGTTTCAAGCTGACTCATTTTGCATCGGGACCTCTATCCAGTAAGCACAAACCAGAGTCTCCAAAATACTCTCAGTGGTTGTGATGATGGCACCATCTACTACCTTCTAATTAACAGGACCCTAGATGTCTTTTATATCTGTGAATTCTTTTCTTTACTTGGATTTAGCTTGAAATATTTCAAGCAAATATTTCCCAGGTGAGGAGAAAATAGGGGCTTTCACCCACTGTAGCCAACACAAAAGTGCATATAAAACCATCTAATAAAGAATGGAGAAAATGAGCTCAGATTTGGGAGCAATGGTGATTCTCCCTAAAATTACAGAAATAATTCAAACTACAGTAAAGTTGAAAAATTCTGGACAGCCATATGATCACCACCTCTTTTCATTCTGAGACATCCTTGTCTTCATTCATCTGTTCAGTTTATTCCCTGATGCACTCCAAATAAATTGCAAGTATTTTCACACTTATCACTAAGTAGCATGTGTATCAATGATGAGTTCGATATTTGTTTATATTACTTTTCTTTTGATATACATTTACATATACACATATTAAATGTACACTTTTAGAATTGCAACCAATACATACACCCCTATAATCCAAACACCTAATAAGTCTCCAGAAAGTTCCCTTATGACTATTCCAGTCAATCTCTACTTTTGCCTTTGTCAGCAACCATCATTCCTACTTCTTTCCTACAAAAGACCAATTTTGCTTTTTGGGATATTATTTATAAATGTAATCATAGAGTATGTATTTTGATAGTAATTCTTTTCATTCAATGCTATTTTATTTTTTATTAATTAAGCATATTGCTGTATTTTAGGTATACATAATGATCACATTCAGCATAGGGAACTTGTACCTGTACATGATATATCTTGGTTCTTAATTTTTTTCCCATTCCACTTCCTTCCTTTCAACCCCTCCATTTCTCCTTATTTATAAATGTTTTGTTTTCATTTTTTCCTTCTTTTCTCATTTTTTCTTTCCCTTCCTTCCTTTCCATGTTGCTTGTTCCTTTATACATATAAGTAGTATTCCATTGTATGAACACATCATAATTTATACATACACCTGGGATACTTCCAGATATATTGAATATAGTTCTTATCAACATTCTTTCCTGAGTATTTTTGTGGCTATCTGTTTTATTTGGGGTATATCTAAGGATTGGAATTACTGAATTATAGATTAGGTCCATGTTTAGTTTTACATGAAACGGCTAGATATTTTCTAAAGTACCAATTTACATATCTCACCACCAACAAATGTATCCATTTTTAAAATCTTTTGTCACTCTGGTGGATGTGTAGTGATATCTTACTGTAGATTCAATTTGTGTTTCCCTGATGACTAGTGATGCTAAGCACATTCTCATGCACACCATATCCATTTGCACACATTCACTCTTGAAGTGTGCGTTTAATATTTGGCCTCCTTTCGTTGAGTTGCTTGACTTTCTTTTGTTGTTGTGTTTTGTTTTGTTTTGTTTTGGTACCGGGGATCAAACTTGGGACCTTGAGCTTGTGAGGCAGGCAGAAGCACCACTGAGCTAAATCCCCGGCCCGAGTTGCTTGTCTTTTTATCACTAAGTTTTTAGGGCTTCTTTATCTATTTTAGATCCCATAATTTTGTGAGATATATATTTTGCAAATATCTTCTCCCAGACTTTCACTTTTGATTTATTTTCTTAATAATATCTTTTAGTGAGTAGAGACAATTGTAATTTTAACATTGTATTGATTATAACAATTACTAATATTTTGTGGAAAAGTGTGAACACTGGAAGTATAAGCTCTTATAGAAAATAAGATAAAAATCCAGTTAATAGTCATATTAGTAAAAGTAATGACTATAAATTAAGTCATAACTTTTTGATACAAAGGTAGATTTTCTGCATGTAGGGAATGCATCAACCTTTTCGTTTTTACTCTAAGTGATTATCTGAAAGAAAGAAATCTCTGTTTTTGGTGTCGAATAGTATCCTACAAAAATGATGAGGATAGTTCTTCAGATAATTTCTTTAGTATTTTAGTTTCTATTTGAAGAAAGCAGAACAAAGATGACCCTGGGTGTCTTTTTATTAAAAAGAATACAGTCTAATGTACTTGAGCTTAGAGTTCAAAAGATAAATAGGTCAGTCTGTAGAGAGGACTGCCAGTGACCAAGTAGTGCCAATTTGAGCATTAAAAATGATTACAGCTATTTGGAACCAGTTCTGTTTATCAAAGGTCATCTAGCTATGATGATGCCCAGGAGGAAAAACTAATACACTCTCCTAGAGAAATGGCATGTTCACTGAGGTGTATCCATAGACTTGTTATGCAATTCATAGCAAAGAGAGATGGAAATGAATAAATAATTCATTGGTAAAGAAATGTGTGATAATTTTATTTAATTGATGCAATAGCATCCTAATCTCCTTGGCTGATTTCAAGTATTTGCCAAGTGATGGATATATATTTTTTGCCTTCCTACCTGTCCTATAAAACGTGCTTTAGAAAGATGTTTAAATGATTGAACTACTTGGACTAAAACCAGGAGAAAAATGAAATCTTAGGAATAGAACTCTAGCAGGTCTGAGATTTTTACATACTCTACTGAGTCTCTCAGGGGATGCTGAGGAATGTTCTGGACATGTTATTAGCTGCTTGAAGCTCTTAGGTAAGCAAAATATTGTAACCATAACAGAGAAGGATGGGGAAGGAGTTATTTAAAGATCTCTCAGCAAAGGCAAGCTACCTTAGGGCTCACTGTCTGACCCTTTTTGCCTCGTGTCTTGTAAAATCCTACTTCTCTGTCTTGTTTCTCTGTCAGTCTTTTCTTTCCCCTTCTTTGTGGACTGGGATTGAGTATATTTATTACCATAGGCTAGCCTCAGGGAAAGATAATTTTTGTTGCAGAGTTAAAAATAAAAAAGACCACCTTTCCACCTTTCCTATTAGAGACTGACAGTTTCCACATTCTCTTTGAGAATCCACTTGTTATGGGCTTGGAATGGAGAATCATGAAAAGAGAACACAAGCAGTTCCTCCCATGTGCCCAAAACTTGTACCCTTTGACCCCCAGCTCTTCTTTCTCCTCACTCCCCATCTCCAGTAATTACTCTCTACTCTCTAATCTAAAAATAGTCTGTCTTCATAGAGTCCATTTGTAAGCAAGGTAATGCAGCAATTTTTTTGCCCGACTTATAGCATTTAACATGATGTTCTCCAGGCATATATATGTTGTCACAAACCACAGGATTTCCTTCTTTTGAAAGGCTGAATAGTACTCCACTTTGTCTACGTATCACATTCTCTTTGCCCATTCATCCATCCATGGGCACTTAAGTTGATTCCATGTCTTGCCTCTTAGTGAACAATGCTACGGTTAACTCAAGAGTGCAGATTGTCTTTGATATACAGTGTCCCATAAATATGTATAATTATTAATGATCAATTAAAGAATTTTAAATAATTTCTTAAAAGATACAACCTAGCAGAGTGTTTTTCTGGAGTTAAAATACTTAAATTCAAACCATAGCTCTACCATGACTGTTCTATGACATCAGATCCACATTTAATTTCTTTGAGCCTCAGTTAACTTATATATCGAATGGATTTGCAGTGGTAGTTACCTGCCTCATATTGTTTTTCAGTTTTTACAGGAAGAAACTTTTCTACAAATACATTAAATAACTATAATTATCTTCTATGTGCCAGGCACTGTATTAGGCTCTGGAAATAAAAGAATGCATAAAATCATACACTCTATGGAGTTTGATGTCTAGTAGGTAATGGAACTAGGAAATGGCCCATCACACTTGATGGCATGCACTACGTATTGGATTAGAGCACTATAATCCTCAATGAGATAATTTTTACATGGGATTTTTAGAATAGAAGAGATAATTTGAGTCCATTTGGTTGGTTCAACATCCAGACATTGGTCTTTCAGGGCAATTCTGTGTGGTTTTTTAAAAATCTATTTCTCTTAGTAAAGGTAGTCTTTTTTTGCAGACTGTGGAAACAACAAAAGATTTTTATTAGTGCTTTAAAATTTTCCAGAAGGCAAACTCAAATACCAAGTTTACCTAATTAGTGTTGATGCCGTATTACTTGCCTAAGACAATGACAACTATTTACTCCCAGATAATATGCATGCAATCTCAATCAAATTCCAGCAAGCTTCCTCACAGAACTAGGGAAAACAACAGTCTTGCGAGTCCTACAAGCTCAGCTTGAGTCACTTGCCATCCCTATTCCTGCCAAAATTGCTGGTGAGAACACGGAGATGAATAAATAAACAATGTAAGGAACATGTTAGGCATCAATTTCTTTATATTTTCTAAATTCAATTTCTGTGTCATATTTAATACCAGGAAGCTGTTGTTGGCCTGAGGTAATATCTCTGTCATCCATCTATATTTAGATTTTATGATATAGATATCTTGTACATGGTCCCTGTTCACCTGGCCATGGTGGAATTCATTATTATTAGGTCTGTATGCCCGCAGTCACTTTCCTTCCAGAATATCCCTTCAGGTTCTTAGGTGCAAATTTCTTGAATGTCCCTAATGCCAACAGCTTTCATTTTCCCTCCATTTTTAACTACCTTCTCCCATGATATAGCAATCAGACATCACTTTGGCCACAAATACAAAAACATCAATAACAACAAAGACAAATGAAACAAAGCCTTGACTTCCTGTGGCTTATGCAAATAGGATTTAAATTTATCTCATCATAAACAATATGGAAATATGAGGTGTGGGGCAGTTCCGATTTTTGTCAATGACATCAAAGACACAATGTCCTTCAGGCTTTCTATTCCCCATTCTAAGCATGTTGGTCCATCAATTTACATTGTCAAAATGTTGTCTGTTCCTTCCGGCGCCACACTTGTATGCCAGCAGAAAGAGTGTATGTCACACGGTAGCTGTGCCTGTCTCATTACATCAGAAAATGGGGTGCTCCAGAAACCTGAACAGACTTATATGTATTCCTCTTCGGTAGCAACTATGTTGCACGGTCCTCCTAGAAGCAAAGGATGCTGGGAACATTGCTTTCCTGAAAGCAACAATTCTGTGGATGAACCAATCAGAACCAGATATTTTGGGCCCTCGGGCACCTTAGCCCTGATGCCTCTATCTTGATTTCTGCAGTAATTAGGCAAGTAAGTATTATTATTGAGCACATACAATAAGCTAGGTTCTAAGAACATAAGGTTTTATAGTAGGGTAAATATATGAACACGGAAGCATCTATGATCATTGTCTTCCTCATTTCTTTGATAACTTGGAGAAAGAGATGGAGAAAATGAATAAAAAAGAAACCAAATGTATGGGATACATTTCCCAAAAAGAATGACAAAAAAAGGAGCAACTACAGTTTCTAAAGAGCAACATTTTAAATCCCTACATTAACATAAAATGCAATTTTTCCCTAAAAGTATGAAAATATTTTGATACTTTTCTATAATTTCAACTTACCTAAAGAATAAGTTATTAATTTTATTCTTGTAATTTAAACTTCACTTTTGAAATATAAAGCTACCCACATTGAGATATAATTGAATGGTTGATATGCTGTAAATACTTGTCGGGAGCAATGCTACGTAATTTTAGGGAAAAATCCTAGTTCTCCTGCCTACAGGCCAGCTATGGCATTTCGAGACATAATTCCATTTTGGCCTCCGGTCACAACTGAGACCTCAATGATCTTGTGATCCTGTGATGGTCCAGAACAAGATTACACCAGCTGAAGACATCCTGGGAGGAACAAAATCTTCATCTACTCAGTTCCTCATTGTTGCTGGATTTCCGCTGCCCCCCCCCCCCCCCCGCCAGTCATTTGTTACACTTTGTTTATCCCAATGCACAGAACTCTCTGCAAGTCATTTGTTACATCTGTTTCTCCTGGTGTACTGAATAAAAGGTACAGCAAGCTCAGGGGCTTTTGTCTGTGCTACCCAGAGCAGCATTGATCAGGCCCAAAGCTCAGATTCTCCAAGTCTCATTTTTCTACCTTTCCTGTATAATAAGTTAATTCGCCTTGTGCTGCCATGCGTCGCAGGAGACTAGGACTTACTGCAGAAGTTCTAGTAACGTCCCCTTTCCCTGTTCCCTACAAATACTTTGTGTACAAACTAATTATTTAAATTTTCAATTCATTTTTCTTATTGGAGAGGCAATCATTTTAATTATTGAATCTAAGGCATTTTGTACGGTGTTGAAAGCAGTGCAGATCCCAAGCACTGTCAATAGTGTTCAATAAATAAAAGTGCCCTGAACAAGAATGTCTTGAAGTGCTAGTTGCAAAACTTGTAAAACATTATAAATGAAGGAATGAGAAAAATTATTTGCTCCATGGGCTGCAAGCGCAAATCAATTCAAGGGACATGCAGGTCATGCAAATGAATGATGTCATGAGAAAAAGATGAACTACAACAAACCAGAAAGTGCTATCTACTTAACGAACCAGCCAACCCACTAAAAATGCTGTTTTAATCAAAACACATGAAAGTTTGGGCCTATTGGCTCTTCATCTCTGCTTCTAAAGCTAGGGGATGTAGCAGGAGCTGCTTAGGATGCTATAAAATGAGCTGCCAGACCCAGAGCCCCAGTCAAATCTCCTGAGGACCCATTCAGGTTATGCTTTGCCTTACCACCATGGTTTACTTGAGGTTGTCCATTTTCCCTAAAAAAGGAGAAGAATTTGGAGGACTCTTCCTGTGCCCAATCCTTTATGCAAGTTATTAAGATCTAATATGTATTTGAGATTGTCATTAACAGCCTCCTCATCTCAGATGAGGAAACTGAGATACAGCAGTATTAAGTAACTTAGCAAAGTTTGGCCTATGGAAATGTGAGCTACCCAACTGGGTGTGGATTTTGGACATAGATCTTTGGCTCTGAGGTTTAATGTGTTTTTCTTTTTTTCTTTTTTTGGTACCGGGGATCGAACTTGGGATCTTGTGCTTGTGAGGCAGGCAGCAGAACCACTGAGGTAAATCCCCAGCCCTAATGTTTTTAATTGTATACACTGCCTCCATGGAATACACTTCACATCCTGGCAAGGTAAATAATTTAAATGTCTCAAGGAATCAATCGTTATGCAACTGTTTTGGATATAGGATCAAATGTGTATAAAGAATGGCTTTCAGGGGCCGGGGATTTAGCTCAGTGGTTTCGCTGCCTGCTGCACAAGCGCAAGGACCGGAGTATGATCCCTGGTACCAAAAAAAAAAAAAAAAATGGCTCTCATTACAAGGAATCCTGGCGATAATGATAAAAAGAGAACGCATTCTTGATATCACTGCCTCTTTTCCTTCACATATTCATTCCTTGTCTTAGACCCAACAGCTGCTTCCCACCCAGGTAATCACTCCTTCCTGTCATGCTCTTGCAATGACTTCTTTGCTTTCTGGGCAACAATCTCTCTGTTATCCTCCCATTCTCTAATAAACCCTTCCTATGTCTGCCTTAGCACGCCGTGAACCATGGTGACGAGGTCACCTGTGTTATGGGCCATGGTTGAAACCTTGCTGCCTATATCCAGTGCCTCGGGAATATCACCCCGCCACTTGGCTTTATCAAAACACCACCTACCAGATGATGACTTTCACATTTGTATTTCCAGTCCTACCCCTTTTCTTAAGACCAGCTGGTAAAGCTCCATAATTTGTTACCTGAAAACTTTTGGTAGAAAATATAGTTCAGAATGCAATTTTTATTCATATTTTATAACTGTATATCACAGAACACCACCAGTTAGGCTTGGGGCAACACCAATACTCAAATACATCTTCAACAATTTAACCATTCTCACCAATTAGATGGACACCTATATGTGGGCTTATACCACATATAGTGGTATAAATCAAGTCTGCTGTCAAATGGAAAATAGAATACTCCTCCACACCTTTTTCTCCATTCATACTCTGCTTTCTTTTCCACTGAAGTTCTTAGTAACTCTTGATATCATATAGTCATATTCATTTGCTTAAGGTCCAGCTTCCTTAACCACTGTATAATTTTTCTGATGAGAAAGGCTTCTGTGTTTCGCTCTCTCTCACACAGTGCCTGGGACAGTTAGTGTTCAGTAATTATTTCAGGGAGGAATGAATGAACCCCCAAATGCAGAAAGAAGTGACCAAGCCAACACTTTCTTTTTGCCTAATTCTTTCAGAGTTGTACTAGGTATTGGACTCCTAGATGGTCAGCGTCACAGCTAGTAATAACCACTCTTTCAGCCACCTTTATTGCTTTAAGTAAGGAATGAATTTTGGTCAGAATTCCAAAGTCACTTGAATATTTACTATAATATTCTTTAGCTCTTTTTTAAAATGAGTAAGTTGAAGCCCAGAGAGCTAAAGAACCAGTTCCTGGTTATCAAAGACCAGTCTCTAGCAGAATTAAGAACAGAGCACAGGCTCAAGAGATCTTTCATCTCATTCCTCTCAAACCTCCACAGATATATAAAGTATTTGGGGAATGTAGAGTGGCTCAGAAATTTTAATAACCTGGCTTATTGGAGTATTATAAGAAACCTGTAACCTTTTTGTCACTAAGAAGCGAATTCTGTTTTCACAAGAAATATGGAACTTAATTCTTTCAGACTCTGAAATGTCTTACCTTTCCTCCTAGGGCAGGGCATTTCAATTGTAAAAGGTTCTAAAGTAAATATATATTGAGAAGAGCTCGATAGTGTTCTTGTTTCTTTAAATGCATTTGTCTTTAAATGCCATTTCCAAGTAATTTTAATATTATTTATATGCAAATGTATAATTGAATATATATTTTATAAAAACCGAAGTACTGTGCACTTCAGGCCTTGCACACCACACTATATGTTATCATATACCCCATATATTATACCATATATATGTTATATAAAACAAAGGTGCAGACTATTTTACTCCCACACTTACCAACTACATGAACTTTAAAATGTCACTTAATTTTTTGAGTGTCACTTTTACTATGGGAAAACTTTATTAATATTAACAATGACTCTGATAATGTTTGCCTGCTTATCTCAATGGTTGTTGCAAATTAAAGGTAGAGTGATATCATTTGTACTAAGGAGGTAGTTTAACAAATCTACTATAATAAATTAAATGTAGGTATTTCAGACCAGTTAAGATCAGGGAATATGGATCCACACACCCAGTCTGAAATCTTGGCTTTACCATTTACGAGCTTTGTGGTCTGAGGCAAGCTGCCTAACCCCCTCTGAGGTTTATTTTCCTCTTCTATAACATAGGGATTATAATAGTAGCTACCTGTTAAGGTAGTTTGAGGTTTGGCTGCATCACTGAATACAACATACTTAGAATAATGCCTGATACCTAAATGTTCAATGTTAGTTGTTACTGTGATGCAACTAAGAAACCATTATTACACCTAGCAGCCATAGATATGCAGTTCCATAAGCATGCATATTCACACAGAGAAAGCTATATAGAAGTATTTTATTTTTGTGGTTACATACAGATGTAAGAAAAGATTCATAGCTGCATTACTATTGAACTCAGTAGCTCTGATCTTTTTATTGCTCCTTAATGGAGACCACAGAAGTACATAGGAAATATGAGAGTGTGGTTCCAGCAATCTATTACAGTTAAGTTCATATTGAAAAGCCCTTAAGTATATCACCAACTTTCCATATTGTTAGAATTCGGTTCTTGCAAAGGCAGCCACTGCTTGGGGAGAACATAGCAGCTGCCCAACAGGTGTTGAGAAATATGAGAATGGGGTGGGGGGTGCAAATCCCCAGGAGAGAGCAGGCTCTCTTCTCAAGCTTTTTTGAGAAAAAAAAAAAGGGAAGCTCAGTAACATAAAACAAGCAGCACTGTGCATAAAAAATGAATTATATTTTTTAAATGGAAGAAAAACAAAGAATTGTCCCTTTTGTGAGCTGAACTTTTCCAAGACACCTTTACATTAATAAACTCACTTTGTTCCTAGTATTAGCTGGAGTGGAAAATTTACCATTTCTTTTGTCTTTCATGTAAACCATCATGGCAGAGTGCTCTGTATTGGCCACAAGTCTACTTCATGTGAGTCAATACAATGTTTGTGTTCACATATTCCAGGAACATAATGAAGGCAGGAGAGCCCTTCTCATGCTCAGAAAGCATCTTTCCTTTCCTTGAAGAACTATTGTTTGATGTCTTGTCTACTTCACTTGGACACCTATCTTGAGTTATTGCGTCTCAGGATTTCGCTAGATCTTTAGCCAATCATCTTACCTCTCAGATCTTGGTTCATGAAGTATATTTGATAATAGATTGCATCATTTATTGAACCTATAACATTTTGGATTCCATGTGCTCATGAGCTAGGCACTGCAATGGAAATATGTAGTTCTCAGAGGACCCAAATCTTGGATGGGGATTTATATACACGAAAACATTCAAGAGTAAAACAAGAGAGCATATAACAGACAGCTGGGCTAATTGCCTATCCTCCTTGCTACAGTTCAAAGTAAATGTCTCGTTTTGTGTTGTGGCCTAGTGTGTATCCAGCATAGTACCTGTAACATAGCATACACTCAAATATTTGTCAAATGAACACATAGAAAATGGATGGTGCCCTAATATATATTAATAGCCATAAATATTTTTGAATTTTGAAATTACTCTTCCAGAAAGCAAGCCTAAACAATAATATAAAATAAAGAAGCCAGTTTTGGCAGAGATTGGCTAGATGCTCACCAAAGCCATCTGCTTTTCTCCCTGGGTACCTAGGAGGACTCTGTCTTTCTGCACCTTTTGCAATTAGATGGAGTTGTGTGACTGAACTCTGCCAATGACATGTTTGTGTAAATCTTGGATACTTCTAACCAGACCCCCAGACCTCCCTTGAAACCCCTCATGCATTACCGCTCCCTTTATCTTCCTGCTGGATGATGAGTATCTTCTGCAGCACTTGAAGTCCTGGTAGATGGTAGAACTACCAGAGGGAAGATACTTGGATCCCTAACCAACTCTGTGGAGCCAAGTAAGGAAGAGCAAGGAGGATGATCCTGGTCTGTGATGTGAGAAATAGAAAAAAACTTATTTTAACTCATTGAAACATGAGTCTATGCTCACTCATACAATTGTATAAGACAAAGAAGCAGGTAGCTCCTTTTCATTGTTGTTTATAACAAGGAAAAAGCAAAAAAAAAACCAACCCCACCATTTTGTAAAGACAAACTATCAAAGACAGTTTTAATCAAGAGAATAAACCTACTCATCATGTGATTCATCCATGAAAATTGATGATGGTAATATGATAAAAATTGATGTGGCAATATCAGAAAATGCTAACATTTTGATATACAAATCAGGCTGCAATAGATAAAATCTTGTGCAATGGTTTCTTATATATATATATATATAAGTTATATATATAAGTTAAATATATAAGTTAAATACTTTAAAAACTAAAACACAGAAAGTAGATATCATAATGCCTAATTATGCTAAAATATATAGATTAGGGGTGAGTGATTTTTCTATTTTTAAAACTTCTAATTTTAGCATTGTGATACCTTTGCTTTATAATTTGAAAATAAAAATACAAAAATTTATTTTTGAAAGTTAATTATCAAGTGGTAACATACAAACCACGAGTACTTTTCCTGGTCTGAAATGGAGGGAAAGTGCTGAAGAAATCTCCACAGGAAGGATTTAAATAGGGTAGAGACTGAAGGAAGAATGAGGTGGATTGACTCAGCAGCAAGAAGCAAATTCCAGAGAAATAGAGTAGCATGGCAGGGTGAGATGAAGGGGTTAGGTGTTTAGAAAGATTCGGAGTCTGCCTAAGCACCTGAAGATGTTGATTAGGGCAACCATTGGCGCATCCTGAGGGTGCCTTCCTTGGCTTCATTTTTAAATGTTCCATGGTTTCCGCAAAGCCACCAGTTTCACCCAGTAAATCAGGTGCTTGGGTGTTCTGTCTCAGGAGTGAGACCAGTATGCACTCAGCTGTTAACCAAGCTCCCCATATAGGGTCTGGGGAAGTCAGAATTCCAGCAACAGTGCTATTTCCTGTCTCATCTGAGATGTTGATGTCAACCAACTCAGTGGACTAACTGACTAGCTAATGTGTAAACGAAATGAATTAGACCACATGAACTGCTTGAACAGAATCTCTGGATACAGACTCATTTCTCTAGCTCATGTCTTGTATGCACTCATTGAACACTAAACTGGAAGCAGAGACGTGGCAGACTCATTCTAACACCACAAAGGTCACAGATGTGGGGGGATAGGATGAAGATGGAAAGTTAAAGGGAACACTATTGATTTGATTATTCGTTCTGTACACTACATAAGACTAGGAGCTTTGCAAAAAATTTGGCCTTTGAAAATAGGCACTGTCATCTCTGTTCTACAGATCAAAAAACTCAAGCTCAGAGACACTACATGATTTTTCTAAGGCCACACAGCAAGAAGCAAGTAGCAGAGATTTAATTGAAATGCAAATCTAACTTTATTTCTTCAGAGAAGCCAAATATGATTCATTGAAGCAAAGTGGGAAAGATGGGTTATTCTAAGAGTTCAAAAGAGTCTCCAAAGGTGGAACTAGTAGAAGAATATGAAACAAGGGGACGGCATTATTTTGTTGCCACTATAAATATATATATATATATGTATATATATACATATATATATATATTTATTTGGGACAGTCTTAGTATCAAAGCAAAGCCCTTGCTTTGTGGGTTGCCTGGGGGAGGCTTAGGGACAGCTGCCTGGCATTAGTGGGAGAGATCCAGGCAGAGCTTGAGTGTTCCTCCTGTCTCCTTTCTCTGTGGAAAGGCCGATGTGCCTTTGAAACTCAGCCTTCTAAAACCCTGCTTGTGCCCATTTGGAAACAGGCTCATCAGAGGCAAACAATTGAGACATATTTTACCACCTCTTCTCAAACAAGCACTTTCAAAGGTGCCTCTAATCCATTTGGGCACTTCATAAACAACAGGAGCCTGCACATTACCATAGTTACCGCATCAGCAATCAGTGCTCCCATCCATTTCCTCTTCTGTTATAGAACATCGAATGAGAGGATGCAGTGCAGAGAGCATATTGAAAACCTCTCCGCTTCCTTCTCAACCCTGCTCCAGTCCCCTGTGAGATTAACATCTTAAAGGCACCAATTCAGAGTGATAAAAATAAATCTACGAATTAGCCAGAGCAGCAGGACTGCTATCTGAAAACAGGGTGTAGCCACATCAGTCAACTTGTAGAAGGCGCAGGAGACTTGCGGACCACCATATGTTTAGCTTGTTATTCGAGGGTCTTTCTGAAACACATGTCTCATAGTGATGCTCTCTCCCCTTACTGTACCCAAACATGCACTGATTCCAATCTTCTCTTATAGACTAAGTCCAAACTCCCTTGTTTGACATAAAAGGCTCCATCATTGGCCCAACCCCCTTCTGACCTTATTTATCCAATCCTTTTTTAGCTATGAGGGTCAATTTAAGTGCCCCTTCTTCCATGAAGTCTTCCTGGCTCTATCAGATCATCTCCCTGTGCCTACCTCATAACATATTTCACATCACTGTAGCTATCTCTTCGTCTGTCTGTATCTTTTGCTTGTGAGAAATGAAGGGATAAGAGGCTACATCTACTCATCTCTGCTATCTTTTGCAGTATTTGCATCTACGTGGTACACAGAAGGCACACAATAAAGTTTGAATCAATCATGGCCACCTCTCTTACCACCATCCATCATAGCATCCCCAGCTACTCTGGACCATTCCTAGAATATGCTCCACATTCCAAGACCTCTGTACCTTTCCTGAATCTCTTCCCCATCACCTAAAATTCCTTCCACCTTCCAACTCATTTCCCATTATTACAGATACTTCTGTCTGAGCAAGTCACACCCATCTTGCACTGCAACTGAAGTTCTGCCCCACATTTGAAGCCTTCTATTCCTCTCCAAGGCAGACCTGATGTCCTCAGTTTTGTGCTCCAAATTCTTTCTTGGACTCTGCTTCGCTGAATGTCTCATCCATATACTGCAATTTTTCCCCAGAGTGGAAACCAAGCCTTACCCATCTTTCTGTTTGGCATTTATCATCTAGCAGATGCTTAAAACACTCTATGTAGAATTAAAGACAGTCATGTGCTGTGTTTTATCAACATATAAAATAGTAGCCCTGTAAGATTATAGTGAAACTGAAAATGTCCTATCCCCTAGTAAGTTCATAACCATCATAATGCTGAAGCAACACACATTATTCGTGTTTGTGGTAAAGCAGGTGTAAATACACCTATTTAGATATATGAAGATACAAGAATAGTTACTATTGGGTTACAATTACCTATAGCATTCAGTATAATAATACACCAGTTACTAAATCAGAGTTTCCCTAGAGGCAGTAGGCTTTACTTATTGCCAAATTTTATGTAGTCGGCTGTAGATTTATGTTCATCGTTTTCTATTATGCTTGCCAAACAACAAAATTGCCTCTCAATACATGTCTCAGTGTATCATCATCAGTGTGCCGTGACTGTAATGAGATGACCAACAGGCATTCAAAGTCATCTTCAGATCACTGGCCTTCTGGCTTCCTGCAGAAATACCACCTGAACCTCTCCTCGCTCACCCTAACCTAGTCATGACATCCTGCTCTGACTGGTCACTTCACTCCTCACACCTAAGTTGTAGGCAGCAAGCAGTTGCCCAGGGAGGATAGGCTATGTGGTGAATGATGCTCCCTTCACCCAGGGGTAGATGCAGGATTGGTTTTAATGGGATTGCCATTTGGAGCAGCAACCAAAGATCAATCACTACCTTTGTTCTTGGTAAGCCGTGAGTGGACTTTTTGTTTCTGATCTGCCTGCTGGAAGAACATGATTCTCTCCTCAGACCTGCCTTTGGGCTAAGATGATTGAAAGAGGATGGGAAGAAAAGGGAAAGTAGGAAAAAAAAATTAGCAAAAAGTGGGGGGGGGGATATATTCCCCAAACCTTCAGTTTGATGGAGTAAACCAAAGCAGGACTTTTAGGTCCAATCAGGCCTTGTCTTTAATTACTGCTAAACTACCGTATAATCTTGGCACAATTACTTAATCTCCCTAAACACCTGCTTCTTTATCTACAAAGGGTTGGATTAAGGACTAAAGGAGAAGGTGCATGTTTTCCATAGAAGGCACTGAACAGTGTCTAACGAGATGCTCAGTAACCATGTATTTTTGTAATCACCAAGCTGCCAGGAGAATTACACCATCGTATCATATTACAGCTGTGGCTGAAGCCAGGTTCCAGGGAGCAGACTCTGAGACAACATTGGTGTGCAAGTGAATTAGAAAGGAAGAGATTCCAGAAGGAACCTGGGAGGGACAGGCGAGGCAGATCAGGGAAGGGCAGGAAGCCAAAGCAGCATGGGATTACGCTGAAGTCTCAGCCTGGGCTTCCAAGGGGAGGCTGGAATAGAAAGCCCACCTTGGTGCATGCTCCAGCTCTCCACAAAAGGGCTGGGCTTTTATTTCCTCTCATCCTCAGTCACCAGGTAAGGTCACTCCAGATGCACACATTTTCAGACATTCTGATTCTTGAAGCCATCAGGCAAAGCAGCTGCAGGAGCCCAAGAGCCCGCTTCCAAAGGCAAAGGTATAGACCTTCAGAATCAAGCATGCCCGGCACAGGGCACCTGAGACCAGTTGGGTGCTCACAATTCCCTTGTATCCACTGTACTTTCAGTGCAGCACTCTTTTTCAAACAGCTTTATTGAAGTAAACTTGACATACCAAAACCTACACATGTTGAATGTATACAATTTTATGAGTTTGAATGTATGCAAACACCCTTGATATAACCACAACTAATGTCATAAACATACTATTATCTCCCTAAAAGAGCTTCCTGTGTCCCTTCCAGTTTCCTTTCTTTCCTTTTCTTCTCTTTTTCTTATTTTTGTGCACAATACTGCATTTCATCCATGGGCATCATGTGGTATAGCAAATCTCTTGAGCTTATTCATCAAAGGGAACTATAACTTTATACTCACTGAATAACAGCTCCCCAACTCCCTGGCAACCAGCATTCTTTTCTCTGCTTCTGTAAATTTGACTGCTTTATAGCTTTATTTACATAGAAGTGTGCACTTATCCTTTTATAACAGATTTATTCCACTTGGCATATGCCTTCTAGGTCCATCTATGTTGTCACAAATGCTGGGCCACCCTTTTCTAGGCGGAATAATGTTCAGTCGGATCTATATTTGATGGGCAGTTCAGTTCCTATATTCTGGCTATTGTGAATAATGCTGCAGGAACATAAAGCCAATATCCCTTTGAGATCCTGATTTTAATTATTTTAGATATCCATAGTTGTCCTAGTTTTAATTTTCTGAGAAGACTCTGTACTGTTTTCCATATGTTTTTTTGCATTCCCACCAACAGTGTACAAGGCTTTCAATTTTTCTACAACTTCTCTCTTTCTTCTTTCCTTTCCTTTTATTTTCTTCTTTTTCTTTCTTTTTTTTTATATAATAGCCATTGCAACAGGTGTGAGATGATATCTCATGGTGGTTTTGGTTTGCACTTTCCTACTGGCAGTGATGCTGAGTATCTTCTCCCATACCTGTTGGCCATTTGTATGTCTTCTTTGAAGAAATATTTATTCAGGTCCTTTGCCCATTTTTAAACAGACCAGTTGTGTTTTTGCTCTTGCATTACAGGAATTCCTTATATCTTTTGGGAATTAACCACTTATATATGGTTTATAAATATTTTCCCATTACATTGGTCACATTTCCATTCGGTTAATTGTTTCCTTTGCTGTGCAGAAGCTTTTCAGTTTGATGTATTTCACTTGCCTGGTTTTGTTTCTGTTGCTTGTGCTTTGATGTCACATCCATGAAATTGTTTCCAAGAACAATGTCATGAAGCTTTTCCTTTTATTCTAGTAGTTTTGCAGTTTTGGGTTTTAGATTTAAGTCTGTCATCTCTTTTAAGTTGACTTTTTGGAAGTCCTGGGGATTGAACTCAGAGGCTTCACACTTAGCTACATCACCAGACCTTTTTAAATTTTGAGATAAGGTCACATTAAATTGCTAAGTTGCCCAGGCTGGGCTCAAACTTGCAATCTTCCTGACTCAGTTTCCCAACATGCCAGTGATTATTTTGGGTATGTTATAAGATAGAAACCCAATTTGATTCCTTTGCATTCTATTTCCAAATGCCATTTATTGAAGACTGTTCTCTCCCCATTGTGAAGTTTTGATAGTTTAAGCATTTTCTCATTAATTACTCAGTGACACCCACTGCAACTCTCTGTGTTAGATAATGCAGCCTACATTAAGCTCATCTAGCAGGTGAGTAAATTGAGAGTCAGAAAAGCAGCATAGTTTTCTGAATTACCCAGACGTGCAGAGAAAGAACACTGCATAACCTTTCAGCCTTCCCAGTCAGAAGCCATGGTAGCAGGTAGTTTCAGGAAGATCTTCAGTGAGATCTTCCAGGGATCTCAGAATGGGCAATAAGTGGGTTCATGAATGCTATGGAAATACCATTTGGGGTACAGATTGTTGTGCATAAGGATTATAAAAAGGCATCTTCCTTATTTATAAGGATGTATGTGTGAGCTTCCCCTCATGTAAGTGTTAGTGTAAGTGTGTGCATGCACTTGTGTGTGGAAGGTCATATCCACCCAAGAATAACAACAAAAAGGATGTTAGCAAAAATATTAAGCGTAAGATGAGGGGCACGAAGATGACCAGAAAAGAATGGCCCCTGGTACTTCTAGAGAAATACCATCTGCTCAACCAGGGGCCAA
Source organism: Heterocephalus glaber (assembly GCF_000247695.1). Next base: position 11,121,619 of record NW_004624795.1, on the reverse strand, counting down.
GGACTAGACAGAAAACAGTAGTGTCTGTAGTGAATTGTGAGCCTCAAAGAATCCAAGCTCTTCTTAATTCTGATATTTCTACTTACAGTGAGTAGTGACAGCTTCTGAGGGGCCAACCGAGATGAAGAGGCTTTGAGATGGGCTTGTGAGGAAGGCCCTGCTATCTGCTCCTTGCCCTTGGGGTCAGAGCTGCTTGCGCTTCTTCTGCCTCACCCTGGGAGTGGAGAGGGATCAGGCAGGTGAATGTACTTTGCTACTTCCAAATAAGCCAACGGAGAAGAAGCCAGCCCAGAGCCTCCTTCCTGTTTTACGCCCTCACAAACTGCCATAAGAGCTATTAGAAGAAGGAACAAAAGCTCATTATTCCCAGGAAACCATAAAGCTATACCATTGTTCTTTATTCATTCATTACTAAATCTGCCGTAGAGGAAAGTTAAATGACCTCAAGTAAGGCTTGGAAAGCCAAATCCAATTCGGATGTTTCTATATTAACCTAATAGTTCCAACACACTTTCAGTTCCTCAAAGCACTTCATTTCTACGGTTGTATTTTATCAGACAGTTCTATAAGAATGCCCTTGAGAAAAGAAGGCACCAGCAACAGTCATCAGTGAGAGTAAGAGGGAGAAAACCAGCCCAGGCAGGCAAGATGCTGGACCCAGGACCTGGCTTCTCAGCCTAGCTACACCTGCTCAGTAGCTGAGTGGTTTCCAAAGCTGCCCGCCTGGGCTGCAGCCTCAATTCAAGAGGAGGTTTGCTGATGTAGTGTGTGTGGTGTCACAAAAGCTGCTCATTCCATGGCAGGGAAGTGAAAGAGAGAGGAAGAGGAGGGCTGGGATCTCTGCACCTCCTTCCAGGTCATCCCCCCCAGTAGTCAGAATGCCCCCACCAAGCCTCACCTCTTAAAGTTTCCACCCCTCCCAGTGGTGTCAAGCTGGGGATGCGCCTCTTAAGAGGACACTGCAGGCACAAACTATGGTGAGCATCTTTTAAAAATGAGCCACTGTCTTCAGTGTTCAGCTTAGAAGAAGATGAAACTCACAGAGCCTCCACTTTGCAGCCCCCATAACCCTGGGGTGTGGGGAAGTGGTGTGTAAGGACAGCAACTTCAAGTCACTGCGATCCCTTCCAGAAAGGGAAGATGTTGGTCAAAGGCTTCAAACTTGTGGTCTTTAGTGCATAGTGTGGTGACTACAGGTACTAATCATGTATTGCATATTTGAAAATTGCTGAGAGCAGATCTTAAGGAGTCTTACCACACACATACACGAGGTAACTAAGTGAGCAGATGGATATGTTAATTCGTTTGATCTTAGTAATCATTTCATAATGTTTATATCAAAATAGTACATGTATGGTAAATATATACAGTTATTATTTACTAACTATGCCTCAATGCAGCTGGAAAAAAAGAAGACATTGTCTTACAGGCTATGTGTGCGCCCACGACTGGCAATTGCAGCATGCGACCCCATTTCCGAAAATGAGGTTGAGGGCTATGGAGGCTGAGGCACGTGCTGTTGTGCACTTGGTCCCTTCTACTGTGGGTGGGTGGAAGCAACCCTGAGAGCACCACGTGGCTAGGAAAATACCAGCCCTTCCTTTCTCCCAGGCTGCCATAGTGGGAAGACAGATCTCACACACACACACACACACACACACACACACACACACACACACACACCCCTGCTGGTTAAAATAAGCCCAGCTCCAGCTTCCTGAAACTCCTTGAGGATGTGGGTACTCAGTGATCTGTCCTATATCCCAAGTCCCCCATCTACAGAACCACAGTCTCAGTATCATGGCGCCCCTTGCTTGCTCCCTTTCTTTGGATGGGTACTGATGAAGATGATGAAGATTTTCATTTCCACCAGAATCTTTCATACCAGCCACTCTCCTGGTTAGTAGACTTTTGGAAAATTGGAGTGATGGAGGGTGTTTTTATTATAGAACAAATTTAAAAAGAGAGTTTTAGACATTTTTTGCTTTAAAAAATTCTTGGGTGTGCTTCCATAGAAAATTTCTTGCTGGTTGTATTTCTCCAAAGAGTATAGCCTCCTGGTCTTTAGCTCAGAAGTTCCCCAGACAGGCAGGCAGACCCAAATACACACACACACACACACACACACACACACACACACCACTTTTATACGCTTATCATCTCCATTATGCAGAATATTCAGCTGCTCCGAACTTCCCACCCTCTATTGGATTCGAGGCCTATTTTTTAAAATACCATCTCATTAATGCATCTGCTAAAACAAAAGTTGATTCACCCTCAGACTCACCTGTATCAGCAGAGAGGAAATGGAAGGATTTTTCCTCTTTCCTTCTCCTACCAGTGTCTGTAATGCAAGGAGAGAGTATCGAGATTTATTTCCCCACTGATGGAAATTACATCGTCCAATTGGAAGACAAAAGGGGCCATACTTTTGGTATAACAAATAACAAGTACCTTGTTCAATAACAAGTACCTTGAAGCCCATAGACAGGTTGAGTAATTTGCCCACAATCCTTAGATAGGCAAGGCGTGACAACAATCATTGAGTACCTGCCATGTGCTGGGCATTTTGTACAGATTACATTCATTTATTCTATCCCAAGAGTTATGCACTTTTAGAAACTATTATTGTTAAACTAATGAGGAAAAAAAGAGGTTGAAACCACTCATTCAGGGTTACTTGGTCACCATCTCATAGATACATAACTATTCTGTTTTCTTCTAATTCTTCACATGGCAGTCACATCCAAATACCCTTTGTCATTTACTCATTAGGCATTCAACAAAGTTAGGAAGTAATATAGAGAGTTCCTATATGTAGCCTATGCTCGATTTTTCCTTTTGTTAACCTCTTGTATCAATGTGTGCATTTGTCACAACTGAGGAATCAATATGAATAATTATTAATAATGAAATCCCCACATTTTTCAGATTTTCTTAATATAAATTGTTTATTTTTTATTGTTTATTGTTATTATTATTTATGTTTTGTAATTTTTGGTACTGGGGAATAAACCCAGGGCCTTTGCACTGAGCTACCTCCCCAGCCTTTTTAATTTTTCTCTTTATAAATTTTGAGATGGGGTCTTGCTAATTTGTTAAATTGCCCATACTGGACTCAAACTTACAATCCTTCTGCCATAGCCTCCCAGAGTGCTAGAATTACAGGTGTGTATGACCTACCATGCTTGGCTTTTAGTCTTAATCTAATATTCTTTTTCTTTTTTAACCCCTCTTTATTTTATTTATTTATTGTTTTCCTTCTAAACTTTGTTTTTTCTTGTCCCTTCTTTCTTTTCCCCCTCCCCTTTCTTTTGTTCTTCATCTCATTTGAATGTTTTCTTCCCATTTCCCAATATCTATTGTACATTTTGGTCCTTATTTATACTTTTGGTTTCTCACACCAGAGAAACCATGAAATATTTGAACAGGTGTGTCCAATTTATTTCACTTAAGAATATGGTCTCAAGGTCCATTGATTTAGTTATAAATGTCTCTAGTTTATCTTTCTTTATAGCTGAGTAGTACTCCATATATATGTGTGTGTGTGTATATAAACACACACATATATAAACACATCTTCTTTATTCAATTACCAGTTGATAGGGATTTGGGCTGTTTCCAAGATTTAGCTATTACAAACTGTGCTGCTATAAACATGGGTGTACATATATCACTGTGGTATGATACTATTAGTTCTTTGGGGAAGATACCAAGAAGGGGAATAGCTGGGTCAAATGGAACCTCTAGTTTTAGTTTTTTGAGGAATCTACACACTCATTTCCACAATGGGTGGACCAGTTTACACTCCCACCAACAGTGGAGAAAGGTTCTTTATTCCCCAGAGCCCTGCCAGCACTTGTTATTGGTTGTTTTCTTGTTAACAGCCATTCTTTCTGGAGTGAGATAGAATCTCAGTGCTGTTTTAATTTGCATTTCTCAAAGGACCAGTGATGTTGAATTTTTTTATATATTTATTTGCCATTTCTACTTCATCTGAGAAGTGTCTATTCATTTCAAATGCCCATTTTTGAATTGGGTCTTTAAATTTGAAGTAGGTAATGTGTGGTCTGATTTTTTAAAAAGTTCTTTATGTATTCTAGATATTAGTCTTTTGTCTGAGGAACAGCTGGCAAATTTTTTTTTCCCCAAACTGTGGGTTGTCTTTTCACTCTGTTAGTGGTTTCTTTTGCTGTGCAAAAGCTTTTTAGTAAGATGAGATCCAAGCTGTGGATTCTTTTAGATATTTCCTGTGTGGTTGGGTTCATAAAATCTTTACCTACACCAATGTCTTAAAGAGTTCTACCTATTTTATCTTCCAGTAGATTTAGTGTTTTTGTTTTAATATTTAGATCTTTGATACATTTTGATTTTAGTTTAGTGCATGGTGAAAGATATGGGTCTAGTTTTAAACTTCAGCATGTGGAAAGCCAGTTATTCTAGCACCATTTATTAAAGAGGCTTTCTGTCTTCCCATGAAGGTGTTTGACTCTTTTGTCAAATATAAGGTAGCTGAGTATGTTGTTTCTGCAACTTCTAATCTGTTTAATTGACCCTCAGCTCTGTTCTTTTGCCAGTACCAGGCTGTTTTTTTTTTATCATAGTATAGCTTTGTAGTATAATTGCAAGTCAGGGAACATGCAGCCTCCAGCCTTGCCTTTGTTGCCCAGAACTGCTTTTCCTATTGTAGATCTTTTCCAGTTCCAAATGAATTTTAGGATTGTTTCTCTAATTCTGTGAAATATGCTATTGGTATTTTGATTGCAGATGCTTTAAATCTGTATAACAACTTTGGAAGTATGGCCATTTTCACTATATTGCTTCTTCCTACCCAAGAACAAGGGATATCTTTCCATTTTTTGATATCCTCTTTGATCTCCTTTTTCAGAGTTCTATAGTTTTCAATGTAAAGATCATTTACTTCCTTCATTAGATTGATTCCTAGGTATTTTGGTTTTTTGGATGCTATCATGAAAGGTGTTGTTCCCCTAATTCTCTCAGTGAGTTTGCTGTTTGTGTACTGTGGGAATCTGTGCCATTAATTATGCCCAAAGCAGGCTATAGGCAGTGCAAGCTGTGAAGAGTTAACCCTGCAGTTGGATTGTTTTGAGAAGCAAGTCTGGCTGAAGCTTATGTGCCAAGGTCAGATTGACTCTTAACCAAATTCTTTTCCCAGAGTTAAAACCTTCTTTGCTAAAAAGACAAGGTTAATTATTAACCACAACCTATATTTTGCCTGTTCTGTTCCGAATTCAAGAATGCTTTGTCTCTTCCTTTACAAGCCTCACCTGCATCAGCAATGTATCTATAGTAACTCCATGTAGTCTCTCCACATAGTCCTTTTACCTCAATCTAACTATGATGTCACCAATAAATATTGACAGCTCTGGGTGTCCAGGGCCTCTGCTTGTTCAGCCTTGCTTGCACAAGCATTGGTCACCCTGGCTCCCCATTTCTTTGTATCTTTAACTCTGTCTGTATGTATATCATCTCATCTTGCATCATACCATCGAGCAGGAGATTGGAACCTGCCTCGGGTTTCTCTGATAGTGTACAGGAATGTAGTTGATTTTTGAGTGTTGACTTTGTATCCAGCTATGGTACTGAATTTGGTTATTAAATCTAGAAATCTTTTGGTAGAGTTTTTGGAGTCTTCTATGTAGAGTATCATGTCATCTGCAAATAATGATAATTAACTTCTTCCTCCCCTATCCTTATTCCTTTTATTTCTTTCTCTTGTCTCATTGTTCCAGCTAATGTTTCCAGAACTTTATTGAATAACAGTGGTGACAGTGGACATCCTTGTCTTGTTCCTGATTTTAGAGTAAAAGCTTTCATTTTTTGTCCATTTAGTATGATGTTGGCTGTTTGTCATAGATGGCTTTTATTAACATTCTTTTTCTGATTCACTTCCCATTCAGGATGTATTTTGATCATGATTCATCAGGCTCTTCTGGACCATAACAGTTTCTCACATTTTTTTGTTTCCTTTTTATAATCTTGAGGGCTTTGAAGAGCACTGATCAAGAATTTTGGAGAAAGTCCTCCAATTCTGATTTTTCTGTTTCTTTCATGATTGTACAGGGGTTATGTGTTTAAAGGATTGTAAAAAATAAAGCTCCATTCCCATTGTGTCAAATCAAGGATATCAACACAATTAATTACAATTGATTCTAGTTGATTGCTTGGCCAAGGTGGTATCTGTCAGGTTTCTTCACTATAAGTTAATTCCCTCCTTCTCTTCCACAGTGTAGTCTTTGGAAGCCCTAACTAGAGCACATAGGAAATACAGAGAAATAACATAGGCTTCAAATTATGTTATTTAATTGAAATAAAATCACACAGGCATGCACCCCACAGTCTTCTTGTATAACAAGAATAATCATTTAATAGATAAATAGTGACTCTTCAAGTCACTTCCCATAGTCACACTCAACTTGTAGCACTAGGATATGTGAACTTTTTTCTGTTTGTAGAAAAATGGTATTTATTAGAGTACCTCTTTTTTGGAAGATATTTTGGTAGGATAGAAGGATATATATACCTTTGATCACAGAACTTCCCTTAAATAAAATCCTTGATGATTATGAAGTTTGTTTGAAATTTTTTTAGTGTTTCCCTTGTGCATGATACTATTCTATATGCTAGGGAAATGATGGCATGAAGGATCACAGAGATTCCTGTATATTAAGCTCCTTATTGTGAAAGGAATAAAGATATGTGCACAAAGAGCTGGAGTAGAAGGGACAGGAGAGATCCTAAGATCTAAACCAGCAAGTGCTATGAAGACCTGAGAAGTAAAAAGTATAATTCCAATGAAGAGAGCAGAAATTAATGGAGGTTTATTGCAAGAAAATAGGATGTGACCTGGACCTTGAAAACTGAATGTGACTTCATTCAAAAGGGTTAATTCAAGCTAAGGGAAGATAAGGAGCAAAAACTTGAATGAATAAAAATGATAGGAACATTAAGAGAATAACAAATTTCCTGTAGGATATGGCCTAGAATTCATTTGTGTGTGGAACGAAAGCATTAGCAAACATTAAGGATGAAGATGCTGTAGATACCAGATAGTGGAAGAGTTGAACACAGGTAGCTTTTATTGCCTACACCACAGGAAACATTTCTAAACATGAGAGTGGCTTGACGGGCAGGATGCTTTAGGAAGAGTGATCTGGAGTAGGTCCTAAGGATAATTGTGGTGGTGTGAAAGAAATTAGCAGCAAGAGCATTTAGGGGAATTTAGGTGTTAGTAGAGTAGAACTAGGTAAGCAATTAATCATTTAACCATGGGAGTTTTCCCCAAACGAGTATGTGGTATAAAGAATTTTGGCTCATTCTAAATTTTTCATAATAAAAATCAAAATAACTTTATAATTATCTCCTTTGCTTTTTAACCTTTACAACAACTTCTTTAGGTAGATACTGTTCATCTGCATTTTCCATATTAAGGAAAAATAAAGCTCAGAAGAGCTGAATATCTTGTGTGAGGCCACACAGTGAGCAAGTAATAGAGCCTGGGTTTGAACTGTCATCTAGAGTGACTCAAGAGTCTGACCTCTCAGGACATTCTGCGTCAGAGCTAAGTTTATAGACTGGTCTCATGTGTCTATGTGTGAACCATCTATTTGTGGATCACCCAGAGAAAATGTGTCATATCAGGCTGACTTCACCCTGCCACCCAGCACGTTCCTGGACCACCTCCCAGCTGGTGTCTGCTCGGGGAACAAAAGCTCACTTCAATATTAGCCCAAGTCAAACCTAATTAGAAACGCAAATCCACTCCCAGCTTTCCCAGCCCCAAATTGGTGGTTTATGCCAAGCAGTAACTTTCCTGTGTTTTCTGTTACTTTGGTTTCTCAGTTCCAATTCTGATCACCCTAGTTAATGCTCATTCCAAAAATGAAGCCACTTTCCCATTTTGCTTCAAGGTGAAAATCCTCCCCGGATTATTGGATACTAGTTATGTCTAACTTTGCTGTGGAGATTCTCATCAGTTAACATTATGCATTGATTTGAAAGATGTTTAGAGAATGCATAATTTATGTCAACCAAGCTCAGGGGATAAAGGTGACTGAGGCAATGCTCCTATTCTCTGGGAGGTATTACTTAAAGAGTGACACATGCTTTGTATTTATTTAACAAAGAAACTTAGCTACCTCCCATACTAATTCAGGTAGGCTTTCTACTTTATCACATATGGTTGAGGTCTTGCCTTTGTGCTGGGTATAGACAAGTGTTTTTCCAACCTTGGCACTATTGATGCTTTGGGATGGATAATTATTTGTTAGAGTGAAACTGACCTGTGTATTGGCGGAGGTTTAGCAGGATCCCTGATTTCTACCCACTCTGTGCCAACAGTAATCTGCACTATTATGATTATAACAAACAGATATGTCTCCAGATATTCTCAAATATCTCCTGAGTGTTCCCAGTTCAGAACCATGATCTAGTCGTGGTGGTCTACTAGTGGTGAACCTATAGAACACATGCCACAGCCGGCTGTTTGTTATCATTGAAAGCTCTAAAAGCCTGGTCTAGACTGTACAGTTCTTGTCCTTAGAAGCCTTACTACATTGGCAGCTTCACCAGCACTATCATCTTGGCCACATTTATGGTCCTCATGACACTGACTTAGCAAGGCACTATGCTAAGTGTTTTTCTTGCATTATCACCACGAGTTCTCTTGATAATACAGTGAGATGAGTATTATATGATTATCTTTTTATGATGGAAGAAATAGCAGAAGAAATTTACTGTAGTCATAAATCTAATGAATACAAGATAGAGTCAGGATTTAAACCTAGGCTAAGATACTCAAAAATCACTGCATGAATCTGTGTTCCCTAAATACAACCTGTCAAATCTTAATAGATGGAAAGTTGAGAGCTATTTATTGAAAATTGATGAGGGCCAAGCTGACAAAGGCCAGCTTTTGTATTGCATGCAATACCAAATTGAATCCTCATTAAAACCAATTTTATTCCCATTTAACTAGTTAGGAAACTGAGGTTCAGACAAGTTAAGTGACTTCCCCTCATGATTCCAACACTCATAAGTGGTAGAGTCTGGATTCAACCTAAGTCTGTCTGGCTCCTAGAAAAAAATACAGATTCCTACTTCCCATAAGTCTGTCTGTCCACCACCCACACAGGGCACAGCCTGTAGTTCCACCCGAAGTAAGCTGGAAAGTGGATTTTTTGGGCCAGGTATCCCCTTCCCTTCCTGGGGCATCCTAGCTTTCATTCCTCCTCCCAGCCCCTGCCCCAGCTTTCCACAGCTCTCCCAGCCCATTGAAGGGGATCAGTTCTCTATTTCAATAGCCTCCTAGGCACTGCACACCCTATTCCAACCCAAATAAGTCTGTGGGTGTTTGGTGAGTGTTTTTTCTCACTGGGAGGCCCCGCACATCAGAGTGTGGATTTTGGTTTCAAGTCTTTCCTACCTTTTGGCCAACTCTTCTCTCACCTACTGCCACTGAGCAGTCCCGCCCCCCTCCAGCCTTCACTTGTTGCCAAACCCTGACTCTGGCTGAGAAATAGAACGCTGCATGCTGCCCTCCTTGGAGGTCGCCCTCTTTGGGTTCCATGAATAAGCCAGCAGGAATGCCTCAAGAAAGCAAAGCCATCATTTTTCCACCAAAGGGGAAAAAATACACAACACTTTCATGGCTGAGCCTGAGTGAAAACACCCTAGGCCTCCTGCGTGGTTGGTCCTTGGGCTCCAAATGTGCACCAAATAGGTCTTCAAAAGTGAACCTGCCTGTCTTTCAGTTCCTCTGTGTTTACCTTTGGGATGTCTGAAGATAATGCCAGGCTCAGCTGCACAAGTGGTAATCGACTGACATTTGTCACCCTCATCGGTGGGAGTGGGAGTTAACTCATATAAGAAGGAATAGAGAGGTCAGCAAGTGGCCCCAATAAGGAAGAGACAGCTCTTCCCTCCACAATGTCCTTGTCATTTAATTATGAGCTGGGATCTGTTGGGGGCTGTACTTCCTTTCTGGCCCTGCAGGCTAAGAGGTCCAGGAAATCAGCTTGTGCGGTTGTCAGCACATCTCCAAATTCTCTGATTGATTCTTCAAGCATGAAAATTCACAAAGGCAGCATGAGAAATCTTTGAGCAGATGAAGGGAAGAGACAGGAGTGTGTGTGTGTGTGTGTGTGTGTGTGTGGACGTCAGTCCTCATGGAGAACCAAACATTTGCAAACACTATGCCACCATCAAAGTGGAAGACAAGACGTGACCAGACTTGGAGGTAAATTTGATCATTTAAATCACTAAAGCATATATGAAGTACACATTGTCCTAAGCTTCACAAAAACATGAGTTAAAAATGACTTGGAAGAAAGCAGCATAAGAAGAGGAATACTGACTTTAAAATCAGTAAAATGGATTAGATTGCAGGATCCATCACTTGACTGTAAACAGTGTCTACAACTGAAGAATGTAGTTGATAAAATTTATTTCATTTCATTTCAAACTATCCTGTTAGCATCAAATTGTTATTCACTTTTCAAAGCATTGAATTATGGCATCAGAATAGCTTAGGCAATTCGCTTACCTGGTGAATTTAAAGTAATCCATCCTGGGCTGGGGATTTAGCTCAGTGGTTTCGCCGCCTGCTTCGCAAGCATAAGGACCCGAGTTTGATCCCTGGTACCAAAAAAATAAATAAATAAATAAATAAAAATAAAGTAATCCATCATAAACAAAATGGCCAGATAAAACCAAGGCTCAGAATAATTCATTTTTTATGTCCATAATTGCAGTAAGACATGAAAGTAGCTGAGGATTTGAACCTAGTTCTGTCCAACCTATGCTCTTTCCCCATGGCCAGACCTCTCCTCATCCAGATCTGCAGGTTCTGCATCCCCAGATTCAACCAACTGCAGGCCAGAAACATTTAAAAAAAATACATCTGTACAAAACAGGTCGACTTTTTTTCTTGACTTAATTCTCTACCCAATATAGTAAATAACTATTTACATAGCACTTGGATTATATTAGGTATTTTAAATAATGTAGGGACAATTGAAAGTATTTTATATTAGGTGCTTGAATATTCAAAGATTTTGGTATCTGCATGGGTCCTGGAACAAAACACCTTTGGATATCAGGGCAGAACTGTACCCATGTTGACCTGTAAGGAAGCACCTGGGAGGTGCTGGTCCCACTATTGAATGCTAAGCTTTGCTTGGTTTTGCTGCCCCCACTTGAGTGTTCAAATAATTTAATGGAAATCTGCAATCACCTCTTTTTGTATTTAATTCATTAGAAACAAAGATTTGGCATTGTGCTAGGGGTGAATCTTTTCTGCATGGACTAGGAGAAGCACCGAACTCAGAATTGGAAGTCCCATTTGTTGTCTGTGTAGCTCCCTGCAGGGTGAGTGTCAGGACCGATGCTTTGCAAAGCTGAGGAGTACATTCCCTTTGCACTCTGTGTGCTGGAGCACACAGCCAAGGAATCCTATCTGCACGGACTTCCAAGGTAATGGCAACCCCTGCAGCTGTGCTGTCCGGGGGCTATGGTAACTCTGAGAAAGTCTGCGAGCCTTTCTGAATGTGAGTTTGCTCCAGAAGAGCAGGAATAGTGATGCCTACTTCTTGTGTATTGAATGGGATGGCACCTGTAAACCTCCTGCATGATGCCACCAGTCTCTACAGTGCCTGGCACAATAACGAAGCCATTACTGCTTTTCGACTGCCGAGGTGATTTCAACCACATTGAAGTAATGCACTGTCATTCTTTAATGAGAGTAATAGATCACTCCTGTGTATAGTACCCTCTCATCTGTGGGCCCTGGAGGCGGCAGGCAAACAGGTGGGGAATGAGTAAGACATAGTGGTCTGGAAGCGGGCATCAAATGAGAGTGCTGTCTTAGAACGCAGAAAGTGGAGAAATGCTTGTCGAAGGTGGTGGGGGAACTGAGCACCTGCTCAAGGAGAACAGGCAAATAAAATGCAGGTTCTCCTCAAGATCAAAGAGCAAGAGGAAAACCTGTATACCACCAGTATGTCAGGAAGGTGAAATCTTACACCAAGTATGGCCTCAGAGTTGGCCTGAGTGTCCCCACATGTTCACATTGCTAGGGACCCTGCATGATCTTTCCCAAGACACAGCTAGTTGCTCCCTATGTAGCTAAGAAGCCAGCCATGGAATAAGACAACCGAGAGGGTCCAGGATAAGACAGATCTTTACAAAGATGATGACTGTCATCTTGGGGCTGGTAATTTGGGAGATGGTTCTTGAGAAGAACAATCCTGTTATAACCCAATTAAACTGCAGAAGTAAATGCTAACGAGGAATAAAGACAGCCAAGATGCCTTTTGTGTCACAAGAGCAAGACAAGTGGGCTCTCCACTGAGTTATAATCAAAGGCTTCCATTAACCGGCCCATTAACTCAGCTGCGTAGAAGCCTCTGGGCCAGCTGCAGCAATGGACACTCTCAGAGAAGCACCTCTGAGCCACAGTCCTTCAGATGCTCTGTCTCAGAGCATCTCTCCAGTTTTTACCAAGCTCCCTAAAAGAGGTCCAATCAGTTACTTTGGAAACTACAATTACTATAGCACCATCTGTATTTGAGCAGTGCTTCGAAGTTTACAAAAAGTTTTCACGTGATGACTACAGAAAGGCTAGAAAGCAGGCAATTAGAGCTTTGCTATATGCCAAAGACCACACTAGGGGACTCACAGAAATGTCATCTCATTCAGAAAACACAGTCCTGGGTGGAGATGCCCCATGATTGGCATTTTAAAGATTCTGAAAGCGAAGAATAGAGGCTTTTAGTAAATTGCCATGATTCACAAGGCTTTTTAGAGACAGACTCGCTTTGACTCAGGTCATTTTCCATTTTGGCACACTCTCTTCCAAGTCTAATGTCATTAACTCCTTCAGCAGCCCTAGAAATTGGGGTTCCTGTTTTATTTTCTGGTGAGGAAAGTTAGGACCCAGAGAGGTGCTGCAGGGCTCCTGGCAGGTAAGAAGTCTTGGACTTGAATCCAGGATTTCTGATTCCATGGATCATGCTCCTTGGATTACCCACAACTGCTCTGCTGTATCACAGGATACTTTGGTGTCTACTGAGAGGACAGCTCCCAATCCTGCTTCCACGATTGCATGTCCATGCACACACAGAAAAGGGAACATTTCACCCAGGGACACATAATAGAGAAAAACAAGAGCCTACCAGTAAAAGTAATTGCTAGACTCCAAAATTCATTGGACTTCTTTGAAATCATAGGTTAGCAGGGCCATTCCCGAAAATGACGTAAATCTAGTGGCAGGAAATGTGGAGCTCTTGTCCAATGTACCTATTTCATTCTCATGAAATGCAATGCTTTCCATTTAGGTCAGCAGCTTGTCCAGCTAGCTGCAGGCATGGAAGGCCGGCCCAGTCAGCTCTTTGAAAGAGCCAGGATTTCAGTGATGAGCTCAGCACACACGGATCCCTTGACCTGCTCTTGGGGTCGCTAAGGCAGGGGAGATGGAGAGCAGTGGCTGTAGATGCCTCTCCACTCCAATGCTCTCTTCAGGGCAGCAACAGGACTGTCCAGTCTGTGCTATAATCACCCACTTGGGAAAGCTGTGGCATCTTTAAACGACTGGAGTAGTGTAAAGCCTCTTGAGTCATGTATGCACGAGAAACAAATAGAAGAAAACCTTTGTTATTGTAAAGAACACTGATATTGTTAGAAGAACCAGAGTTTCAATCCCATCTCTTTCTCCTCCTAACACCATGTGCACATATCACCATGGGCAAGAAAAATTAGTTTCCTGCCTCTCACCAATACTTACTATAAAACTGAGATGCTGTTTTAGAACCTCTGGAGATTCCAGATAATTAGTGGGAATAATATTCAAAAGACTGGGGCTGGGGATTTAGCTCAGTGGTTTGGTCGCCTGCTTTGCAAGCGCAAGGACCCGAGTTCAATCCCCGGTACCAAAAAAACCCCCCAAAAACCCACAAAAGACTGGGCCAACAGTAGGACTTAAAACGTTCTTCTTTGTAACTCACTCATGACAACTCTGGAGAACAGATATTTTTTATCATTCTCATTTTGTAGATGAAGACACTGAGGCTCAGCAGCTACGGGCCACATAAACAACTAACCAAAGTGGCATAGCTAAGAAGTTCGTGAATCGGAATTAAATCCAGCTCTGTTTGTCCTCAATAATAAGATGTTGACTTTAAAGTAACACTTCTAGGAAGCATCACCCCTGGGTAGGTATGTGTATGGGACCTGGGTTGGTGGTCAGGCCACTAAGGGCAAAAGGAAGAAGTGGCTTAAAACATATACCGAGAGTAGTTTACATTCCCAATATTAGCCAAACATGGGCTTATGAAATATTATGACTATTAATATTTGTTTCTCAGAATTATTTAAGACTTAATCTCAGTGTGTGCATGACACACAGGCCAGGTGCTTGAGGATAAAAAAGTAGGAAAGAAAAGAAGGCTAATAGTTATTGAGCATTTATTACCTGAGCACTCTACTAGACATTGTAGGTAGGTACTTTATCATATTTAATCCTATAAGTGTAACAGAACTACTAACTGCCCCCTATTATTCATATTTCTCCAATAATTTTAGAAAAATAACCTGGCTGATTTTTAGCAGGCTACTCAATTATTTCTTGCTTCTTGCAGCTTACTCTTGCCATATGACCAGTTCTAGCGCAAGGAATATGAACATAACTAATATGTTCAGCTTCTACATCTCCCTTTTAAAAGGGAATGTTTACCTTTCACTTTTAATATTTCCTCCATCCCACGAGTTAGAATGGAGATATGATGTTAACAAGTCAGCTTTGATCTTATAAATAAAGACCACTCTGTAGGCAGTAGATCTCAGTCAAGAATGATTTTGTTCCCGTAGGAGACATTAGTAATGTCTAGAGACATTTTTGGTTGTCAAAACTGAGGAGGGGCTGCATTTGGCATCTAGTAAAGACCAGGAATAAATATCCTACAATGAACATGATGCCTAAGCTACCCTCCTCCGATGTTCCACAAAGAAATGATAAATGCCAAATGTCAACAGTGCTGAAGTTGAGAGAACTTGGTGTGAAGAACTGTTGAGCAGCAACAAGATGTAAAAATCAGAGCCTCCTGCATTGTTAGGACTGTTACAGGAGACTAAAGCAAACGTCATTCTGTTTGAATCACCATTGTTTGTGGCTCTTTGTCACAGCCACATAGCCAGTTAATACAGAATGATACTTCAGCCTTAGGGACATTAATTTTACAAGGTCTCAAAGCTAACAAATGCCATAGTAAGGATTAACACCCAGATCTTCTTGAATCTAAAACTCATGTCCTTTTGTTGTACAATATTGGCCCTACTTGATAGGGAGAAGAGGAGATAGCAAAAGAGAAATAGAAGAAACACTGAGACTATCTGAGAAAATACTGGTCCATGGAGGGGGATTCAGAGATTGATTTAGCATATATTCCAGGCATTTTGTCATAAGCAACAACCTAAGATATATTTGGAATCTGGTTTATTCTATAGGTACAGCTCTACATTGCCACCTTATGTCCTTGAGATGGAGAGGGATTGTTATGTAAGATATTATAAAAATACCATGAATATTTAAAATTTATTACAAGATCCAGTGCCATTAATCACCATCAGAATTCTCCTCCTTACTTCAAACACATTTATCCCATCATCCTTGCCACTTTCTGAAGTAGCTCTGGAAGTCCTGTTTCCTGGGTGTCTTCAGTTGTGCTTTCGTTTTTGCTTTGATGTCTTAACTTGATCCAGATGTTTATGGCAAGTTTTGTCATGTAAAAAACATTGTGGTATATCCTCATCCACCTTACTCATAGATCTGGCACAGTGTGACTTCTGGCTCTTCCCTAAAGTCACAATGACTGTGAAAAGTATACTTTTTAAACCGATTCAGGACATCGAGGCAGCCAAGATAGCACAACTAAAGACATGAAAGAAGGTTTCCCAGAATTTCTTCAGAAAGTGGTAGGAATGATGGGGTAAGTGTGTTAAAAACGAGAGGGAGAATTCTGAAGAAAACTAATGGTGATGTGTCTTTTACTGTAATTTTTTTAAAAATTTAAACATTCACTGTGCCTTTGGATTATACCTTATATATCTATTCTGTGTGTAAATGGGACATCTTGTAATTCAGTGATGCTATCTCTAGCCATTCCTCTGACTATTTGATTCATCATTTCCTTCATATTAGGAGGCTGTTAGAATGAAAGGTTAATATACAACTTCTAGTCTGGCATCAATGTGTCACTTCCTTTAGCTAGACAGCATCAACCCACAGCTTCCTTTCCACCCCCTGTAACTTACATGTGATTACAGGAAGTAAAATGATTAATGTTGAGCAGGCTCAGGTCCTTGCTTGTGGTGGGTCTGACCACCAGTTTCTCAGGGTATCATTAACCAGCAGAATCACTAAATACTTTAATGGCTTTGTGATTCTATCTTGCATCACATTATTCAGTGTGGGCTCTAGAAATTATTTTACAGGAGTCATTTCTGACACAGGTTTCAATGGGTTCAGATCCATGCCAAATAGCATTTTTCTCAGTCATTTCCTCATGTACACCTTCTCCTGTCTTTCACAATGCACTTCCCTAAATAGCCAGTGAGAATACTACCCATAGCACTGAAAGTAGCTACCTTGTGCATGTGTCTCTTTCGAATCAAGGGTTTTATTCAATGATCTGATCTTCTTCATTGGGGTCCTTGGTATCTTATAATATGTGACCCCTTCTAATATCTGTGGAAATGTTCCTAGAAGAACAACTCATCTACCATCTCAGCCCCCACATATTTCTTAGACTTGTGTGGGCCCTTCCCAAACCCCAAACACTAACATTACACACACCCTAAGAATCCAAATCAGAAAAGTCAACCACAAAAGGAATTGCTAAAGTTCTCTAAGATAAATAGGAAAGAAGGAAGTTATGGTGGCAATTGAAACCAAACAAAGCCATATTCAAAGAAAACCAAAGAAGTAGATACAAGCAATATGTAGGAAATACCTGTATCGTATATTAGGGGCTCCACTGAGGACTGTGCTAGAGAAGAACAGAAATAGCAAAGGAAGGAGCGATGATTACTTGTGTCTTAGGGAAACTCTAATATGGCAGAGTGAAATACAACTCCAAGAATATGTAGTGCTAAAACTACTAATAACTCATACTTTTCAGTTTACAAAAGAACTTCATGTTCTTTACCTCAATTAATCTTCAGAACAACTCTGTGTGGTATTTTTGATTCCTGTTCTTAATAGTGTGAGATGATAATTATCTGCTGGGTGATTTCTAAGTATCATTGGCATAACCCAGACCCAGCTTCCCCTGCTGTGAAGGCCACAGGGAGAAGGGAAGTGGCATATGTTCCCTACTTGTGATGGCTTTTCTCTGCCCCTCTGAAGTTGAGCCTTGGCTACTCTGCTCCTGGATCACCACTGGGACTTCCAGGAGCTGCACCCTCTTGATGTGATACCCATAAACCTTAGTGCGCCAAAGGGAAGTAGGTATACTTTGGAGTAGTCCATGTAGAGTATGTTACCACCCTTCTTACCACTTTGTTCTTTATTTCATGCTCTACTAACATGCAAGACAGTAACAAGCCTGAAAGGCTTTACCGAATGTCAGGAGAAATAGTATTTCATCTTCCATTGAAGTTAACAATTAAATGTGAATATTAGATACATATACTGAAAAAAATTCCAATGTTCCAATGGTATTTTTCACAGAAAGAGAGAAATAATCCTAGAATTCACATGGAACTACAAAATCCCTCAAAGAGCCAAAGAAATCTCAGGGAAGAGGAACAAAGCTGAAGGTATCAGATTTCCTGATTTCAAATTATATTACAAAGCTGTAGTAACCAGAAGTTTGGTAAAGGCATAAAACATAGACTCACAGAACAATGGAACATAATACAAAGCCCCAAATAAATGCATGCACATACCCTCAACTAACTTTCAATAAGAACATCGAGAATCCAAAATGAGGAAAGCATAGTACTTTAATAAATGATAGTGGAAAAAACTGGATATCTACATGCAAAAAAATGAAATTGAACTCCTATCTTCTACTACACGTTTTAATCAACTGAAAATAGATTAAAGACTTTAACCTAAGATCTGAAACTATAAAACTACTAGTTTTCTGGAAAGCCTCCTTTCCTGAGTGCTTACAAATCATTTTTATTGTTGAATAACTATTTTAAGTTTTCAAGTATTTTGATATATCTTGGGTAAAAGTACTGTTGGTATTCTGGGTTGATTTAGTGGCTACCCACATTACAGTATTAAGTTGTTATTACCTCCATAATAAGGCTGACAAATATATAAACTGTGCCTATTCTTTCCAAGGCTAATTATTTAAGATTTTTTTGAAAATTATAATGGCTAGTATTTATTGAGAACTTGCTACATGTAAAGTATTATACCAAACATTTTATGTAAATATTATCTCATTGCCATAAGAGTTCTGTAGTTTATAGTTCATGCCCCCTTCCCAAAGCCTTATGTGCTCAGAGACAAGAGCTTTTAAAAGAAGATTGGATTTTTTAAAAATTAATTTTATTGGTACATATTAGGTATACTATATAATGATATTAGAAATTTGCACCTTTACATAATCTCTCTTGGTTCTTATTTTTTCCCCTTTCCCCTGCTCTCTCTTCAACCCCTCCATCCCTCCCTATTTACAAAGACTTTGTTTCCATTTTTTTCATTTTCTCATATTAATTCCATTCCATTCTTTCATTTCCCCTACCCCCTTCCACTTCCCCTTCCCCTTTGCCCCTTTTCTTTGTATTTCCATTATCTATTATACCTTTTAGTTCATATTTGCACTTTCAGTTTCTCACGCTAGAGAAACTATTTGGTATTTACACATGTGTCCTATTTATTTCACTTAAGAGTATCACCTCAATGTGCATCCATTTAGCTATAAATGACTCTAATTTCTCATTTTTTATGGCTGAGTAGTACTCTATTTTATAAAAAAAACCAACACACATTTTCTTTATCCAGTCTCCAGCTGATGGGCAATGGGGCTGCTTCCCAGTTTTAGCTATTATAAATTGTGCTGCTATGAACATGGGTGCACATTTATCACTGTGGTATGATTCTTTTAATTCTTTGGGGAAGATCCCCAGCAGGGGAATAGCTGGGTCAAATGGGACTTCCAGTCCTAGTTCTTTGAGGCATCTCCATACTGATTTCCACAGTCATTGCACCAGTCTGCACTCCCACCAGCAGTGGAGCAGGGTTCTTCTTTCCCCACAGCCCTGCCAGCATTTGTTATTGGCTGATTTCATGATAGGAGCCATTCTTTCCGGGGTGAGGTGGAATCTCAGTGTTGTTTTCATTTGCATCTCTCAAATGACCAGTGACGTTAAACACTTTTTCATATGTTTATTTGCTATTTCTACTTCTTTGTCTGAGAAATGTCTGTTCATTTCAGATGCCCATTTTTGGATTGGGTCTTTAAATTTGGGAGGTCTGATTTTTTTAAGTTCTTTATAGATTCAAGATAGTAGACCTTTGTCTGAGGAAGAACAGGTGAAAATTTTTTCCCACATTGTGGGTTGTCTCTTCATACTGTTGGTGGTTTCTCTTGCTGTGCAGAAGTTTTTTAATAAGAAGAGATCCCATTTGATTGTTTGTGCTAGTTCATGGGCAACGGACGTTTTGTTCACAAAATCTTTTCCTACACCAATGTCTTCAAGAGTTCTACCTAACCTCTGTTCCAACCGGTTCAGTGTTTCTGTTTTAATATTTATACCTGTATTCAATTTTGATTTTAGTTTAGTGCATGGTGAGAGATACAGGTCTAGTTTTAATCTTTGACAAGTTGAAACCCTATTTTTCCAGCACCATTTATTAAAGAGGCTATCTTTCCTCCAGTGAGGGTGTTTGGCTCCTTTGTTGAAGATGAGGTGGCTGAGTGTGTCCGGGGTTGTTTCTGCATCTTCTAATCTCTTCCACTGGTCCTCAGGTCTGTTTCTTTGCCAGTACCATGCTGTTTTTATCACAGTAGCTTTGTAATATAGTTTCAAGTTTGGAGTCGTGATACCCTCTGCCATGTCTCTGTTACCTAGAACTGCTTTTGCTATTCTGCATCTCTTCTTTGCTCCAAATGAATTTTTGGATTGTTTTCTCAAGGTCCATGAAGTATGCTGCTGGGATTTCAATGGGATTGCATTGAATCTATATAGCAGTTTTGGAAGTATGGCCATTTTCACTATGTTGATTCTTCCTACCCAGGAGCAAGGGATGTCTTTCCATTTTCTGATATCATCTTCAATCTCTCTTTTCAGAGTGCTATAGTTTTCAGAGAAGAGGTCTTTGATTTCTTTCGTTAGGTTGATTCCTAGGTATTTCAGTTTTTTGGATGCTATTATGAAAGGAATTATTTGCCCTATTTCTCTCTCAGTGAGTCTGTTTTTTGTGTAGATGAAAGCTATTGATTTTCGTGTGTTGACTTTGTATCCAGCTACTTTACTGAATCTGGTTATTAAGTCTAGAAGACTTTTGGTGGAGTTCTTGGGGTCTGCTATATACAGTATCATGTCATCTGCAAATAATGACAATTTGACTTCTTCATTTCCTATCTTTATTTCTTTTATTTCTTTGTCTTTTCTAATTGTTGTGGCTAATGTTTCCTATATTGAACAGGAGTGGTGTTAGTGGACATCCTTGTCTTGTTCCTGATTTTAGTGTGAAGGATTTCAGTTTTTAACCATTTAGTATGATATTGGCTGTTGGTTTCTCATAGATGGCTTTTATCAGATTGAGGTGGAGACCATCTATCCCAATGTTTTGTAGGGCTTATATCATAAATGCTTGTTTGATTTTGTCGAATGCTTTTTCTGCATCTATTGAGATGATCATATAGTTCTTGTCCTTGGCAAAGAAGATTGGATTTTGAGGCTGCTACAGCTGACTTGCTGTTAGGAGGGGTTTTGTGCTCAGAACAGACAAGTCACTGGGAGCGTGACCTGCAAGGTATGTCTCCCTTTGCTGCTCCTCCCTGCATTTTCTGCTTCCTGGCTGCCACTGGTTGAGCAGCTTTTTCTCTGTCATGCCCCTCTGCTGTGCTATTCCTGCCCTGTGGCCAGCAGACCATGGACTGAAATATAACCCAAGATAAACCTCTTCTCCTTGAATTTGTGGGTGTCAGCAGTTGTGTCTCAGCACTGAAGAAAGTGACTAAAACAATGAATTAGTTATTATTTTTGCATTCTAATGATGAGAAGACAGAAGCATATGTGTATACCTAGTAGTTGGTAGGATTGGAGACTCCTCATTTTACCATTATTTTAGGGAGGGTTTTATATTTCAGATTATTTAAGTGGAAAAGAAGGAACATTACAAATCTAAAGGAACTTGGATCTAGATTTGAACTCTCATGATTTTCTTAGTGACAGAGGAAATACGTTATGGTTCTCAATAATTGTACATTTCTTTCCTTACAGATTCTTCATTTCCAATGGCTGAAGTATAATGTTTGTGTCAGTTGTGTAATTTTTGTTATAATAATGAATATTTTGCTTTAATGTGAATATTTTGGAACATTATCCCTAGAAATTATCCAAATGAGAACTCTAAATGCCATCTATCTACTAAGGAAATTGCTAATTTTTCTCAACTCCAGACCGCTTTCTCTGGGCTCTAGAAGTGTGCATCTGACTTTCCATTTGACAATCTTCTCTTGACTGTCTAATTGGAGTATCAATCTTAGTTTTTACAAATAAAACTTTTGGTTTCCCTTCAAAAGTAGTTCCATCCCTTTCTCTCAAACAGTAAATGCCACCACGTAGATGCTCAATCTAGAAACTTGGAATTGTCCTTAATTCCTCTCTCTTCCTCATGTTCCCATACTCAGCCAGCACGTTATGTAAGTCCTAATGCTAGAGTTATTTCAAAACTGCCCATTTTTCTCCAGCTTGTTTCAAAACAGTGTTATCTTTCTCAAGAATTATGCAGTAGTCTTCTACCTGGTCTCCTTGTGTGCATTCTTAGCCTTCATCTAACGCTCTGACTTCAGAGCATCCAAGTATATCTTCTTCCCACTCCAGCTTTATTTATGAATGATAGAATTGTATATTTTCAAGGTATATAATGTGATATTTTGATATACATTGTGAAACTATTTCCATGACCAAGATTAACAAAATCTATATGATACCAAAAAAATTTTTCACTACCTGAGCTCCCCTTTTAAAACAAATTTCAAGTATGCAATATATTATTAAGTACAGGAATATGGTCTACACTAGGTCTCTAGAATTTATTCACCTCATAATGTAAGATTGAATCATTTGTCCAATTATCCCACAGTCTTACCCACCCACCTTCAACCAGCTCCTGGTAATCACCATTCTATTCTGTGTTTCTATGTTTGTTTGTTTTTTTAATAAGGGGATCTTTTTAAAATGCAAATTAGAGCTTCTGGTCCAAGAGAGAGGATTGAAGATGTATGTTTATCCTTTTCCCTCCTGAGGCACCCTTGCAATGAAAAACAATAGATAAAAATTCATTTGCCTCCATAAAAACAGAAAGAATGGAGATAAAAGCAACAGATATGTTGCAGCACAAATCTGTAGAGTTGATGGAAAGTAGGTGGGAGAATATCAGGGAGTGTAACAGATTTGAAGAGAAAACTGAGCCTCTTCAGAACTGTAGACAGGCTCTTCATTTAGAGTTGCCCTGTAATGGCCTGGGATGCACACAAGAGGGAAAACCTGTATTTGGGAGTTGACTTCACTTTGCCTGTCTCTCCTCCTGTATACACAAAGACAACAGGTTTTATTTACAAATGGGATACTAGAAGACAACAGGACATTGTTGAACATGCTCAGGAAGCTCCCAGTTCAGACAAACTACCAATTAAATATGAGGATGAGATAAAGACAAAGCTCAGAACACCACTGCCAATACTTTTTCTTCCATAGAAAATTCCTGAAGGTTTAAAAGAAGACAGAAAAAGAAATGGATTCCACAGAAGAGTGAGACCAGCCCAAGACAGTAATGAAAGAAGAGTGACAGGTATTCATCAAGCCTAGGAAATAGTCACTTCAGGGCTGAGCAGGAGAGTCCATGAGAGACGGAACCAGAGCCAGGGAGGACGTCACAGAGTCAGTGAAATCTTTAAGACAGACACCCAAAGACCTTAGGGATGTGGCAAAGGTCCACAATACCGAGAGGGAGAATTAGAAGAAACCGAAGGGCAAATAATTAAGCAAGTAAATGTGATCAGAACACATCATTCCAATTCAATGGAATTCAATTACTCGGCTCTGCAGGGCATAATATTTGTATGGTCCCCACAATGAGAATACTGATGGCATTTAAATTTTGGAATCAATCTATAGACATGACATTGAAAATTCATTACCCTTAACAGTGTAGAATTGAAATATGGTTGGTCTGTCATCCTGGGATGTAGAAGGAAGATGCAAAATAATAGAGAGGAAAGTGGAAAGATAGATGTATTAGTATTCTAGTCCTATAAAGTGAGAGGTCTAAAGAAAATGTCCATATCTGATTGAACAAAAACTAGATAAACATTAAACCTTACAAGTTAATTAATGGAGGAACTAAACAGAATAGTTAACTATTTTAGTCTGGGATGGCCCTGGGGATAGCATAAGCTGAGTTCTCATCTATCACAGCAAGAAGTTAATAGTCTAAAATGAATAACTAGATAGATAATGTTGTAAGCAGTGACTAATTTTTCCTAAGTAGCCCTTCTCTATTTTAGTAAAAGACACATCTGGCAGTCTGAAGCAGAGGAAGAGCTCAGTCACTGTTATCGAGACACAGCAGACATGTGTGCCAAGGGTGACGTGTACGCCTGGGTGTTCTTTACATAGACAATAGACGCTGGGGATATTGCCCAAGCCAGCACAGAAAGAGAAACAGGAGCCTTTGATTACCTGTAGCTGAGAAAAATGGAAGTATTCTCCATGGAAGTCACACGGGACCCAGCCTCAGTGGAGAATTTAGGAGGTTGGTGGAAAACAATAAATAAAAGCTAAGTATAGCATAGATGACATGATGTAGTCATGAGAAAATAGAACTTGTAGGTCTGTACTAACTAGTGTTTTAACCTTGCTTCCTCATATTTGTTCTGTGACCTCCCTAACCTAATTAATCTCCTTGAGCCTCAGTTTCCTCATCTCTAAAAGAATGATGATAATGCAAACTTCACGGGGTTGTTATAAGGATTAAAAGAAGTGAAGAACATAGAGAACTTAGCATCATAATAATCCACAAGTGGTGTTTAATGGATGCTCCCATTCTTTTCTTCTTTTTCCTTTTCATAAAAAATTGCTAGGTTCTTGTTAAGTGGTAAACTGGGGGAAATAATCCCTGGAAACCAGATAGACCTGGAGTAAGAACCAAAGTGAGTACCGAAGATCTAGACCCAGATAAGGTTAAACAGGTTGAGATTATAAATCAGAGCAAGATGGCCTGAGGTCAAAGGTGAAGCTAGGGACCCTAGATCAGAGATTGTAGAACTGCTGCAAAGAAGAAAGTCATGTGCTGAATCTTTGCACTAATACCAGGAACACCAGATTTCTGAGGGAAATGTGAGGCACACATTCAAAAACCATAGCAAAGCTATCTCAAATCTATCTTCCACAGGTCTATCTTCCACAGGAAATGATTGACAGAAGAGGAAGTAAGCTGGGTATTATAGAGTCTTCAAACTGTGACAGACTCACATGGTAAGGATTCTGGATGAAGGACTTGCCAGAGAATCAGAGAAATCCATAAGAATCCTGAGGAGGATGAGGCTGGGTCAACAAAGATATGCCACTGGACTAAACACGAATAGATTCCAAGGTTATTGTCTGCACAGAGATAGATTTAGATGCATGCATCCCCAGTAGGTAGATGGGGAGCATATGTAAAGGATCAGACAAGTTGTAAGGAGAAAAATGGAGCTAATGGCATGTTTACATCTGATCTGGAATATTTATACTCTTGCTCTGTCATCATTATTATCATATTGGTGATAATCAAGTATGTTGAGCTATGAAGAGAAATTGTGTCCTGAGGGAGAGTCGGACTTTTGTTAAGGGCAACAGTCCTTGAAGAGGCTGAGGATATAAGATGAACTTGAACCATAAAATCAAATTTACAGCGAGCATTGTAGAAAAGTTCAACAGCTTGCATACCAATCACAAATGACAGGGAAAACAAGGATGTTTGCTTGGCTTTTAAACAACTCCTTGAAGATGGAAGAAAGAGAGCTGAGCCTGGTGAGATAGTATGAACAGATAGGTGCCACACTGGCTGTACTGTACCTCTGAGAGTAGGAAAAGAATCTTGATCTCACCAAGAATCCACTGTGATCTAGGCTAGTTTGTGCAAACAGGGGTCCCAGCCAGCTTCTAGTGATCTTTCTAAAATTTTGCTTTCACCTCAAGCTTCAGAAAACCATTCCTGATTCCACAGTCTGGATAACTTTTGTATCCCAGGAGAACATAAGAGCCTCAAGGGAAATCTGAATCAATAAAGCAAAAACTTCAATTCATTCTCCTCAGGGGCTACTAATCAGTCAACCACAAAAAGCCCAAACTCCCAGTGTGAACCCTCTGTCTCTGCAGACACAAAATATTTCTCCTTTAATGATGGAACAAGAGATAGTCATGCAGATCTTTCTGTGAAAGATAGAAGAGACGGGAGGCCTGTAATTATTCCTCTCAGAAGGTGGAATATTTTGATTGTTGAAGTATGCTGTCTGAGATATTTTTAAATTTCTCAGTTAAAATGCTTTCTTAGTTAACTGTGCCATCCTGGAAGGACACAGAGGTGAGGTCACAAGTGAAAGAGACAGACAAGTCTTCTCTTCTGAGATTCACCAGGCATTATGAAGGCGTCAACTCTGGTATTAGGTGAATATCCTGTTGCTAAGTAGATGTTGGCCCCCTTCATAATTAAGAAAGGGGTATTATGCAGGGTTGATGATCCAGGAACATGGCTGGGGCTAGAGCTGTATTTGTCTGTATGACTCAGTACACCAAATACATCTTAGCTGGACCCAACCAAAAGAAGAAAAGAAATACACACATGCACACATGCACACACACACACACACACACACACACACACACACACCCTTCTCAAGAGACCACCCACAAGCAGTGACAAATTTCCAGATCCCAAATGAACTGCCTTGGAATTCAATTAAAATGCTCCTTTTTGCTAAAAGCTGGGAATGTGTGAATTGGACATCACTCTGCTTCCCAGAGTTGTTGAGAGTGGAAGATATCCCTAAGAGCCAAGCATGCTCACTCAAGTTTGGAAGAGGTCCAGGCTGGACAGTATAATAGAAACTGTACTATTCAAAAATGATTGCTTCAAAATCAGACTGGGATGCTCCCTAGACCACTGGAAAAATTCAAAGTGCTAGGGAATAGAGATGTATAACAGACACTAAAGAGACAGAAAAAAACTTACAGGAAAACGAATGTAAAGGTTGAGATTATTCACAAAAATAATAATGGACAACAATTATTGGCTTAACATTCAAAAGACTTGTGAGAGTCAGATGCTTTGATTTAGCAGGGATTCTGATCATGACAAAGTATTCTCAATTCACAAGACCAAGATGAAGTGATATCTTCAGCATCGGGCAAACGTCAAGGGTCAAAATATAGGAGAAAGTCAGGAATCTGTTACTTGGAGTTCACATGAACATCAAACAAAAATGAAATCCAAATGATGAAGTCAGTTCAAATTTCAAAGGATAGTCATGGACTAAGCATATTTGTGGGACAGCTGAAATCCTAATTTTCTGGGGACATTCCACTTTATATTTACTGTTTCATTGTCTCATTTGGTTTAATGTTGCTTTTGGAGTTTTCATTTTAATGAAATGTTATAATTAATATCTGTACAAATATAAGCTGGGATGGGTTTAAAGAACTACACGTATGTTTCTTATTTCTCTCAGTTTATCATTTATGATATACATGAGGACTGAGCATGGTACTGAGTTCAATAATAACCCATCTCTCTTTTCTCAATTTGTTTTTTCTTTTTGTTTCCTCAAAAGAAGACCGCCCAAAAATAATTCTGATACATGACATTCATTTTGAAAGTGAAGGTTAATGCAAGTAGACGAGCAAAGGATGTGAAACAAGGGAGGGAAAATAGCAAATCAGAGGTGTGGACTCAAGCCAGCTACCTCTGAAGGCAACTGAAACTTAATTGTGGGGGGCATATGTATGAATCAGTCTAAAATGCTTGGTTCCTGATTATCCCCCCACTCTGCAATATGGGATCTGCTACATATATTGCCCTTACAATAGGCTGGGCATTCATCATTGGCATTAGCTACAGCACCTTTGGTGAGATGAAGTCCATTCTTTTTTGCCCATACATAGACTCCATCTCTATTATTAGGCCTACATTGATCATACACACATTATATAAGCCCTCATGTGACTCAAAACAGAGGCTGGTTGACTGTTACTTATTTTCTTACCTGCTTCATGTTCGGGACTGTCTATGCAGTGGATACTCCCTTACAGGTGTGACATAACACATAAAGTTCTGCATAGTCTGTACCCACTCCATGGGTCCCTCCATATATCTTCTAGACCAGTGCCTCTAATCTCAAAATATTTCACATTTGTACTTAATCTGACTGTTGAGTGACCAATTCTAGAATCTCATTTTGAAGATCTGCTTCCTAGGACCACTTCTTTTTTTCTTTTAGGTTTAGCTGTCAATGAGTTTCTTTGCTCTGGTATTGGCAATGTCAATACGATCTTTGTTGGTGTTAGCCTTTTCTGTGATGCGGTCTATCTGTCAATTTTGAACTTCAATTTCATTCCCCATGTCCAAGGCCATGTTCTGTAGATTTCCCAGGATATCACCCACTTGAATCAGGTTTTCTTCCATCTCATCTTCTCTGGTGTCATTAGTTATATGGTTAATGTATCTGCCACTGGCTGACTGCTGAGGCTGCACATTTGTGACTCGGGCTGGTTGCTTGGATACCACGTTGCTAGGTGAGTTGCCTCCGCCATCTCCCCACGTTGCCTTATAGGCCTTGCCAGACTCAAAGTTCTTTGACCTGTTGCATGGACAGACAAAAAGGCCATAGCACTTGTCTAGTTCTGTTAAAGTCTTCTCTATCTCTCTCATGTCTTTATTTATCTGGTCCATGCCTTCTTCTATGAGGTTTAGTTGTTCCCCTTGTTCATCCAGCATGGTGATGATTTTGATTCCTGCATCCTGAAACTCAATGGCTAAGCCCAAGATTTTCCTTGTACTCTCCAGAGACTCATCAGTGAGCTGGTTACCCCTCAGCTGAAGGTCTTCATGGGACAGATTATCCATAATGAATCAGAATTCCACCAGGCACAGGGGTGGAAATGCAGATATTAAAAATCAAGATGAGAAAATTCCAGAAAAATCCAATGATCAGTGGTTTAAATACATTAGTAACAATACAACCTGTTGGAACTTTCTCGTAGTGCATCCTTGTTAGAAGTGTAGAGCTGCTCCTTGTAGGTCCCAGTGTCCGACCTTGGTCTTCTGTATACTTCTCCTTGGACTATGGCCCAGATCTTATAGGATAAACAGTCATTCCATGGTTTTGTTTTGTTTTGTTGAGGCAGGGTCTCACTTTGTAGTTTAGGCTGGTCTTGAACCTCTCCTATGTAGCCCACGATGGACTTGAACTCATGTTCAATCCTCTTGTTTTCAGGTAATCAGCTTCTAAAAGTGGTTTGCCAACCAAATTTACTGGGTTCTTGGTTGCTTGCCTCTCCTTCTGGAGTTGGATTCCAGGTTCTTCTAGGTGTGAAGAATAATGGACAACTTCTGATACTACCTGTCTTTATTTAGGTTCCTCCAAAATCGGATTCTAGTAAAAGAAGTCAAACAATTTGTTTGGGAGGTGAAGGAAAGACTAGATGATTAGGAGAGTATAAGGGAAAATATTCAATAAAGGCTATACTATCAATTTGTGAAAAACTGGAACTTAATACCACTGGTAAAATTCTGTGGAACTATTGTAAAAAATATTCTAAATTGTCCCTTATAAGAAAAAAGCTGAAGTATGTATATATCAACTCCTGGCAACCATTGGTCACTGGATACTGAGAGTAGGGGAAGGTGGGAGACTTCTTTGCCTTCTGCACAAGCAGCTAAATAGGCTCCCATGTAAAGAAATAGCTTCCTGGCAAAAAGATGCACGAATTAATAATTCAAAGTGGAATCTATGAAATGGTAAAGGGATGAGGTTATGGGCTGGAAAGTTGAGAGCATTTGCTATATCAGGTCTCTAGGTGTAGCATAGCATAAGATTCCTCTCATGGACAGGATGCAGGGAAGTGAGTCACTGGTGAGAGGTAATGTGTTCTAAGTCAAGATGCTAAAGCAGCCTACCTCTTCCAGTGCCCTGGGGTACTGGGGACCCCTGGAGCATTTGTTACTGGAAACCTCTGCAGTAGGGTCCAGTCTCCTGGCCAGTGTAAGACACAGGCCTGAGGAAAAAAAGCCTAAAAGATAGAATAAGAGAGACAGAAAGCAGGATGCCAGGATGACCAATGCTGGTGCATCCAACAAAGGCTGGCCAGTCTAAGCCACTGATTTTTCTTGGTAATCAATTGGGGTAAAGGTGAGCTACATGCAAGTATAGCACTATGTGTAAAGATGTGCCGTTCATGCAGTTTTTATGGAAATTAATGTAAGCAAGGCTTATAAAAGACAAGATAAAACATTCTCAAATTAGGAAGAGAACAGATAAAATAAATGGTTGTAATTTGAACATTGTCCTTCTAGTAAGAAGGTTTTAGTTGTGGGAGCAGAATTTGGGTGTGAGTTACTCTGACCTCAGCACAGGATTTGGCCAGACTCATTCCTATAAAAATGCCAATGGTAGGGTGAACTCTTTACAGCTGGCACTGCTTACAGCCTGCTTTGAACATAATATTGCAGTCTCCCTTGGGGCTGGGGATTTAGCTCAGTGGTTCCAGCGCCTGCCTCGAAAGTGCAAGGTCCTGAGTTTGATCGCCGGTAACCCCCCCCCCCCGCCAAAATATTGCAGTCTCCCGCATTTGGGGATGGTGAATATTCAGTCCTGCTGACTACTTAGTGTGTTCAGACAACTAAGTTTGTACCATGGCCTGTGATCAGCCTAGGAAATGTTGAAAGCAACCAGACAACACAAAGAAGAGTCAATGAAAAATGTAAGAAAAAGTAGATCAGACGAACATTAAATATATAAGATTAATAAAGGTATATGGAGAGTAAGTCTTGGTTGGATGATTCATCATTTGTTACATGATGTAAGTTTGCAAGTATTTATTCTAATTTTTGAAATGTTTATTTGTATGCTAGCCCTTCACGGTGACAAGCTAAAAACATAGAAGTACATATTTAATAAAATTGGAGTTATGAACATATATTTTCTAAGAAAGTTCTTACTAAATATGTAACGTGCAAAATGTCGACATTTATGGTTCACCAATAGAGTTTTAATGATAGCAATCACCTCAGTGAAAACCGAAGACCCAGTTCTGCTGAAGAGGCACTGATAGCTACTTTGAAAGTTCATTGGTATTTTAAGTAGACTATATTGAACAAAAACAACTATCCCTGGATACTATAAAAGATTCATTTATATAACACTCTGTAAAGCATGACTTTTCTGTTAGGGTAAAAGATTTAATCTTTTTAATTATTCAATTTAAATTTTCTTGAGCATATAGGAAAGCTGACGTGATATATGTTAAAAGCTTTGGCCCTATTAGCAGAGCTTAATGAAGAGTTAATAATAGATTTTGTATTAGAATCATTAATGAGCCAACTAAATAAAATCAGCTAACTTAATTCTGATTTTTTTCAGTCCAAATAGTAGAGGCAATGTAAAACTTTTGGAAGTTCATTCTATCAAAAGTGAAAAATCTAACATTGCCATTATAGTTTGAATCTTAAATGTCCCTCCAAAAGCTCTAGTATTAAAGGGTTAGTCCTTAGCTGATGGAACATTTAAGATGTAGGACCTGGTGAGAAGTCGTGAGCTCACTAGAACACACCCTTGCCAGGGATATTGAGTTCTAGGCCCCTTTTCTTTTTCTACTTCCTGACCACCATGAGGTGAGCAGATTTTCTCACCAAGCACTCCCTTCCATGATATCCTGGCTTACCATGGGTTCCAAGCAATAGAGCCAAACAATCACAGACTGAAACTTCTGAAACTGAGCCAAAATAAATCTTTCCTCTTTTTAAATTGATTATCTCTGGTCTTTTGTCACAGTGATATAAAACTAATGCAATTGGCAAGGTAAATTAAAAGTTCAACATTGAAGATAAAACTTTCTATTTTGTGGTGATGATAGGAATATAAATTTTGGTGGGTCATAATATCATACCACAATTAAGAAATGCATGCAGCATAATGTACTCAGATTGGTTGGATGCAGACAGAACACATTGCTCTGTCCAAACAAACTATGGCTGCCTACCTATCATATTAGAAGCCACAGTTAAAGTAATCTACAAATAGTTCTTAATATATATAATAATGAGCTAAATTTTTGTGATGGATAGGATGTTGAATACAAAATAGAATATATCTACATAAGAATAGTTCCTCTTTACAACCCATCAGCAATCAGATTTTAGAAAAATTTGAATATTTGAAGAGCTAATTTGTGAATCAACTTAAGTTTCTTTCAATGATATTGTACTTTCTTGTAAATGAGTCCTATTTTTTTTGTATTTTATTCAGAATCAGCTAAGATTCCTTTATTGAAGTATTCAACTAGAACAATTTGTTGATTAACTTCAGCTACTAGAAGCTTTGAGATGTCAATTATAAAAAACAATATTTTCAAACTGAGTGAAACTGATGCCTAAGAAAGCAAGGGAGGAGCAAAACAAATTAAATGAGTGGTCAAATGGTGTACAAGGATTAATTTTGTAATTATTTGTGTGTTTATTCTATTAATATTTGGGAGTAATCTTTTGATGGGCTAGAAGCTTATAGAATGTGCTGAAATTGGATTAAATTGAGAAGTCTTATGATTTCACAACATCTAAATTTAGCCAAACATTCAAAAAGTACTATACAGGAACTTATTTGATGAAATTCATCTTGATAAAATATTTCCCATGTTTCCTCTACATGAAAGGAAGGGCACTCTTGAAAACAAGACAGAATACTTGCATATTTGACTATGAGAACTAGGATTTAGAATATGCTCCATTTATCAGATTTTGCTCTGTATTTGACATTTACCTTAATACCCATAGGAAAACATTGCCTTTTTTATGTTGATTGAGGTGCAATTCAGAAATAAAAATTGTCTCTATTCAAGCATACAAACATGATGTTTTGAAGAACCTCCATATTGTGAAATGTTTACCACAATCAAATTAGTTAACATGTTAGTCACCGCACATAGTTATCTTTTTGTATGGTGAGTGTTTAAGATTTAGTTTCAGCAAATGTCAAGTGTACCATATAATATTAACTCTTGTCACCATGCTGTATGTTAGATCTCTAGAACCTACTCATTACTTGAGTTTATATTCCTTAACTAAAATCTCTTCATTTCTCTCCCCCTCTGACCCCTGTTAACTACCTTTATGTTTCTATGAGTTCAAAATTTTTATATTTCCCATACAAGTAAGAACTCATTTTCTTAATTAAAAAGACCATGGTTTATATCCATAGTATATTTCCATAGATATAAATAATGCCTATTAATGCAAAGACCATTATTTTTCCCCCTTGAATTATAGTAGCATTTTTATTGTAAATTAAGTTTGTGAATCTGTGGTTTGCTTCTGGACACTTAGTTTTTTTCCATTGTTCAGTATATCTATTCTTTTGCCAATAGCAAGCTGTCATCATTATTGATGATATAGAATAACTCTTGATATCCACTCATGTAACTGCTCTAATTTTGCTTTACTTGTTGCTTTGTAATTCCATATAAGTTTTAGAATTACTTGTTCAATGTCCACCTCTCCCCCTACCCCACCCCCCAAAAAAACCTTTCATGGTTTTCAATGAGATTGCATTGAATTCATAAATTGATTTGTTAAAAGAAAAAACTTCTGAAATTTGAAAATTACTGAATTTTCCCACCTATGATCATGGTATAGCTCCACAAATGTTTAAGTGTCATTAATTTCTTTGGGCAAATTTACAGTTATCGATGTTGAGGGTATGCAATTTTTTGTTAGATTTAGTCCTAGTATTTGATGATTCTGATACTGTAGTAAATTATAATGTTATAAAATTTCATTTTCTAATTGCTTACTGCTATTATATACAAATGCAATTTTTGGGGGGGTACTGGGGATTGAACTCCAGACCTTGGCAGCACCACTGAGCTAAATCCCCAGCCCCAATTTTTGTTTATTGAACTCATAGCTAGTTACCTTGCTAATTCACATATTAACTTGAATATTTTGTGTTTTGACCTTTTGGATCTCCTACATACACAAATATGCCATATGTGAATAAAGTACTTCTTACTTTCTGATATTTATAACATTTATTTATTTATTTATTTATTTATTTATTTTGCCTCTCTGTGCTGGCCAGTACTTCCCGTACAACTTTAAACGTAAGTGTTAAAAGAAGACACATTGTCTAGGTAAATAGGATTTTGTATGGAGAAAAAGTGAAATGACCCGCTACGTTGCACTGTTCTTAAAAGTTAATTTAAGGTGGCTAATAGACCTAAATTGAAAGGTAAACCAATTAAGGCTCTAAATATACCATTTAAAAATCTTTATTATTTTGCAGAAGGTAAAAGTTTCTTAAACTGAACACAAAATATTAAAAACATAAAAGAAAACACTGAGAAATTGAAATTCATTAAAATTAAGAAGTTCTCTTCAACAAAATAAACCACTGTGAGAATAACAAGGCAAGCCATAGCTTGGGAGAAGATATTTTCAAAGAGAAACCAATTAAAACTATATTTAAAATATACAAATAACTGTTCCAAACTAATAGCAGAAAAGACAGATGTTATGACTTCAATGTAAAATGTTCTCCAAAGACCTCATGTGTTCAAAAACAGGGCTTTTGGAGAGGGTTTGGTTTGCTGTACTTATCAATGGATTAATACACTGATGACTGTTTTCAGGAAGGAGGACCTGGTTGGAGATGGGTCACTGGCAGCATGACTTAGAAAGCTCTATTCTTGTTCCTGACTCCTCCCCTCTTTCTGTGATTCCTGGTCACCATGAGGTGAGCAACTTTTTTTCCTCCAGTCCCTTCCACTATCCATTTCTGTCTTAGAGCCAGCCTATCACAGACTGAACTCTCTGAAACCATGAGTCAAAATAAACTTCTCCTTCTTTAAGTTTTAATTGGGTATTTTCTCCCAGGGACAGGAAAGTGACTAATAAAACAGACATTCTGGTTGTGAGAAAGGGTGAAAAACTTGAACAAGGACTTTTCAAAAAATGAAATCCAAATGGCCAGAAAGTAAGTGTGAGATACTCAGTGCCTTAGTAGTCATGAAAAGGCATATTACAAAAATAGTTAAAAATAAATTTAAAATATTGACAATAA
The DNA here is from genome assembly GCF_000247695.1 of Heterocephalus glaber. Next base: position 11,087,045 of record NW_004624795.1, on the reverse strand, counting down.
CAAGTGTTGACAAAGATATGGGACAGTTAGAACTCGCTTCATTGCTAGTTGGACTATAAAAACCCTGAAAAACTATTTGAAAGTATCTCCTAAGCTTAATCCCTGGCCCACTCAGAATTCACATACTACTAGTAGGAATGTGTATATTATATTCATATATAATATATATTATACTCATATATAACATTCTTTATGCTGACTCAACTTTCAATATATGATTCTCTTAACCATGAGCAGAATATACAAATCTGAAAATCAAAAGGTAGAAATTTAAGTGGTTTCTTTCACAATTACCCCTAAAAATTCAACTTTGACCTCTGCTTGTTGAAAGATTTCTGTGCCTAGGCTATATATACTTCCCCCAGAGTTCCATTAAACAAGAAGCTGAGATTGGAACCTGACCAATTATCATTCCTCATGCCACTAAATGACGCAACAAGAGGGTTAGAGTAGTGACTGAGGTGAATGATCATGGTTACCAAGTGCAAACTGGGTCCCTGCTCTGCAACATGCCAAGGAAGAATGTTGTATTTATTTTCTCTTGCTATGTAGCAAACTGCCACAGACTTGGTGGCTTAAAACCATACCATTTAATTTAGTTCACAGTTCTATAGGTCAGAAGTTGGGTACTTTGTGGTCAGCTTCTCAAAACAGGTTGAGGGTGTGACTGATGGAGCAGAGAGCCTTGTCAGGAAACACAGGGATTATGTTGCTGGGAAGTGTTCTTTACACAGGTTCTCACTCTGCCTCACTCATTTATAGTCATGTGTTGCATGACAGCACTTTGGCCAATAGACCACATGTATGACTGTGATCCCCTAAGATTATACCACCTTGTGACATCATAGCCAGATTCGTTTCTGCAAGTACATGCTATGATGTTTACATAATGATGTAATCACTTAATGATACGTTTCTCAGAAGTATCCCAGTCATTTAGAAACACACGGCTGTGATCTTAGAGGGGCACTTTCCTTTTCTGGACTTCAATTTTATCATCTACAAAATGAGACCATCAAACTAGATCAGTGTTGACCCTGTTTGCATGTGGCCTGCAAGCTGAGAATGGCCTTCTTGCAAGGATTATAAAAACAGAAACAAAGACAAACACATGACACAGGCTATTTACTTTCTGGATCTTTACCCCCCAAAATATTCACCAACTTCTGATCTAGAGTAATAGTTGCCAACCTGAGCATTTTTTAAAGCAGAAAAATACTGATTTCTATAAAGTGAAGTCTCATTTGGAACCCAGTCCAAATACAGAGGCTCCTCAATTTATAGTGGGGTTGCATCCTAATAAACTCATTATAAGATGAAAATGTCCTTAAATTTAAAATGCATTTAATACATCTGACCTACCAAATATCATAGCATAGCTTAGCCTATTTTCATACATGCTCAGAGCACATTAGCCTATAGTTGGGCAAATTATGAAACTCAAGCCTATTTTATAGTAAAACCACTGAATAACTCATGTTGGCATCACAAGGAAGAACATTACGCCACATATTACTAACACAGGAAAAATAAAAATTTAGAATTGCAAGCATGATTAGTACTGAGTACATATCACTTCTGCATCATAATAAAATTTTTAAAAATCCTGTCAAATCATTGCAAACTAGGGACTGTTTAAGAAAATCTCATAGGCAGAACTGCTCTGGCTCTGGGGATGAGTGATTTTAGTGGCTGGCTTAGCACCCTGTTCTCAAAGGTTCTCTCTTGTTTTCCTTGTCTCCCAATATCTCTTCAGAACCTTCAGGGTTCTCAGAATGTAGATTGAAAGCACTAAGTTTAGAAGGTCTCCTCGCTCTTCCAGTGTTAACATTCTGATATTGCTCTCTGCACTGGCCAGCACTGCTAGGGAACACTTTGGTCTCCCAAAAGAATTTGGTTTAATAACATAATCTAGTAACTACCAGCGTAGTACAAGGGTGTGAACAATCACAGGTTCCAACCAAGTTATACAACTGTGAGCCAAGCAATTAGATTTCTTCCCTCTTTTCCCAAGAGATTCCTGAAAGTGTCAATTTCACCCTTAAATAAGCCTTACAGAACAGGGACACCCCCCCCCCTCCACTCCACCCACCAGGACTGCTAACCTGTTGTCAGAAACAGTTGTCTATCACAGGTCCAGTTTGGAAAGATTTTTTCCATTTGGGAAGTCTGCCTTTGTAATACGAGAAATGAGGTTATGTCCAAGCTTTTCTGAAGGTCTTTGAAACACAGAAACTAAGTAAAATAGTCACTTCTCCCTGCTGTGTAACATTTCATTTTTTGCCAAGATCCCAGGCAAATAGCAGTTTCCTGGTTCACAGAGGCCCTCCTCTCTTATTCTGAGGGAAGAAGAGAGTGCGGCCTCCAAGAGTTACATGAAGATTTGATTCAACTGTCTGACACATCCTTTCTGGAATGTATCTGCAACATAATAGCTTATCCCTCAAAGCCATAATCTATACAATGACCTAATGAGTTATCTTTCTTGAAATCCAGAAGGAAATGAGGTGGACTTGATCCCTCTCCATTGATGTCCTAGAAATACTAATGCTGTCTTAAGATTTACACATATTTCAGAGGGCTGATATTTTACAATTACCTCTGGCACTAACTTCCTGCAACTACTCAACTCTGTATGAGGTACATTGTTCTTTTTTTTTTTTCTAATTTCCAATCGAATTGCAATAATTTCCTATCAAATTGCACTAATTTGCAATTAGTGCATCCTGACATGGATTTATCTCTTTCTCCTTTCAATTCTACCTGTGTTCACTTTATGCATTTTGAAGTTCTAATGTTGGAAGCTTACACATTTGGGAACCTAATTTCCATGAAAAACCATTAAAGAGTCTAGCAGTGTGGCAGTATGAGGAGATTGCTGACTCACTTTAAGAGAATGAGCATAATCAACAAGCAAAATGACATAAAGACTCACAGACAGAACGAAGTAGACATAATGTGTTATCTCACATCAACCACTTAAAGTATCTGGAAATTATCCCAAAGGCTACTAGAAATAAAGAAATATTAGTAAAGAAAGAAAATCTACTGAAACCTAGTAAGACAAATGAGTTTGTGGCATTTGAGTCATGACTTGCTCTTTTGTCACTCTACCACCTCAGCCTGATGAACACTCCAGTCCAGTAAGGATGGCTAAAAGGATAGAGTGCTCTCTTCTCTGCTCCCAATCAACAGATGTCTCACTGGAAATGTCAGGCCATAAAGTTCTCCAACTTCCCCCAACTCCAAATCATAGGGATTAAATTCCTGGTGAATATGCCCAAGAGGTGAATATGCCCAACAGCTGGTGTCTCCCTTGTTCCCTTCACTCAGTTGAAACTCATAGGATAAAGGTTGTTTTCCTCTAGGCATGGATTACTAATAATACCAGGACCCTGATCACTCTCATACCAGCATACTCCTATGACAGAGAGAAGCTCCATACTGGGAGAATGAAGTAAACAAGATCAGGTGCCTAAAGTAATAGATCAGAGATGTTTGTCCAGGGAAACAGGTTATCTGTAAGAACAGTTATTATGTATTAAACCATGACCCAGCTATCCATCAGATAACCAGGGAAAATGATAGCTAAGAGTCCTACTGGTGTCAGAAAACATTCAAAGATGGATCCAGAAAACTATCTTTCTTCAGTTTTAATTGGATCAGACTGTGGAACAATGTATGACTAAAAGCATTATTAAAAAACCCAGCAGAGTAATTAGTTTGCAATTAGTGTAGCCTAACATGGATTTATCTTTTTATTCTTTCAATTCTATGTTTGTTTTATGTGTTTTGAAGATCTGTTGTTGGGAGCATATAAATTTAGTTCTTTTTCTTAGAGAATTTATCACTGTATTATTACAGTGCTTTTCTTAATTCCTGATAATATTCTTTGGTCTGAAGCCTACTTTGCTTAATATTAATATAACTATTTTCACTTTTTGTAAGCACCTAAATGTTATATCTTTTTCAATTATTTATTTCCAGTCTATTCCATATTTAAATTGCATTTCTTATAAGCAGCATATTGCATTTGGTCTTGTTTCTAATCAAGTCTGATAATCTCATGATTTTAATTGAAATGCTTAGATCAGTAAAATTTAATAAGATGACAATATGATTAATATCTACCATGTTGTCAGCTCTTTTCTATTTACTTTATCAGTTTTACTTTTCTTTCCCAATTTTATAGATTTTTTGAGTTGAATATTTATATGCTTTGTTTTTAATCTCCTTTATTGGCTTATAAATTATACCCTTTCACTTAAAGATTTTGTGATTTTTCTAGAATTTACAATGCATAATTTTAATCAGTTAATGTTCAAATAACATACAATTACATCTATAATTTAAGAAATGTGAAATATCCCATATTCTTTCCTTCCATTTTTCCTATATTCATATCATAACTTTACTTTCATGTTGAGACTTTATTATTCTTTAAATATCATCCATTCATCCTTCCATCAAATATTTATTGAACACCTATAAAATGTGAGGCTTTGAACCAATAACCTGAGATATTATTACTCTAACGGTAGGGTTAGGTGGATTGACTGAACCAGACACCATGGGAGGGTATTATAGAAGACCAAGTAGAAGATAAGAAGGACAAAATCAATGGGGAAGTGAGGAGATGCTCAGTACAATATATACATTTATCTAGTTTTAATTGCACCCAATTTGGTATGTGTTTTGGTCCATTCATGTTGTTATAACAAGACACTATAAAATGAGAAGCTGATAAACAAGATATTAACTTCTCCCAGTTCTGGAGGCTGGGAAGTCCAAGATCAAGACACTGGCACAAAAACTGAAATCCTTCATACTAAAATCAGGGACAAGACAAGGATGTCCACTATCACCACCCCTGTTCAATATAGTCTTGGAAACATTAGCCACAGCAATTAGACAAGACAAAGAAAAAAAGGAATAAAGATAAGAAACGAAGAAGTCAAATTATCATTATTTGCAGATGGCATGATACCCTATATAGAAGACACCAAGAACTCCACCAAAAGTCTTCTAGACTTAATGACCAAATTCATTCGAGTAGCTGGATAGAAGGTCAACACAAAAAAATCAATAGCTTTCATCTACACAAAAAACAGACTCACTAAGAAAGAAATAGGGCAAATAATTCCTTTCACAATAGCATCCAAAAAACTGAAATACCTAGGAATCAACTTAACAAAAGAAATTAAAGACCTCTTCTCTGAAAACTATAGCACTTTCAAAAGAGAGATTAAAGATGATATCAGAAAATGGAAAGACATCCCTTGATCATGGATAGGAAGAATCAACACAGTGAAAATGGCCATACTTCCAAAACTGCTATATAGATTCAATGTAATCCCATTGAAATCCCAGCAGCATACTTCATGGACCTTGAGAAAACAATCCAAAAATTCATTAGGAAGAATCAACATAGTGAAAATGGCCATACTTCCAAAACTGCTATATAGATTCAATGCAATCCCATTGAAATCCCAGCAGCATACTTCATGGACCTTGAGAAAACAATCCAAAAATTCATTTGGAGCAAAGAAGAGATGCAGAATAGCAAAAGCAGTTCTAGGCAACAGAGACATGGCAGAGGGTATCAC